>NC_061163.1:29957159-30212159 GCF_022113875.1 Hydra vulgaris
TGTATCTGCCTTTTGCTTTAATACAACTTTCTAGGCATACACTCAACAAGATTTTTGCACAATGCTTCTTAGAACCTATACCAGGTCTCATTAAGGACGCCCTTCAGCTGGCCAAGTGTGGAAATTTGAACCTTTGCTGATTCACGGTCAATCCAAGCCCAAATGTTTTCAATCAGGTTCAAATCAGGTGAGTATGGAGGCCACGGTATTGTCTTGATATTATTATTGTTGAAGCAATCCTTTGTATAGTATGCAGTATGAGCAATCTTGTATTTGATAAGTATTTGGCGGACTGTGCTTTGAGAAATAGATGTATTTCGTGTTGTATTGAATTCTGTGGTCAATTCTTTGTAACTAATTCTTGGATTAGCTCTGACAGCTCTAAAAAAGGACACTATCGCCCTTACTGGTGGTTGACAAGGGTCTACCTAGCCACGTTTTCTCGCTGGCACCACCAGTGTGAAGAAAGTTTTGCTTCATTGTCCGAACGCATTTGTCAGAAACTCCAATTACCCTGGCAGTTTCTCTATTACTTTTGGTTCCTTCTTTGATGTGAGCAATAATTTGCCATCTTTCACCTTAAGTGATACGTCTTCTGCCAATTTTTCCAGTCTTTTTAGTGCAAAACTAACTTAACTTTTGTTTATTTATTAAATAATGATAGTTCCAGGTAAGTCATATTTATATAAGGCTTTTTGACAAAATCAAATAATTTAGGCCTATTAATAAGAAATATGGGAAAAAAAGTACTAATTAACTATCAATTAACAAGATATAAGATTTTTTTGATTGTGCATCTAAATTTACGAATAAAATAAAATCCAGCTTATCAATTAACTTTTTTGTATTAATTGGTATAGAATGAGTAATAAACATCCTGTAAAAAAAATTAAGGTAATAGATCTATCTATCTTTATAATAGAGTTTCACTTCCTCTATTAAATTATATATCAAACATAGCAGTAGCACTTTTATTTTATTTTAAGTATTTTCTTACATATATGTAAAAAAAAAAAATGAGTGCGTCTAAATTTATGAAAGCTACTGTATATATAATTTTTTTTTTAAATCTTCACTTCTAACAAGGCTGCAAGCAACCATTATTTAGAGTTGAAAGTTGCTGGAAGAGAAAAAAAGAAGTTTATAGAACAAGAAAATGATCAACAGACAACTATGTTTACAATGCATTTTTGCATCTTTTCTAAAAGAGAAAAGGCTTCATTGAAAGATCTGCCTAAGATATGGCAACAGTATTAAATACAAGAATGGATTTGAGATTTTTAGAGATAAAAAATAGAATCTTGAGTAAGAAAGTGACAAGCACAATAAAGTAATGGGACCTTAGCAAATACTAATTTTGCAATGAATTTGATATATGGTTTACAAGAAAGATCAAAAGTAAGAATTGATCCTATAAAACAAAAGTAAGTTGACTCATCAAGTACACTACCATTCATAAATATAGGAAGATCTAAGTTATTGCGATAACAATTAGCTGAAGAAAATTAAATTTTATCTGATTTAAAGCTTACTTGTCACTGAGAACCCATGCTGTAGCAGAAGCGAGATCCTTTTCAGGCTCCAAGCAATCAGAAAGTGTTGGTTTCTTATCAAGACAAGAATAATGGTAGCATCATCAGCGAACAATGCCAGCTTAGATGTGAGAATTTCTGAGTTTGTTAATGTAAATTAAAGTATAGGGTCAGGGTAGAACTTTGAGAAACCCCTGAAGTTACAAGAAATGAAGAAGAGTGCTGTCCATCAATATATCAATATATATATATCAATTTAGACCAAGAATAATGGCTTAAAACACACTAGCTTAGTATAATTTTTAAGTATATTTAAATAAAATGACGCTTCCGATCAAATATAGCTCACATCTGTCACAAACAAAAACAATCTTTATTTTTCAATTTATTTATTCTAAAAAATTTGAAAAGATTGAAAAAAAAATTTGTGCAATACTTAGGCTAAGAACATTTTTTTTATAAGCTGCCATTTATAACTTTTACTTTAAAATTAAAAACAAAAAGGTTTAAAAAAAAGTAAAAAAAAGTTGCCACCAAAAATCATAAGATCATTTTCAAAGACATTTTTATTTGAAGTAGAGATGTACCGGAATTCTGTTTGGGCTAGAATTCTTGCTGGAATTTGTGACTTTTAGGTCATTTTGGTTCTGGCGGGAATTACAATGTTTCAAGCCAGAATGTCAGAGTTTACTTTTTTTTTAAAGACATGTGACACAGACTGTGTAAATTAATCTATATATATATATATATATATATATATATATATATATATATATATATATATATATATATATATATATATATATATATATATATATATATATATATATATATATATATATATATATATATATATATATATATATATATATATATATATATATATATATATATATACATATATATTGTTAGTATACAAGCGAACTGCAAGTCCAAATACATCATTTTGAGGTAATGAACAAATAAGTTTTTGCGTAATAGTTAAAATAAAAAATATTGATAACTTATTGATTTATTAAATTTATGTGGTATATCAAATATTACTGCCAAAAATGGACATACAGTTCTTTTGTATACCAATGATATATATTATATATATCATTGGTATACAAGAGAATTGCATGTCCATTTTTGTGTGTATCTTTAACTATAATTGTAAATATGAATATAACTATAACTGTAAATATGAATATAACTATAAATATAAATATAACTATAACTGCATGACCATTTTTGTGTGTATCTATATATTATATAGATACAGACAAATTGTTTTTTACTATGTTTCATAAAAACACTTCTAAGTTTGACATTTTTGCTGGTGTTGCATATGCTTTAATGTATTCTTTATTATTTATAGTGTACCACAAAGAGCACCTAAATCAGATTAAGTAAGTTGTTTCCAGACTTACTCATTGATATGAACAGCACAACTACAAGACCAGATATATAGATTTTTAATCAGATACCTGCATATCTATTTGCATTCATTACTATTCATATATCTATGTCACAATCTGTACATATAATTCGTGGTGTTTTTTTTAGGTTTTTGAAGTATCCTTCAATAGGTAGGAGGATACTTAAAATAATAAAAAAAGAAAGCAAAACTCTATGAGTTAATCATGCACATCTAACTTTCTTGGCAGAAAACACTAGAGATACAGTTAATTATTTGTTTGTGACATTTGATATGTACTATTGAGTGTTTTTTTTTAATGTTATTGTTAACAGTTGAGAGTATTATTGTTTTACTGTTTTTGTTAATTTTTTTTTTGGTTAACAAATCTTAATATAGTTTATAATAACAATTCAAAGTTTTGTTATTTTTGTTTTTAAAAAATATTTAAGAAATAATTTAATAAATTTTAATTAGTAATTAACTAATCTAGAAAGATCTATAATGTTTATGTTTATGTTTAGTTCTTTAATGTTTTGAAAACATTAAAGAACTAAACATAAACATGAACTAAAATGTTATACTGATTAGCTGTTCTGTGTTGAATTTTTTTTAAAAATGGCTATTTTCATAGCCACAAGTTATTAAAAATATCTATTAGAACGTTGAGAAACATTGTAAAAAACTAAAGAACAAAGAATCAGATGAAAGCAGATTTGTTTATAGTTTTAATAAGTTTATATTCATTGATACTGTTTATAAATTTCTAAAAAAGTTTGTAAAATTCTATAAAATTTTAGTGCCTACTGTTTTTTGAATAAAGATATCTGGACTAATGTAATTTTCTGGATTAGCTAGGAATTAGTCCGGATAAACAGAAAAAAATACACTAATCTGTTATTTTATAAAAACTGGATATTTTCACTTAACTATAGAAATATAAACATAAATTTGATATCTTGTGAAAAAATCAGCTTAATATGTTAAACACTTCTTTATTTATAAGCTTATTTCCTCATTTTGCATAGGAGTGATGAATAGTGCAATGCTGAGGTGCATACATTCACTTTCAATCTTGAAGGTATAAAGTTACATAAAAATAATTCTTGTTCTGGCCAGAATTTTTTTAACAAATCTGGCAAATCGCATTTCGGCCGGAATTCAAAATTTCCAATACGGAATTCAAAATTTCCAATACAAAGTTCTCCTAAATGGAGAACTTTGTATTGGAAAAACACCCGCCCTCCTTTAAAAATGCCTCTGAGCAGAATTTGCTAGAATTATCATTTAAAAAATTGCGATGAAAGTTTTTTGGATATATATATATATATATATATATATATATATATATATATATATATATATATATATATATATATATATATATATATATATATATATAGCATCCTAGTTGGCAACTTTCGGGGACATGTTATTTTTGTTCCCGTTCTGTTGTTGTTTTTTTACTTTTTTTATACTATTTTTATCATATTTATATATTTTTTTCAATTTATATTTTATTTCTATTTTTATTTATACATATTTAAATTTATTATTTTATTATAAAAATATATTTTTTATATTAATTTTTGTTATTTTTATTTATTTTATATTATATTTCATTTTTAACTTCATCTATTCACAAAAACGATTAATTACAAAAATATAACCAAATTTAAACCTTGCCGTAACCCTAACCCTAAGCCTGACCTTGATGCCTGGCCAAACAAAAACCCTCTGTCAATGTAGCAGCACTCTCTTGCGAATCAGGCTATTTGTCAGTCGATGTATGTACTTTTTGTTCTCTATAAAAGTTTCTTACGGGTACATTTTTTTACAAAAAAATCATGCCTACAGGCACAAAAAATTAACGAGTACACTAAAATGTCCCCGATAATGCTAATGTCCCCGTAAGTGTTTGTTTTTTTGTAAAATCTGTCCCCGTAAGTGCTAAACTATACAAATATATATATATATATATATATATATATATATATATATATATATATATATATATATATATATATATATATATATATATATATGTATATATGTATATATATATATATATATATATATATATATATATATATATATATATATATATATATATATATATATATATATATATATATATATATATATATATATATATATATATATATATATATGTGTGTGTGTGTGTGTGTGTATAGTAAATTATAAAATAAATTAATATATTTAAATATAATGGGTATAATTAAAACAACTTTAACTACAAAAGAAAAACTTACCTTTTGAATTTCCAGTTTTGGCAAGTGTTTTGGAACTATTACAGGCTTTAGGGGGTTTTTTATTAACCTCTTTAGGCAGTTTTTTTAAACTTGACTTTACATCTGTTTTGGTCTTACAACTAAATGTTGAACTTATATTTTCTGCATCATTCCTAAAAAAATTTCAAACAATATTTTAAAAACCAAGTTTTCAAATAAGATAAAAATATACTTTTGGTAAAAAAGACAAAACAATACAAAATATTATCAAATAAATTCCATTACCAATGGAATACAGTACATACTTTTCAGTCTGCTCTTCATCTAAAATGTAAAAATTTAAAATAATTTTAAATAAACAAAATTATAAAAAAGTCCTATATAATTCTTAGTCAATATAAAAATCTCTGTGAAAAGAAATAAAATAAAGAAAATGATTTATGAAACAAATTTAAAAAAATTTGAATGCTAAGAGAGAGAGAGATAAATTTGATTACATAAATATATTTTTTTAATGTTTCTTTATTTTTATTTTATTTTAGACGGTCTTATACCATTGTCACGGAATGTGAAAGAACCCAAACAAAAACAACAAGATATTTACTTTATTTAAACCTTTTGGCACAAAATAAAGATTATAAACCAATAATAGCAATTCTTCATTTATATTTATTATTCTAAAGCATCTTAAAATGATAACTTAAAAATTAATAAGGATGGTGCTGATAATATTAGGTATTTTTTGATCTCTCTAACACGATCTAATGAAACTGGCAATATTGGAAACACTTGCTGCAATTTCATGTAACAAGCACTCATAACCTAGTCTCTAGGACATAGTCTCCCAAAAGTCATGAAGACATCTGTTTCTATGACTTAACTTGCCTTAAATTAATCAAAAGAGTTGCTGAATTTATTGACTAACTACTTAGAACATTATTTTTATTCAGAAAAATTTGTATAAGCTGCAACTCTGTGCTTAAAGCTCTATAGTTCTTTGTTGTTGCTGTTGTTTTTAAATTTTTTAACATGGTTTTTATTTGAAATCTTTACATTATTTTAAAATAAAACATCAACAAAAAAAATCTTTCTATTTTTTTTACATAACTTTTTACATACATTCGCATACATTCGCATTTTTTACATACATTCGCAGCACCCTTTTTAACTAGGAGGAGGGGGTGGGGTGGTGGGTGTTTTGGGACTACCATAACAACACCAAATGAGGGCATTCCAAGACAAGCATGTCCATCTTCATAGCATAATTTACTGATTGAAGGTTTTAATTTAGTAGTATGACGCTTTACTCTTTCCAAAAATGGAAATACCTTGTTTTGATAAGGAGACCATACTGGTACAGCAAACTCAATAAGTAGTTGAATAAATCAAATATTGGAGATTTTAACAGTTCTTCATCAAATCCAATAAAAGATTTCCTTATTATGCCCAACATGCAATTTGCTTTGCTTGCACTTGATAATACTTGATTTTTTAATTTCAAGTTCTTTAAAAAAATTACTCCTAGGTCTCTTTCTGAATCTGATGTACTTAGTGGTATATAATTTATATAAATAGTTTACAACTATTTATATAAATTAGGTATTGCTTATTTTTATACCCATAGTGCATAACTAAACATTTGTCATCATTAAAATTAAGCAACCAATCTTGTGTCCCTACATATGGGGAGTAAAATCGCACTGTAGTTTGTTAAGTAACTCATCCAAGATGCTAATTGACATGATTTTTTTATGCATATAATTTGGAAGTATTTTTCAGATTCTAAGGAAAATCATTTATATAAAATATAAAAAGTAGTAAACCCAATAGAGCCTTGAGGAACTCCACTGTACACCTCAACCCAAGTTGAAACATTACTATGTTAACTCTCCACCTCCTATTAGAAAAGAAAACTTGAAACCAATGAAGTGCTAAGCAACACTGTAAGCTTCAAGTTTTGAATAAGCCTTTGATATGGAACTTTATCAAATGCTTTTGCAAAATCAAGTAAAACTACATCAACAGGAACTCCTTGATCAAAATTTCATGTAATCCAGGTTATAACCCAAGGTTTCAAGTAAATTTGTTGTGCATGACCTGCTTTTTAACAAACCCATGCTGTTGATTAGCTATAATATTATTTTTATTTTATAAAGACATTTTGAGTACTAAACTTATTACAAAATTATTAAAAACTGTTCAATCATGGAAATACGATTTTCTTGGTTAAAAAGTTATAAAAATTAACAATGTAGACACATAAAAATATGGCGTAAACTTTGCACAAAGCATAAAAATAACATTTAAAGCTAAACTTTGATATCGGGGTCTGCTAGAAATTTGTCAAACGCTATTTAAAATGGAACTCATGTTGTAACTCACCATCAGGTAATTTATCATTTTGAAAAATTATATTAAAAAAAAAAAACATTTTTCTTTGAACTAAATTCAGTACATATCTGTATCAATTAAATCACAGGTGGCAATCAATATGCCCCTAAATAACTGCTTAGAGAATACTTAATGACTTTACTTTTAAAAAACGAATGATATTTACAATTATATTAAAAATATCTCTGTATATAATTAATTATAATAAATTGTATTTATTTTAGATTTTATCAGATGCATACAAATGTTCTTATGCTGCACACAATATAAAAAATTTGTTGAAAAAAGGGAAAAAATTCAAAAGAAATTTAAAAAATAAAAGGTTACCATTACTCCCTTCATCAGGTTGGACATCATAAAATTTATGAAGATCTTCTTTTTCTTCTTCTAATATTGGTTTTCCTCGTTTATCATGAGAAACTAAATTTAAAAAACATTTGGATTGTGTAAACTAAATTGTATTAAAAAAATAAACTAGGGTTTGATATAAAAAAAATTTTATATAAAATTTTTTCTTGAATAACAAAACATATATAAGTAAAATAAATTAATGAAAGCTGTCAGAGTTTTTCAAAATTTATAACTATATATACAAGGTATGAGTATATAATATAATACAAAATATAGTTTAGTATTAAACTAACTTGATATAAAAATCAGACAACACCAATGTCATACATAAAAGATATTTACACATTACACAAATACACAATTATTACAAATTTAAAATTAAAAAGATTAAAACAACATACACTTGAAAATACTACCTAATTTTTTTTTTAAGTTTTTAAGGTTTTTAAGGTTTCAAAAAAACCTAATGTTAGGATTCTCACCACCTCCCTTAGGTACTGCACTTGACTTATTTCTCTGCGCAATGGCTTTATTTGCCAAGGTTTGAACCTTGACAAACAAGGTTTCTATTCAAGGCTGTCATCAAAGCAAATATTTTTGCTTTGGTAACAGTAGCATCAGAGATTGTGACGAGTAAAGTCAAAAATAGTAGCCAAAATACATAATTTTTGTAAAATTTTCATACCTTTGTTTTTTGTTTTTTTTTTGCAGTGTTCTCTAAACAATTTTTTTTCTTTCAATTTATATTAGGGCTCGAATTAAGTGATCGATCGATTAGTGATCGAATTAAGTGATCGATCGTGATATTCCACTCGATAGCTTTTATTCAATAAAAAATAATTATATTGATCTTGAATTATGATATAAAATCTTCTTGTAAAACCATATTATTACTATTATTTTTATTATTGTTAAAAATTATGATTCAAACTTTATTATTTTTATTCATTTTATAAATCATCAGTTAAAACTAGAAAAATAAAGAATGATATTATTTTCAAAACACAACCGCTAATCACAACAGTCTACAGGAATTCAGCGGTGATCAAATATTTTAAATAAATAAAATTATTAACTAAAATGTAAAATATTTTTTATATCTTTTTATCTTTACAAAAAGAGTAAATTAACATTAAATTGACATCCAAAATCTGCCCATTAGTTACTTGTTTTAGATTTTCTTGACAAATTACTTTTTAAACAACCCCACCAATACCATTATGGGGGAATTTATCATGGCTGGTTAGGAAGTGACAGGAGCCCCGGCCCTGGCAAAATTACAAGATTTAGCAGGGGTTGATAGCGGGGGCTAGAAAAAAAATTTATAATTCTTTATATATTATAATTTTATACATACATTTACTATTTATTAAATACTGGCATATATTTATATATTTCTAAACTCTAATTTACTTTCAACAAGGATGCAAGCAACTACTATTAGGTTATGAGTTACTTTAAAATAGAGGATAGGTTAAAAAGCAAGGAAACATTTAACTGAAGACTTAAAAAGTTGTAGGTTGTATAAATAAGGAAAACATAAAGTTATATGACCATGATTAAAGAAGCAGCATAAAAGAGGAAGGCTAAAGCCTGATAATGATGATGATGATGATAATGATGATGATGATGATGATGATGATGATGATGATGATGATGATGATGATGATGATGATGATGATGGTAATGATGATTATGATGATAACATTATTTTTGAATAAAAAAATATACTTTAGAAAAAAAGTGTTAATGCAGCCCTGGTCATAAACCCATTCTTGGCTATACTTTATCAAACCCATCCCCGGCCCCAGTTAAATATTAACCCTAGTCACTTACTATGGCTGGTAGCAAAAAATAAACATTTAGCATTTAAATCAAAGTCTCTACTGTGATGACAAAAATTTATAAAGTTTTTAAATTGTACAGTACAGCCGTCAAAAAAATACTTTCCAAATGATATATCTGGTAGATATTCTTTGAAACATTCAGTTATATCAAAGATTATCTTAAATCTTTTAAACAAACTCTATGTCATGATTAAGATCTTCTGAAAGATAACAAAATTATTTTTATTTGAGAAATGTTTTTGAAAATAAATTACAATTGTAAAAACTGAACACTGATTTTTGCTCCAGTGATAACTTTGAACTTCATCCTGGACAACAAATTGATAATTTTCAGCAAAATCTCCTAAAATTAAACATTCATTTTGGTTTATAGTTTCTTTACCATTAATCAAATGTCAACGCTGTAACATAAGAAATTTTATTTATTTTTTTATTTAAACATCTTCGCTTCCAACAAGGCTGCAAGCAACCACTAATTAGTGTTGGAAGTTACTGGAAGAGAAAAGATGAAGATTGTAGAGCAAGATAACGATTGACAGAAAAAACTCATAAACATTTTTTTAACTATGTTTCTAAAATTTTATCATGTTTTTTCTGTTTTAGAAATAGTTTACTACTATTAATTCATTTTTACGTAATAAAAAAATTTAGGGAAGTGGGGAGGGGGAGGGAACTACCATTTTCTCTCTTCGTATGTCCATGAATATGAATATATCCTATACTTGTTATTAAATAACATTATACTTTAGTACAAAAATTAAGTTTTCAAAAATATGAAAAATCGTTATTTTTGTGTGCTTACTTTGATCAAATTTTAGAGAATTAGTTCTAATTTTTTTCAGTAGACCTAAGATAAATTAATGATATACAATCAAAATGTCTGCCAGCAATTTCAGGTGACAGCCTCTATTAGTTTTTTTTTTAGTTAAGAGTAGTTTTTTTGAATTCTTTAAGTAAAAATCTATTTGGATTCCAAATTAAAAAAAAAATCCTCTGAACCATTATCAAGATATTAGATGTCAAAGTTGCTTTGTTGTCTCTTCAGATAGCCACAAAAATGCTGAATCAGCATTATTTCAACAGACAATATCTCAACAACACATGCATATTTTTAGCTGAAATTTTTGCAGTGATCATTTATTTAATATGGACTGCGAATGATGTAAAAATAAAACAATTATGAGAAGTAATGGTGGCATAGTCTGAATGATTTCATATGAAATGACCCTGTAATGATTTTTGCAGTAATAAATTTATTGTTTTGTTTTTTCATTAATTTTTGCAATATGATAAATTGACAGTTTCATTAAAACATTCTTTGTTAAAACAGAATTTTTGAAGCACTTAGGAACAGTCACAGTAAAGGGGTGAGACTTAATATATAATACAAAAATTTACATTTTATAACATCTAAAGTTTGTGAGTGATGATAAGAAAATTTTATTAGCAAAGATAAAGAAAATTTTATTAGCAAGGTTAAATGGAGTTGAATTGAATTACCAAAAACACAACTTTTATAAAAAGAAACGGGAAATCTGGTTAAATCAAACATTTGGAACAGACCAATTTTTAGCATTGAAATCATCACAAACAAAAGAGAATGACCACAAAAAGATTTAGATAATAGAAGTGAAAGAAGTAAACCTTGGATAATCGCAGAAGAACATAAAAATTCAAATTTTGGATTAATTGAAAAAAAATAACTTATTGCTTTAAGAAAGCTATATAATGAGAAAGATTTTCAATGTTCAAGGTGTTAACTTATGTAATTAAAAATCAAAAAAACTATGTATGTAATCATATATTTTTTCAGTTTACATGTGACAACAATAAAATGACAACTGAAAAAGCTGCTGCAATAACAATTGACATAAATCTTAATGTATCTAGCTATAACCAAATCCAACAGGCATTTAAAATAGGATATTTATCTTAATCAATGGTTGAAAAAGCACTCAAGTACACAGGATAATTATTTGGAAATCAGTGATTTAAAAGTAAAATTGGAGTTATAACCAAATAAGAATCATACTACTGAAAAAATTGTTAAATTGAAGGAAAAAAGAAATGATGGACTACCTGAATATCAGTAACAAAACATGTGAAAATATGTTGTTATCAAATTATTGGGGTATGGATGGATCTACTAAACAAGTTTTGTACACAGCCAGACCGTTTTTAAGCAACTAAATTTGTAAAATAGAATAAAGGCACCAACTCTTTTTCTTTCGATCAAATAGAAGAAAACATGATGCTCTTATTCAATTTTATAAATGTTTTACCATTTTAATCACTTCTTTGTGTCATGTTACTGTCTGGACCTGCTACTAATGTATGTAGGAATCAATTAAAACAAGGCATCAAACAGATAAAATGCTGAATACATAAACTGCTGGATATTGCTACTAATGCAGATAAGGATTTAATTTAAACAGATAATGCATCAAAC
Organism: Hydra vulgaris; assembly: GCF_022113875.1. Lineage (NCBI taxonomy): Eukaryota > Metazoa > Cnidaria > Hydrozoa > Anthoathecata > Hydridae > Hydra > Hydra vulgaris. Next base: position 29,969,381 of record NC_061163.1, read on the forward strand.
AGAAATATAACAGAATCCAACTACTGAGATAAAAAACAAGACTTACAAGTAATCTGAGATTAGTGGACCTTAACATTAAAGTTCTTGAGACCTTTAAGTTTTTTCATACCTTAGACTTCAAGACACAGCCTTGTTATGATTTTAAAAGATTTAACTTACATTTTTAGGCTCATATTGCTTTATTTTTGTTATTAGTAAATGAATTACTCTTTGATATGCAAATAACAAAGTGTGCTTTTAAAACTAATAAGCTTGATATCTAACATGATTTGTTAGAAATAGCTGACATGCTATTAGAGTTAAATGAGATATAAAATATGTCAAGCTTAGAATATTACTATATACAACACATTCAAATTATTAAACTATATAAGATATGCTGAATTAAATATATTATTATATGTAATACATCCAAATTATATAAATTTATATATATATATATATATATATATATATATATATATATATATATATATATATTAAATTTAATATCCTATTGTATACAATATATTCAAATTATAAAATGATGCTGATGCTGATGCTGACGATGCTGCTGCTGCTGACGATGATGATGATGATGATGATGATGATGATGATGATAATGATGATGATGATGATGATGATGATGATGATGATGATGATGATGATGATGATGATGATGATGATGATGATGATGATGATGATGATGATGATGATGGCGAGGAGGAGGATGTATATTTTAAATGAAATATAAAAAAAAAACTTTGAAAAAAGTATTTTATTTTTTATTAACTAACATTTAGTGTGAAATCTGTCATCTGAGAACATCTTTTCAAATCTTGGATCAATTTTTATTTTCTTGTTCTTTTTTGATATCCTCTATAACAAATAAATATATGAGTTATAAATATATAAACCCAGATGCCTGGCTTTTGGTAGAGATTTTCACAAACAGTAATAGATCAAAGATGAATTTTAAATTTAAATATAGTTTAAAGTTAATAATATAATTGAAACTTCACCTGAAATCTAGGATCATTTTTAACTTTTTCAAATCTTTTGTCAACCTCCATTGTAAGCAAAAATGTTATTTATTTGACTTTTAAAAGTAATAATTTGCAATTAGAAAACAATATAAACACTTATAATATGTTATTCAAAAGTAATGGTTTTTTTATTAGACTTATCAATAATTGTATTTAGTACTATTACTGTTTAATATAGTTACTAATTGAAACTTTATTACAATCATCTGAAATATATATATATAATATCATTATAAACATTTAAAGTTGTTTTAAAATTTAAATTTTTTGCAATTTTACAGTGCAAAATGCAATAACAAATAATAATTGTTTTATACTAAAATATAGTATTTAATGTAATTTAAGTATATTTTTAATAAGGAATAAAACAACTAATCCATATGGATAAACCTATGATTTCTTTTTTTGCGTTACATTTAAGGCCTTCGTCTTCTTAATCATTTTTAATCATATTTAATATTCCATATTTTATCTATATTTATTTTATTATTGCACGTGGTTATACGCGGTGCTTGTAAGTAGTAAAATGAATTTTATTTTAGTCGTTCAATCAGTTTTTAATTCGGTTTCAAAGTTAGGTTTCGAATTATAGTCGTTCAATCAGTTTTTAATTCGGTTTCAAAGTTCAGTTTCGAATTAGGATCAAACTCTGTTGGTGATTTTTTAGGAAAAATAAGTTTGGTTTTAACGTCTTGTTTACAATATAAGTAGATTTTTAAAAATTTCCGTGTCACTGTTGGGTCTACAAGGAAAAAACTCAAACCTACTAATTGATCTCCAAATAAAAAAACTACCAAAAAGTGAAAACAACTTGTAAATGTTTTATTCATACTGTCTTTCATACTTTTGACTATTTATGAGGTTTTTATATTCTACCAATTTTATTTTCGACCATATTTTTGTTTCGACAACGGATACTAATAGCTATTCTTTCGACATGCACAAGTGGTAATGTGAATACGCGCGGATCAATTTTTGGGCTTATCGGAAATAAATTCCATGAAATTCCAATAAATTCAAAAAGTTAAGGAGGTAGCTTGAAATTTTTTTATATTTCGTCAACACTGCAGTATAAAAACATTGTCTACACGTAGACATTGACAATATTTTTATTTTAGTCTGGGATTAGTTTATGAAAAATAATGTTAAAAAAATGTAAGCTAATGAGTTTTAACCAACCTAAATTTGCTGCATACCTTTACTTTATTGATGACCACAAATCATACGGCAAATCTTAACAAAATTCAACTTAAACTAACCACATCAAAAAAGTCCTCGACACTCTAATTTCCAATGATCTAAAGCCACCATGTTAAAATATTTAGTTTCCAATAATCTATAGGCATCATGCCTCAGCATTTTGTTTGCCTCAGCTGTCTCTAAGGTTAGCAAAATGCTTGCTAACTTAAAGCACAGCTTTATAAGCAGAAATGTAAAACTCCAGAAAAAGCTAAATACAGTTTATATACGTCCACTTTTAGAACTTACTTATAATAAAACGAGATGTGCAAAACTCGGTATCAGAGTTGTTAGTCCTTGGTTTTGGTCTTGGCCTCGGCCTTCCCTTATGGCCAAAAATTATGGCCTCGGACTTGGTCGTGGTCTTAATACTGTTGGCATTGGCTATGGTCTTGGCCTTGAAAATTTTTAGCCTCGACCTTGATTGGTTTGACCTTGGCCTTCCACCTTTTCTTAAAGAATTCAGAACTTTCTTTAAAATTTTTCTCAGTTACGGGCATAGTATGGCTACCACATGAAATGCCTTACCAGACAATGTCGTAAATGCTAGTTCAATCAACAAGTATAAGGTAAATTTAGGTTGGCATAATAAAATAGATACCATAACGCATCATTTTTCGTTATTGCTTCCTTTGCTATGGTAAACTAAGCATTTTGCTCAAATATTTAGGGTAATGAACATACCCTAAATATTTGAAGGTGAAATAATGATTATTTATTTAATTAATATTCAAAATAAATGAAATTTGGAAAATCAATTTTAAAATTCATTTTATAAACAACTTAGAACCACTTCTTTTTTTCATTTCCATTTTGGGTCATACAATACAAACATTTCTTAAGCATAAAAGTATTTGCTAAATTTTAAAATACTATTTAGATTTTTTCCATAACAGCAACAGGTAAGTTTACCCTTTTATTTTTGACAAGTTGCTTTATTAGCTCCCTTTAACATTAGCCATTTTCAACCTTGGTAAAAAGTATATGATGATATTTCTCAGAATTATTATTAGTAGCTATTACGGATTTTCTCATTTCCAAATGTCTTTTTGAATTTTATTGAATAGCCATTTCTACATAGTTTTGCAAAATATCAATTACGTTATTAGTTAGACGACCTCTACCAGATTAAACTTTTCCATCAGAGTGTTTTACCCGTCTTAATTCTTTTCTTTTAAGAAATAATTGATTTATTCTACGCTTATGGTAATCGCCATTACTTTGTAGTTTTATTGGAAGAAACCCATCACAATAAGGTTTGCTTTTAACAAGTGTGCTAAATGAGGTAGCTCTTTATATTCAAGATGTTTTAAGTAGTGAAATTAAATTTATACTGTTCCTATTTAAGTGTCTCTTTTTTTCCTATCCAAAACTTGGATAAATTAACAGTATCCAATACCTTGTTGTTGTCATGAGAAATAGCTACAACTACACCATTTAAATAGATATTGATGTTTTTTTTTAGTGATTAGCATTGCTCCTCGTCCTTTGCCAATCTCCCTTAATGCCATAACATTATGCATATTATATTCTTTACTACTTATTCCAGATTTTTTTTGATTGATATCATAAAAAGAAAAACTATCAAATCCACAACCAATCCAACAAACCTGAAATTAAGAAAAAGAAAACCACACACTTCCCTCCCCCCCCCCCCCTCTCACAGTATTTTTAGTAGTATTTGTATCCTAACTAATCATTCTTTGTACCACATAGATTACAAATGCCACATAGATTACAAATACCACATACATTACAAATACCACATATATTACAAATACCACATACATTACAAATACCACATACATTACAAGCACCACATACATTACAAATACCACATACTTTACAAACACCGCATGAACATCATCATCATTAAATACTGTTTTTTTCAAAACCATTTTTTTAAAAAATATTTTTTTTTATTCTTAAAACTAATCCCTGCTTGTAAAACAATGGTTTTTGCTTTGTTAATTTTACATCACTAAAAAGCTCTAAAGGTGTTGGTATGGAAACTATATACTTTAGCAAAACGGGAAGACTGTTGGAGACAGGTACAGTAAAAGGCAATTACAAATGATTTATTCATAAAGTGTAAATCTATCAAAACAAGTAAACGGAGCATTAGGTTCCTTCGGTGTAAGACAAGTAATATTCCAGCCGGCACAACTCAGAAAAAAGTTACGCTTGGTTTCTGTTTCTTTTAAAACAAAAGGAATGGTTCCTTTTTAAAACAAAGAAAGGTTCCTTTTAAAACAAAAGGAATAACACGTGTCAAAAATGATTTTCATTCCTTGAAATTAACTTTGACTTTTACGATAAATACCAATTAAAATATTAATGGTTTCACCGTTACGAAAACGTTGTATTATATTATCATAACTTTCAGCGAAGAATGTAAAACCACTGATAAAACCTTGCAATATTTATATTTGATTTTAAAACATCAAAAAACACGTGCAATACTCGAGTAAAGCTACCTGTAATACACACTTGTTTTTGGTTTACGTAAGGATCGTGACAAACATGTGTCTTTACAGGTTATAAATGCGAAACAGAAACTAGATGTGCCGGTTTGGATTGAGCCAAATAAAGTTTAGTAAAATAGTTTTCTACCTGACTTTGAGTCTCTAAACAAAACTGAAAATCTATGGTGTAAAAGTAATGATATGAAATATTTTTTATTTAATTTTACAAAAACTATAAATTATATAGGATTAATGCTAACGATAAAGCATATACATCGATTTAAGTTTAAAATGTAGATTCAACACCATTTAATGAAACAATATTTTTTTAAATATCAAAATAACTTAAACCAAATGCATAACTCATTTTAATGTATTGGATATTGTCACAAAATCCAGAAACCTTTTTTTGAGGAGGAATAAATAAAAACTATAATTATAATATTATGGTTTTAGATAGATTTAGATATAATAACTTTTCAGGGGCGCAACCAGCAATTTTAAAAACAATTTTTAAGGACATTTTGACCACTTTTTACCCACTTGGGGCACCTGAAGAGCTTAATTTTTTTTTGAGGAATTAAATGATTTTAAACCAAAAAGAAACCTTTTATGGATATTTCATACACAAATTTTGATATATTATTTTTCTCCAAATATTTTAATACAATCTGATGCCTATTCAGTGTTAATGCTTATTCATTGCTAAAGTTAATTTAAAATAAGCTGCAAAGTTCAAGTTTTCATACTTTAATTCATCTGTGTTAGTTGTTGGAGAAGGCTTAAAGAAAAAAAAGTAGTGTCCTCCAAAGTGGATGCGGATACCCTAGAAGTCCTCCAACAATATGGATGCGTGATGAAAGATTTTAAAAACTAAAGCATAACTTAATTTCTTTAAATATAAAATGACCACCTGTGATGTAGCTCTTGAGACATAAGTCTTGGTCTCGAGACGGTATGAGACTTATATTTAATTGCCTTGGTCTTGGTCTTGAAGATTGGAATCTTGGTCTTGAAAGCGTGGAATATTATCTGTAAAGCCAGAAGTCTTGGACTTTTACTGTCTTGTACTTTCTCGATCTTTACAAAAAATATCAACACAATGAATGGCTTAGTAAGTATTATTAAATTGTTACTAATAAGGTTAACGTGTTATATAAGATATGAAGTCAAGTGGTACATAGTTGTCTGTTTTACTTCTCACATAAAGTACTTAAACAAAATATACAAACTTTACTTTAAATTTTTCTTTTTTTGTGTAACTATACTATTGGCTAAAAAAACAACCTACATCCCTTCCAGAAATATATATTTATCTGCCAGTGACGCCTCTGATCTTTGCTATATGTGTGCTACTCATATTTCCACAACACGACGATCTTGCGTATTTTGTTAAAGGTTTTTTTAGTTTTCAACAATACAAGAAACCTGTTAGTTTTCTGTTATTATTGTAACTATCTATTGTAGACTGCAGCGGTGCAAAATTCGCAACAACATAATTATATTATACAAGTGTAATTAGGTTTTATTATAGAGTAATCAGTACCACCGCCAGGATTTAATTCAGGGGGGTGCATAAATAGATTTTCTTTTCTACCTCCCCCCCCCATCCCCCACGCAACAAAAACATTTTTTGTATATATATATGTTTTTAACAGTTCTGGAAGACATTAACAGTCTGTATGGTGATACTCTTCCAAACTTTATATCTGACGCTACCACATAGTATGAGAAGTGGAAAAATAAAATCATTGCAAACAAAATTACCAATTGCATAAGTTTAATTGAAGAGTCTACGAAGTTTTATCCTGCTGTATCCAAGGCACTCAAGATTGGCATGACACTTCCTGCAACAACCTGCAGTATTGAAAGATCTTTTAGCGCATTACGGTGCGTCAAAGTTTGGAACCGATAAACAATGAGTGACGATAGACTAAATGGATTATGTAAGCTTAGTGTACACAAAAAAGAATAAATAATTGTCCACATTTTATTGACAAAGTTGTAGACAAGTTTGGGCAATAAAAAGGCTTGAGTTGCTCTTTTGGAAACAAAGTGAATGACTGTTTATGTATACTTGTAAGTTGTAAAATGTAAATGTCTAGTTGTAATTTAAAAATTTAAAATAAAAACTATTTTTTCGCGTTTTTTCTTATTATTGAAAGATTTTTTTTTTTCTCCATTTCCTTTTTTTTTTCAAAAGCTAGGGGATTGCACGTGCACCTACTTGCACCCCCTGCCGACGCCTATGAGAGTAATGTTTATAAATGGTAAAATTATAAACTAGAAATTTTGCCACAGTTTAATAACATTTTTTGGTGTACTCAACATTTGGAGGAAAACTGGGGAAATATTTCAGAGAAGAGTTTAAACGTTTTAAAATGCTGTATACTAAAAGTAAATACTAAAATTTAGTCTTCAAACTTTGTCACTTTTTTTCATAATTAAATGTTTGCTTTACAAGTTTTAAATTTAATATTACAACAACTATTAAAAGAAAAAGAAAAAAGAATATTTTGCTCATCAAAAAGTTTTTTTAATGCTTCATACTTTCTTCAAATAAAGACAAACTTTCAAAAGAGAATACACTTTGCGTTTGCTACGGCAATGCAACGCTTAGGCCTTAGAGTTAACGCGATGTGGGAAATGCTCCTAAACTATTTTAGTCAATAAAATACTTTTTTAACCAGCTAAAATAGTAAAGAACAACAAATGCGTAAAAAAATCTTATATAATGGAATATTCTCAAACAATATCATTAAATGGATCTGTGGAATATGTTGTTAAATATTTAAGTAAGGGTTTATTTTGTAAGACTAATTATTTATATATATATTTCAGGTTTCGTTATTATATAGTACGCTAAATATTTACAATAAAAAGAACATAAAATGTATACATATTTCGCAGAGTACGTCATTTTTACTACCAATAAGTTTTTAACACCCAATAAGTTCAATCAAAAAGTTAGGAAAGTAAAAACTATTCACAAATTAAAATAAACGTATTTACTAATAAAATAGTTGATAAAATATTTATATTATTAAACACCCTTAAGTGCATTAGTACGATTTTTTGGTTTAAATTAAAAAGGTTTAACAGAAATTTTGTTAAAAATCTTCTCAGAATTGAAATTGTGTTTTCCTTTTAAATAGCATGATTTTATTATGTTTAAAAAAATAAGCTTGCAGTTTAAGTTTTTTGAAATTATTATCAGGGATGACTGTAAGTTATCCCTGACAATAACATTATATTTAATTTATTTATATTTTTACATAATTTATATAATTTTGTTATAAAAAGATTACAAATATATTTATATTCATAATCTTTTTTCTTTGGAAAGAGAGGGGGAAAAGAGATTATGAGTATCTAAGCTTAAAGTAAATACCTCTTTGAAGAATAAAACGCTAATTGTTGGCATTAATTTTAATGAAAAACAGAGTTTTTTCAAAATTTCTTTCGAGGGCAAATTAAGGTGATGTTCAACTTATGATTCAAATGAATTTTTTGAAACAAATCTTTTCATAAAATCAAATCAATATATTTTCACTTTAATATTAATTGTATATATATACAATCATGCGGGACATTTACAAACAATTATAAACTGATAAAAATAATGTAAACAACAGCTTAAAAATAAAATGCAAGTATACTAAGGATTTATATGTAATGATATAAATAAGCAAAGCAAAATTATTTAAACAGTTAAATCTGTTGGGTATGCTCTAATAAGAAAATAGCCAATGCTCTAAGACATATATTTGTAATTATTTTCTTGTGACTATCTACAAAGGTAATTTAATGCTGAATTAGCCAAAAATAGAAGAAGTTGTTGTTTTTAAAACTAATTTTTTTTTATAGAGTTTAAATAATCTAATTAAATAAACAATATAATGAATCAATACAATAAATTTTAATTGAATCTAATTTAATTGCTAATAATTAACAAAATGAAGTTATTTTTTATCAATGTAACATGTAGTACTTGGATTTTTATTTTATCATTAAATATTTTTTTTATCAGCAATTTTCAGTATTAAAATTGAGTAAATTTTAAATTTTATTAAAAGTTATTCATTAAATAAATTGTTTCTTGCACAATTTTGTAAATAAAATTTTTGCATTTGAGGACATACTTTTGGTCTATAGGATTTGATTTGTTTTCAACTTTCTTTTTATGGTAAATGAAGTTTGATTGCTACCATCAAGGGTCGGAACTTATTTAAAGAGTCTTCATATTATATAGCCAATTTTTTATAAATACTAGTTCTGAGTTAATAAACCATGGATGAACTAAGGACCAAGAAGTCAGTCTTGAAACTTTGAGAGTTGAAAAGATGTTTATGTAGACTACAATTAGTATAAGTACATAATATAGATCTTTTAGCATGAAAAGTATCAAGCAAAACTGTTAACCATGGTGATTAAAATCAGCTTCTAAAAAATTCAGTTGTAATTTTTAAGTTTTTTTCTATTTGCAGCCAGGTTGTTAAGAGTTGTTCTACTAGTTGTAATTCTTGACCACTGATCCAGAAGAAATTAATGAGGATACACAGGATCTATCTAAATGATCATAGCTATGCATACTGAAAATCTAAAAAAGGTCAGCTAAATGATTATTTACTGTCTAAATTGTTGTATTTTTTACAATTTAGACAAAATAAATTGTGCGTATTCATCTACAACCATTAGCTTGTATTTTTCAAGAGCTGAAAAAGGTAATGGCCTTTTCAAATTAATAGATGTAAGTTCAAACAACTGTCTTGCTTTAATTAGGTAAATTTTTAAAAATATAATTTAAGTGATAGTACTTAGGATTTAGATCTTTATCTATTCTTCATTTCTTTACACATTCTATAATATTGGCATATTTGCTTTTTCTACTAAGGTTTCTTAATCAAATAAAATGAGGGAAAGAAAAAAATAATGGCTAAGTAAAGCATGCAGATTTTAAAAAGCTGTATGATATATGGTAGCGGTAAAATCTAATGTGTCAGTTAAAGATAGTTTTCTCTTCTTTGTACTTCTATCTTCGATGGCAATTATTCTTATTTTTAAGTTCCTACATCTTAACAAAATTGTCTATTTTGCATTGCAAACATGCTGATCCATTGGTAGCTTGAAAAGGAATTCTAGTTAATTGCTTCAATTAATTATCAGCTTTAAAAGCGGTATATGGTTGGTTGTTTTAGGATAAAGAGTAATATAAAATTTGTATTTGGAAATTTTAAATATTGATTTTATATTTGGAAATTATGTTTATGATCACTTTAATGTTATGTAAAGGTTATGTATGTAAATGGGTATACTTATTAATAGTTTTAGAATAATCAACTGCTATATAACTTTTAATCTTTTCATTTACTACTAAAACTTGAGCACTTTAAGGCTTTAATATTTATGCTTGAACCAGATCTATTACTTATGCTTGAACCAGATGTTTCAGATTTAATAAATTGTCTTTTTGGGAATAGGTCACAATCTTATAATAAAAATTACTATAGACAAAATTTTCTTATTTAAACTCAAATTTTTTTTCTATTTTGAAACTAGCATAAAAATTGAGGTTTTGTTTATGTTTTTTTGAAAGGCAAATGAAACCAATGATTTTTAATTACTTTTAAACAAAAATTAATCTATTTTTAGAGTTGCCATTGTTCTGGTTTTTTCTTTGGAGAATCCAATGAAAATTTTAACTTAGTTTAGTGCTGTGTTCTCCAATGTAAAAACCGGGAAATGTTCACTATCTACAATATTTATTTTTGCAAGATTTTTTCTACATTTTGCTCATAGGAATTATTCATTTCTAAGAAACTTACAAAAAAAAAAAAAAAAAAAAATTAAAGGTTTTAAAGATAAAGATAAAGATCACAAAAATAAAGATAAAGGATTTAAAATAAAAAGTAAAGATTTTCAAATAAAAGATAAGGTGTTTTCTATTAAAAGATGAGAGGTTTTCAAATAAAAAATGAAAGGTTTTTAAACAAGTGTATTAATTATACTCGCTGCTAAAATAAAGTTTTTTATTGGAAGGCAAATCTCATATAATAACTGTTCTATTGGAATTAATTTAGGGCTGTACTGGATTTTGGTTCCGGCTCCGACTGAAATCCAGCCAATTTTACAAATCCAGCTCAAATCCGGCTCCAGCAAAAAGTTAGAGAATCCGGCAAAATTTTAGCCGGATTTCTGAACTTTGGTTAAATATTTATTATACCTTTTTTGCCCGTGTTTGCATGTATACTTAATATTTTGTTTATACAAATCAATCTTCTTTGTAATTCTATATTCTATGAACTCCATGTTTGTAGTGGTATTTGTATTGATGTTTTGTTTTTAATTAGCTAAGTCTAATTTCAAACAATAAGACACCTTATTCTGAAGTGAAGACACACAATAGAGACTGGAGTGAAGGCAAATGTGGTTAATATAGATTCAATAAAGTTACAGTGCAGAGCAAGAACCCAGAGTTTATTTTGGGATACCGTTTTTTTTTTAGCATTGTTGAGGGGGTGGGGGGTTATGTTTTTGATTTCCCTGTCCCCCTCATTCTCCTCTAGTTAAACGGGTAATTTAACTAGAGGAGAATGAGGGGGCAACAATAATTTTTAATCATCATTTTCTTAATAATCATTTATGTTTATCTTGTTCAGTTTTATCCTATAATAAGGTGTTGATTTAAAGGCATTTTTTGAATACATGAACTTACTGGTGGGCGATGTTACTTTACAACTGGTGGACGATGTTACTTTACAACTGGTGGACGATGTTACTTTACAACTGGTGGACGATGTTACTTTACAACTAGTGGACGATGTCACTTTACAACTGGTGGACGATGTTACTTTACAACTGATGGACAATGTTACTTTACAACTGATGGACGATGTTACTTTACAACTGGTGGATGATGTTACTTTACAACTGGTGGACGATGTTACTTTACAACTGGTGGACGATGTTACTTTACAACTGGTGGACTATGTTACTTTAGCTAAAAGAAAACTATTTTACTTAAGATTTAATAAACGCATTTTTTTTCATATACCACGCTATCAGTAAAAAATTATTGAAAATTGTTTAAAGTATTTTAAACAGTTATTAACCATATTTTAGTAAATTGAATTTAAAATAATAATTAAAAATATTTTAAACAATTTTTATTCAATATTTACATTACATAATATATTTACAAATATTATATCGCATAATATTTGTAAAATTAACAAAATAGTTTTATGCCTTGTATATGAATTAAAAACATAAGCATTTAATAAACAAACTATTTTCGTTTTCCTCACATAAACTAAATAGTAAGCTAAAGATCAAAAGTTCATTCACTTAAAAATTAAACTTGCACGATAGTTACAAGGACTGATGTTTTTTACTTTTGTTCATTTATTATCAACAGCAGTTTACTCTTAATTGGGGGTCGTCCATAAAGTGCCTACACTTTTTTTGTCCACCCCCTTCAACTCCCCTCTATCCCTGTATTTTGCAATACACTTTTTCACCATCAGAACATTTATTCAGTGTTGCTTTGGAGGTCCTCAATGATCATTGTAGTTCACTCCTACCACATAATGCAGCTTGCTTAATATTTCTAAAGTACAATTCAAAACTGATCAAAGACTTTTTAGAAAAATAACTGAATTTGAAGTTAGTTTACTTCACTTTCAAATTGAAAGTTTGAATCGTTTATCAATTATTTTGTTATGTTATGATATGTTATGTGAAATTGTGTCCTATTTTGTAACAACAATGAAGTTTAACAGAAAAAAATTGTCACTTGGTATCGAGAATGGTCAACATTGTTGACTACTAATAATATCAAAAGAAATGTACAGGATTTCAGCTCCTCTGATTTTATTTCGAAATCTGGCTCTGGCCCGATTTGTCAGTAGAAATTTGGCAAATCTGGCTCCAGCCAGATTTGGAAAAATTAAATTCGGTACAGCCCTAATTTAATTTGAGCGCAAGTTAGTTCATGCTCATTGTTAAATACAGGGCACTTTAAGTTACATGCCTCACGTTGATCCTGAAGAGAGTATACTTCATCAGCTAAGATAGCATTGCCAGAATCCCTTTTGATAGCAATTAATCAGCAGGCTCCACTTTTAATGTGTGTTGTTGTTGAATAATGTGCTATTTATCATGCTTATCTCACATTTTCATTTACTGTGCCTTGACTCACATGAGCATTTTGAAAGTCACTTTGATGTCAAACAGTTGATAAAGAATTAGAATAATCAAAATTATAGTAATAGTTTTTTTTTATTTTTGTATACAAATTTTACATAATCAATTATGTAAAATTTGAAATGGATATTTTTTATAAGATTTTGTAGCAATTGATATTATTATTACTTTTTTTTTTTTTTCAGGTTTTGCAGTCAACAAGTAAGTGTGTCCTTTTGTGTTTGAATAAAATTAAGAGTGATAAAATAATAAATAATAAACTATGCTTTACAAGAAAAATAGTTTCTTATTGCTCCAAAGTACTTCTATTATTGAAATATAAAAGAAAAAATATCCATAAAATTTTTTTTAATACTTTGAAATAGTACTTCGTTAAATTCAAATAAGTAATATGGTCTTAAGATTGAGTTCTTCATTAAAATTTAAATATGTAAAATGTAAAATGGTCTTCAAATGAAAATAGCCTTCAGAACTACAACAATGGTTCATGATTTTTCAAACATACTATTTTATGCATAGTTGTTATTTGCTCTTTTATTACTTGCAAATACTTATACTTTAGTTACTTTGTAAAATTTATTTTTAATGAATATTGCACAGGATATTGTATGAGCGAGGAATATATCCAGAAGAAAAGTTTACAGAAAGAAACATATTTGGATTTACAAGAAAATTTGTTGATATACCTGAAATTGTAGAATATTTAAACCATTTTTTCAGCCAACTAAGTGGTAAATTTAACAAGAAATATAATTTAATATATAGTAATATCTTTAAAAAAAAAAAAAAATTGAATTAATATCTTCTTTTAGTTTGGTTATTAAAGGAAGAGGTTGATAGAGTTGTCCTTGTTATCGGATCTATAAAACAGAATCAAGATTTAGAGAGATGGCAGTTTCAAATAAACACACGGACACAAAGGTATTTCTTTTATTTACAGAGTAATCTATATAAAAAGAAAATATTTGCGAGCAAGAAATACAAATAAAGTATGAAAAAACTAATAATAATGAACACACAAGAAATGGCCCAAAATCTACCCAAAAATAGAAAAATCAAAAATTGTAATAATAATGCCTGTCAATTAAGGAGTCATTGTTTTTTAAAACAAAATGATTTTTGGAGTTAATTTTTGGGGATGTCCCACTTCCTCTGCATCCTACTTCTCCCCAATCTCCCCTATATAATTGACTCATATAGTATAATAGAATTGCTAAAGAGTTGCGTGATATCTTATGATATTATTTTTATTATTTAATATTTCAAATAATATTGCAATTTTAATTTAATTAAAAACTATAATAGTATCGCAATTTTAATTTAATTATGTGGTATCACTTCTGTAATTTAATTTCTTATCTAGTAATTATTATTTTAATTTAATTTCTTATGTGGTTTCATTTCCATTATTTTAATTTCTCATGTGGAATCGTTACTTTAATTATATCTTGCAAGGTATCATATTTCTTGCCTGTTATTGTCTTTTGTTCTGTATTCAACATTCAGCAATTTAAGTAAATTAATCATCATTCATTGTGTCTCTTGTAACATCATTAATCATATGATTTTTTTATTAATAGTATTGTGTGTTGTCAAAGTGATACTGATGGTATTGACATTAGTATATACCACATGAAATGAGACCATCCTTCTTGGTATTGACTTGCACAAAACTGATTATATTGTGTCTAATTGTTAGTGTATAAAAGAGCTGATAACCTATGTATATATATGTTAGTGTATAAAAGAGCTGATAACCTATGTATGTATATACAGTGCTCAAAGTAGAGAAAAAAAAGTAATGGATGGTATTCAGTAAATTGAAAATACTATCCCGCTTAATCATTGTTATATTTAGAGATTTATAAAAAGGTGGCAGAATGGTTTATAGTTTATAAAAAGGTGACGGATGGCATCCTGTCACATCCTGCCTCACTTCGAACACTATATATATATATATATATATATATATATATATATATATATATATATATATATATATATATATATATATATATATATATATATATATATATATATATATATATATATATATATATATATATATATATATATATATATAGTGTTCTGGCTGCGTATAAACAAAATTTTTTGTTTATTATACCTGATGACGCTGATCACAATAGATCAGCAAAATATCGAAATAATTATATATTAAAGAAAAAATATATATTTAAAAAAAGTTTATACCCAGCTGTATTTATTGAATTCTAACCATATATATATATATATATATATATATATATATATATATATATATATATATATATATATATATATATATATATATATATATATATATATATATATATATATATATATATATATATATATATGTATATATATATGTATATATATATATATATATATATATATATATATATATATATATATATATATATATATATATGTATATATGTATATATATATATATATATATATATATATATATATATATATATATATATATATGTATATATATATATATATACAGTTGTGAGCATGAAAATAGCAGTACCTGGAATATTTTGAAAACTATTGCGCAATTTTTTTTTACTTATTACTGAAAAAAATTTATTGCATTTATTTTGACACTTCAATCTAATAAAACAAAAAAAAATTACATCAATAATAGTTTTACATTTTATTTCAGAAAAAAAAAAAATAATATCAAGAAAGCTCACAGTCATTGAAATAGCAGTGGTATCTGAAAATAGAGAAAAAATTATTTTTTATGGTATTAAACATTAAAATTGCAAACTTTTGAACATTATAAAGTTAAAAATAAGTCTAATATAACAATATTTACCCTTAGTATTTCGTTGCAAAACCTTTGTTTGAGATAACGGCTTCACAACGCCGATGCATTGAGTCAACTAGGCATTGACATTTTTCTGCTGTTATTGCGTACCATACTTGTTGAGTAGCTTCCCATAACTGCTGAGCATTAGTTGGATTAGCAGTAGAAACTGCTTTTTTAACGTCTCCCCATAAGTTTTCAATGGGGTTTAGGTCAGGTGACTGAGCAGGCCACTCCATAACCTCAACCCCATTGACCTGAAACCACTCTTTTGCCTTGTGACTAGTGTGTTTTGGGTCGTTGTCTTGTTGAAAGACCCATTTTAACGGCATATCTTCATTAGCATAAGGCAGCATGACATTATTGAGGATATCGACATATATATGTTGGTCCATAATACCATTAATCTTATAAATAGGTCCGACACCATTATATGAGAAACAGCTCCATACCATGACTTTGGCTCCACCATGTTTTACAGACTTAATGGTATATTTTTGCTGGAATTCTGTATTAGATGGACGTCTTACATATTGTCTTGAACCTGTACCTCCATAAAGAACTATTTTTGATTCATCAGTCCATAATACGTTGCGCCACTTTTCGATGGGCCAATTCAGATGTTGGTTTGCGAACTGCAAACGTTTAGCGGTATGTTTTTTTGTCAACAAAGGGACCTTTCGTGGACTGTGTGCATACAAACTTTTCTCTCGTAAGCGTCTATGAACTGTTGTTTCACTCACCTGTAGGTCAAGATCATCTTTGACTTGCTTGGCCGATGAAAATGGTTTGCTTTTAACAAATCTAACAATTCTTCGGTCTTCTTGCGCGGTAGTCTTATGTTTCCCCCCTCGTTTTTCAACTTTTGCTATATAATTTATGGCATTTGAAATCATCTTTGCTGAACATCCGAGAATATTTTGTATATATGAGTAAGATTTACCCTCTCTATAGTGTTTCAAAATAATGTTGCGTTCTGCTGGTGTACAATGATGTCCTCGGCCCACTTTGAAAGGTTTAGAAAACAATTTTACCATTACGCATACTCAAATAAATAAAGAATATGTTATAATTGAAGTAGTACTTACTTTTTCAACGAAAAATACTAAAATCTCTTCAAGTTTTGTTAACTAACTTTAAAATTAATACAACCACTGCTATTTTAATGCATTTTGTCAATTACAATATTTTAATTAAAAATAAAGATATTCTACAATGAATTCTCATTTGCTCAATTTATTTATCTCATTCTAGTACATACACACATAAAAAATTAGCCCTTCTGTATTAACAGAAGGAGAGTAATATTGAAAAAACGAATAATTTTTTGGTACTGCTATTTTCATGCTCACAGCTGTATATATATATATATATATATTATTTTATATATATTTATATTTGTATTTAATAAATAGTAAATGGTATAAAATTGAAATATATAAAGAATTTTAAATTTTTTTTTAGCTCCGGCTATCAACCCCTGCTAAATCTTATAATTTTGCCGGAGCCGGGTTTGCAAAAATTCTCATTTTTAGCCGGGGTCGTAATCACTTCATACTTATAGCCTGCAAAGGAGTGCCTCTTTATCGACTGAAAGTTTTAAATGGGCTACAATCTTTTCTTTCATTATTTTTCATTTTTTTCTTCTTTTTCTAAAAAAACTTATGCTGTAAGGATAAGGAAAACTAGTAGCCATATGCTTATCTAAACACGCTATAGTAGATTATACCTATAGTAAGTCCACAGGACACCCAATACTCCATAATACTCTTTTGAAAAATTCTAATATAGGCTAAGGGTTTTTAAAGATTTACCAACAGCTTTTGATAGAATTGATCACAAAGTTATATTTGAAAAAAATAGTACTATTCAATTAAAGGAAATATCATGATATTACTTATAAGTTATTTAGACAACCATAAATAGTTTGTTTACAGTAATACAATTGCCTCTTTTAATTTATTAAATATAATTTGTAGGGCACCTAAAGAGTCTGTACTTTTCTTTCAACTTTATCCCCTTCTCTTTCAATTTTACGTTAATGATCTCCTTAAAGACTTAAATTTAATGACTGTCATGTTTGCCAATGATACTAATTCTTTTTTATCTCATAACATCATTAATTCAAAATACTTAAAATGTTCAGCACTTTTTCACAGATTTCCAATCTTAGACAGAAAATTAATTTCCCACTTAAAGGAAATTTGATTAAAGTGGCATCAACGGCTGGTTTCAGGTGTAAAGTTTGCTCATGCATATAATAGGTAGAGTTCCATCTTGTGGCAACATCAATTTTTAAGCCAAGTCTGACTTTTGTATCCATTTGGATTTCTTACTGTCTGTAAAGTTCAGTGTTGAAAGCAGTAGAATGGGATGCGTAAGAATAGAGTTTTTGACTCTTTGCAATCAGTCCATCTATGATTGGATGTGAAAATAATTCTTTTTTGATGACAAGTTGAAGGGAGTGGTTAAGGCATCCAGCTGGCATATAATTACAGCTTGTAATTACAGGTTCATTAAAGGCTACCTTTACATTTGCTGCATTGTATCTTAAACAAACTACAATTTTTGAAGAAATTTTCCACTCCTCCGCTGTTGTTTCAATCTTGTTGAAAATGTTTTTTGTGGTATGAGGTGCAGAGTTTGACACGTTCCAATCTTTGGAAATAAGGTGAACCGTCATCCCCAAGTAGCCATGATGACCATGCATTAAGACAGACTGACACACTTTCAGCTTCTAATTGAACCAACTTTTCCTTGAGAGCAAGTTTTATTTTTTCATAAGTTGGATCCAGTAAACTTAGGAGTATGGTGCCTCAAAAACCCAGCATCATTGACAATAGACTATGGTTAGAGGTCAAGAATCATCATTTCAAATATTGACTTGTGAAATTTTTGGTCTTTTTTAGAATTAGAGTCAATTTTTAAAAAAAAGCTTGAACCCAGTTTGAAATTGTAGATTTTAACATATTAATTTTTTGTTTTTTTGATTGTATATTGAAGATTGGAGCTCTCTTCAATATATAAACTTCTCTTGTTTAATTTCAATTCAGCTTCTTCTTTGGCTTTTGGATTTCCTGAACTTTCTGGCATATGTTTGATGTCAGGATGATAATTCTTCAGGTGTGATGTTAGTCCATATAATCCTTGTCTTTTAGGGTCGTCTGATCCTCTTGAACTTTGCTGTTGCATATTTTGCATTGAACTGTTCTTGGATTGTTTGCTTTAATTATGAAGTGTTTCCATTCTAAACTTGTTTTTCTTTTTGAATTTATTTTGTTAGAATGAAGACGGTTTTTCAATGTTGCTGGTTTGTGTCAAATACAAATGTTAAAAATATAATTGACAGGTTTTTTGTATTTCCAATATTTATTGTAATGATTGCTACACAAAAATTCCATTTGAACATTAATTAACAATATGCTCTCTTTGGACAAATATTAACGATTTCAACACTACAATTCCCTTAGGGAAATTAAGTGTTGAAATTGTTGTCCAATTGAAGTAGTTGTCCGATTGGACATTGTTTTCCAAATGAAATTCTCTTGTGAATGCATATTAAAAGCTGTTGTGCTAAACTTAAAAAAGAGTTTTGATTGGAGAGAAAAAACAATTAATTTAACATTTTATAGATTATATAAAATTAGGATAAAAGTTAGATTTTTTTAATTAATTGTAATATTTAATATATATCTATATATATATAAAAGTTATACTCATAACAGCAATATTATCTTTCAAATAATAACAATAAAAAACTTTACAAGATATGAATATTAATTTAAACAAGAAAATTATTTCGTTTTCAAACAAAGCAAAATTTTTATTTCCACTAATTCTCAAGCTTATCATTTTATTTAAAAAACTTTTTTTTTAATTATTTTATCAAAATGTCAAATAAAGCTTCAAGATTTTCTATTTTCAGTAGCATTTTGAACCAAAATTCTGGCCAGAACAGAAACCGAAAAGATTTACTACTTGTAATATATTGTGTTGTATTTTATAATTTTTAACTTGAAAATTTTTTCAAGTTAAAAATTATAAAATACAACACAATATATTACAAGTAGTAAATCTTTTCGGTTTCTGTTCTGGCCAGAATTTTGGTTTTTTCTTTCTTATTAAAATCTTAACTTGTTAGATAAACTTAACATAACAATGTAAACGCGGCTTGGCAGTAAGACAATATACGTCTTCTTCTTGCTTCGGCCATTTATTATATATGTACAATCTTTCTGATTGTAAGTTTTATTAAACGGCAAAGAAAAAATAAATAAAAAAAATTAAAACTTTTTTTTTTAATTGAAACTGGTCAGAGCTGTGACCAGAACCAAAACCATACAGAATTTCGGTCGGTCACTAGTTAAATTGCTTTTCATTAATGTCTTGGGCACTCTCTCTGAAAATTTAGTTTTGGTTTACCATGGGGTTTTTAGGCTGTTCATTATATAAAGTAAAGTTGTTGCTAATAATGTTGTCTTTTGAAAATTATTAATTAGGGGTTACTAAATACAGTTAGTAAATCCTAAATACTTTATTTATGTTATGACATTAGAACTACATAGTGGTACAATATTAAGTATTATATCTGTATTATCTTTGTGCATTAGATATAAGTTGATATTTAACAGCCTGTCTATTAAAAGTTTTGAAAACATGTTGTAAAGAATGCATTAGTTGTTTATCTTTTTATTTATTGTCATTTTCTTACCACTAATAAATTTGTTTTTGATTTATTCTAATCATTTTTATTTATTAATCTTAAAAAAAGTTAAACTTTTTAATAAAATCATAATTGCAAATGTTGTTAGCTCTTGTTGCTATAGGGACAATGGAGTTTTTTTCTTTGAAATAAAATGTTTCATGAATTGAGCTAATAATGATATAAGAAAGTGTTAAATTATAAATAAGAGAACAAAGTTTTTTAAGTTTTTAATGTTAATGGTTGTAGTGTTTTTGATTTAAGTGTAGCTATGAGTACAGATAACGTTAATAGTGAAGTTCATGGTATTGATGCCCAGATAAATTCATGTATCACCACAATGATACCTTTAGAGGAATTGTGTAAGTATTTATTGGTATTTTTTTTTTAATTCGTAATATATAAGGAAATTTTTTCAGTTTTTTTTTTTTTGTTTGTTTTTGTTTTTTTATTTTGCTTTGATAACATATTAGAAAATTGTTGTCAATTTTTTTAGTTTTATTTAGTTGTTATATTTGCTGTTACTCGTCTAATACATTGATAATATATCAACCAAATATTGCTATGCAGTTAATATATTCAACCAAATATTGCTATGCAGTTAATATATTCAACCAAATAATATATGCAGTTCAATGTGTTGTTGTTATTGTAAATGTTGTAGTATTTTTTGTTTGTTAATCTATTATTGTTAATTTATTTCTTTAGGTTCTTTTAACTTAATTGTATATGCGAACACCCAATGTGATACACCTCAAAATT
Source organism: Hydra vulgaris (assembly GCF_022113875.1). Lineage (NCBI taxonomy): Eukaryota > Metazoa > Cnidaria > Hydrozoa > Anthoathecata > Hydridae > Hydra > Hydra vulgaris. Next base: position 29,990,600 of record NC_061163.1, read on the forward strand.
GGCATGAATGTAATGAACATTATATTTCCAATGCAGAAGAATGTATTTTAAAATCAGTATCAACACCTTGTCATGAAGTTAACTTGGCATTTTGTTATAAACAACTGTAGCATATACATTTATGTTTATGTGTGTGTCTGTATATATATATATATATATATATATATGTGTGTGTTTATATATATATATATATATATATATATATATATATATATATATATATATATATATATATATATATATATATATATATATATATTCACAATATATATATATATATTCACAATATATATATATATTTACAATATATATATATATATTGTGAAGTTCCCTGGTTTGTGAAATAGGTTTTTGTAAAATGCAAATCAAGTAAAAATATTTCATTTTACAGTATATAAAATAAACTTTTACTAGTATATGAACCAAATTTTACTATTTATAGCATTTTAAATATAGATCTTAATAACTTTAATTTCTTCGATCATAAATATTCAATTTATATAAAAAATCAAAGTATTTCTTTATTTTATGTTTTTAACATTTCCATTTCATGAACTGGCCAGTTTTATGATTTTTGTATATATTTTGTTTTTATTTATTTACTTATTGATTTGTTTGTTGTTTGTTTTTTGTTTTTTTCATAAGTTAAAGTTTACTAAGAAAGTATATGCACACACACTTTCTTGGTAAACTTTTGTTTTTGCCATAATCTTTCAATTTTAAAAAGGTTTAAAATGATACCGGAAAAAATTTAAAAATTAAAAAAAATTTAGTTAAAAGACTGCCAGGTCAAACTAAAACCTTTAGTTTATATTTGTATACTGTGCCTATCTCTAGAGAGTCAGTTATTGTTTGCACTCTCTGCTGCACCAATCTCAAAATAAATCAGCCAATAAAATAATAAAATAAAAAAAATAAAATTGAATAATAAAAGCAATAAAATAATAAGAACAAAAACATTTTTTTTTTCCTCTTTAGTTTTAGTTTTTGCTCTTTCTGTTTGTTTTTCTTTGTATTACCTCTTTGACAGAATTTTTCCAATAAGTATGTTACATTTTTTGTGTAGACTTTTAATGTTTAGTCTAGTCAAAGCAATTTCCTGTACTATATTTAATAAAGTCCATCAATTAAGTGTATCATTTATGAGAAATATTAAAATGCACTTAACAGGTGTGTGTGTGTTGTGTCTGTGTTACACATGTTAAATGAAAGAAAGATAAAGAAAAAAAGTGCTGAGAGAGAGAAATAGTCTAAGCTTTTTTAAATATATGTGATAATTATATATTTTATAATTTATAGTTTAAAAAAATAAAATATATAAGTCTGGGGTTTAAATGATTGACATTGTTAAAGAGTTATTAAAAAGTAAGTTTTTTTTTGTGTGTGATAAGGTCAATAAATATATATTTAATTAATGAAAATATAAAAAACAATAAAATAGTAAAAAAATTTTATTCCTTTACCAATTTATATTTAAATAAGTTAATTAATCTGCTTATGTTTTAAAAATAGATGACTGAACTTACACCATATGAATTAATGATCAAATCACTGACTAATCGAGACAAGAGCAAGCGTAAAGTAAAACTTGTTGAAGAAAAGTTGCTTGAGGCAAGGCTTTTTAGCTGCTTTTTTTTAATCTGTTATGTTTTAATTGTCTTTTAATCAATTAGTTTATTTTTTAATTGTTTTTGATTTATTAACTTAGTTTGCTTTTGCTGGTGGTGATAGTGAGGAAGACGAAGATTTTGTTGTTGGTGAAAATGATGTTATTAGTGATGATTTTGATTCAGACAATGATAGCAATACCAATAGTATGTTATATTTTGATCAATATTATTTTTCTTTTAATATTTTGATCTGCAGTAATATTATTTTTTTTGTAATTTTGTTATTAAAATGTAGGGTGGATTAAAAGACTTAATTTTGTAAATTTAGGAAGATACTGTTCTAATATATTTTGTACACAAAGTTTTAAAATGCAGACGATTTCAAATAGCATTTTTTGTCGTAATAAAAATTCTTTATATCTTGATAATACCTTCCTAAGCATTTATGAGTGTTAGTATGTATGTATGTATGTATTTATGTATGTATGTATATGTATTAGGGGTATGCATTTACAGGATGTTTTTAAAATTGAACTACATACTTAGCTAAAGTTGAAGCAAATTTCAGTCTGATGACTTTTATGTTCCCTCAATAGCAAAGTTGTTAAAAAAATTGTTCTTCTAACCAGGGTTGTGGAATCGTAAAAAAAAAGTACCGACTCCGGTCGTTGAAATTTTCAGAGTACGACTCTAACTCCGACTCCAAAGCAAAATTTTTAAAAAATTCTTTGAATTCTTAAAAAAATATTACGCGATAAGTTAGAAAATTTTTTTTGTCAATTTTATGAAAAGTTTTTTGAGATTTAGTATGAATATAAGGTTAAGTGAATATTTTGTACATGCACATGCAATACCGAGAAGTTTTACTATTGGAGTCGGAGTCGCAGGAGTTTGAATGGCTTCCTGTGCTAAAAATCATTTTAAACTTCCTTTATTTTCTAAACTTAAATTTATATTATTAATATATATATATATATATATATATATATATATATATATATATATATATATATATATATATATATATATATATATATATATATATATATATACATATATATAGTTTTTATATTTTTATTAATATGTGTTATATTGAATATATCGTTTTTTAAGGTTGTGTTTTTGGCATCAGTATGAATTTACTGATGCTAAAGATTTATTTTATAATCATTCTATTCCAGACTTTTTGGACCAATGTAATTTTTACTGTTTTATCGACGCATTACGTTGAAGGTTGTTTGCTTTTTTTTTTTAGGAAAATCTGATAGTGAAGATTCAATTTCAGATGAATTGGAGTCGTCTTCAGAAAATGCATGTATGAATTCGCCCTCAATAGGAAACGGTATTAATACAGTTCCAGATGTTTTAACATTAACTGAGCATGTAAATAACGACATGGATAAAAGTTGTACAGAGAGCGTCTTGACAAAAAAACCTTTTCTTGTTTGTGGTATATGCTTAGGTAAAAATATTTTTTAGTATTTTTTACTTCCTAATTTTCATTTTGATTTTAATTGTATTTTGCTTTTTTATTAGAATCTAAAGAAAATGATAATGACGAAATTCTTGAATGCGATAATTGCGGGATTTCCGTACATGAAGGTTGTTATGGAGATATTGGCGCGGACGATAATGATACAATTGATTCGGATGTTGAGGTAGAGCCTTGGTTTTGTGAACCATGCAAGGCTGGCGTTAAAACTTCGCCGTTTTGCGAACTTTGTCCTAATATTGGAGGAATTTACAAACAAACTGACTCCGGAAAATGGGTGCATCTAGTATGCGCACTTTATACCCCGGATGTAGGATTTAGAAACGTATCCAAACTTCAAACAGTTGTATTGGAAGATATAAAAAGCTCGTCATGGGCGGCACGAGAATGCACGTTATGTTTAGATGATAATTTTAGCAAAACAGGTGTTTGTATTGATTGTGACGCTGGGTTGTGTAAGACTTCTTTTCATGTTTCATGCGCTCAGAGAAATGGGTTTCTTTCGGATATACCGGATAGTGACGTAAACTATACAGATGATTCTGACTTACTATTTGCGCACTGTAAACTTCACTCTGTTAAAGCAGATGTTAAAGCTCGAAAAACGAGTTGGCTAGCTTTTCAGTCGCATATGAAAAATTTTAAACGTAAGCAAATTGATGACGAGAAATTTAATAGTTGCTTTGAAAAAGCGAAACGTGATTATCAAGAATACAGACGATCTGTTGTGTATTCCACTATTTTGCCAAAGCTTCCTCGTTTTTTATCAAGCTGTCCTGAGGCTTGCATCTTACTAGCTAAAAAAGCAGAAATTCAGGGTATTGTTCGCCATCCCGGTTATAACGTAAATGCGGCAATAACTTCAGGAAGGATTTCAAAACAAGATCCAAATCTCTCGTCAGATTTTGTCAACCATTTTTTTAAAAGAGAAATGCTAATTAAGGAATTACAACAAAAGTTAAAGACGGGTAATCCACTTAGTAATAATTTAAAAAATGAACAACAAAGATTGTTAGGTGACACTATTCGATTGCAAAAAGAACTTGAAACGGTTATGGCAAAGAAAGAAGAAATGAACGTTGTTTTGAAAAACATACATAAGCTACTCTGTCAACTTTGCTCTAAAAATTTAAAAATGCCGGATCTTTTTCAAATTAAGGATAACTCAGACATTGCTAGCCACGAAAACTCAAAGATTTTGCTGAACAATATAATAAAGAAATGCGCTACTTGCTCTTCGGCAGATGATCAACATACTTTAGTTTATTGTTCGAAATGCAAGAATTACTACCACATGAATTGCCTTGATCCACCACTCCTGCGTATGCCTAACGGATCCGGAAAAAAACAGGGAAAGTATATATGGCAATGCACAGAGTGTGATTCTAGTGAGTCTGATTGTGAATCTGAAGCGGTACTTGAAACTACAGATCAAAATGGAAAAAGAAGAACAAAAAGAAAAGTTAAGGAGCCGGAAAAGTTTACTCCCGAAAACGTAAAAGAAGCCGTAGATATTTTTACACAACGCAAATCCGCATGTAATAGCGCGGTCACACCGTCTGAAAAGAAAAAAAATAAGAGTACTGTTATTAAAGACAAAAACACTAAAAATTCTAATACACCGTGCTCGAATAAAAAAAAGAAATCAGATAATCTTCAAGAACACTGGCCAAACTGCTTTAAATGTAAAAAAAATGGTGATGCATCATCTCTTGTCAAATGTGATAACTGCAAAAGGTGTTACCATTTTAAACTATGCCTTGATCCTCCTTACGCTAAATCTCCCAAAGGTAAATTTTGGGATTGGGTATGCGAGGAGTGCGATGAAATTGAAAATGGTGATGCAAATATTACTTCATAGTATTGGATATCGTTCTATTGAAGTTTGTAGTGTATTAATACAACTATTTCTCATTCTGTAATTTATTTCCCATTATATTTGCTTCAAAGCTTTTTTTCTTATTTTTGATTGGAAACTTTAAACAAGCTTTTGTTAAATACCAAATTCATTTTAATGACACACGTTCTAGCACTGAACGTTGGGTGCATCAAAAAACAACAAGTTTTAAAAATTACCTCGCATCTAAATGAATTTCATATGGGGCCGTCCATATATTACGTACGCACCGAGGGAGATGGGGGTGTCCCAAGTTGAGTAATTTGCGTACGAGTGTGTATGGAAGGGGGAGATGGAGGGTTCAACAAATGCATATTTAAACAAAATAATTCAAAATTTACCGCCTGGTAAATTTTGAATTATTTTGTACTTGTTTTTATATTTCTTTGAAAGAAAAAAAAATTTTTAAGGAAAAATCACTCTCTCCGATTTAAATTTATCAGTAAATCGCGAGGTTAGAATTATTTTGTTCTATCTCCACATTTTTTTGTTTCGAGATAAAACGATTTAAAAAATAAAAACTTTAAAAGACGTCATATAAAAAGATTTTTATTACTTATGTTTTCTCCGAAACTTTTTTGATTTTAACTTTGGTTTTAATATAGTAGAAAAACATTATTTTGAGGTACATTACACAATTAATAACTCATTTTTTTCAAAAAGTGGAGATAGAACAAAATAATTCTAACCTCGCGAAATGTTGAATCAAATTTTAGCGGAAAATTTATATCACTAGAAGATTTTATTTCGAAAAATCGAATTTTTTCGAAATAAATCCTTTTTAATGCAGAAGCTTATTAAACAATATATATTTTTTAATTAAAAAAGCTGTTTATATCAACAAAGAAATATTTAAAAAAGCAAAACAGTTTAAAAACAAAAATTGGATAATTGATATATACAACCGACTGTATGCTTCCGTGTGCAAATCTATGCCTCAGAGTTCGAAATCAGTAGAAAGAACCAAATTCGTTTGTGGGATGCAATTAAAAGTGGACAAGTTAACAAAAGACTCTCCTGTTGCAACGACTTTCTTCCAATGCTATCCATTACTGAATCTTGTGTTTTATCACCACTTTTTATTGCATCCCACAAACTAATGTCATTTTTGGTTCGTTCCAGTATCCCTATACCTTCAATGTCGAGACAGGGAAACTAAACTAAAAATTAACTGAACTTATTGACAGTTTTAGTTGCTTAGTAACATAGGGAACAACTTAAGTTCTGTTTTGTAATACTTGTAATTAACACATGAGATGATTATAAATTAATGAGATTATAGTTATAAATTCTTAAAGTTTAAGGGTTTATTTCTCAGAACTATTTTAGGTATTAAATTTTGTCTATACACATTATAATAGTAACTATATTAAGGGGGGGGGGGGGGGTAAGACCACCAATTATATGTACCCATAGGAGGAGGGGGGGGGGTATAAAAAGTTCTAAAATTTTTAAAGAATATATGAAACTCATTTACATAAAACCTAGTATTAAAAATGTTTTCTAGAAGTAAGTCAATCTTGTACTCAAAAGAGCGAAGCTATATAAAAATTATATATTTATATATAAATGTATGTATATATGTATATATATATATATATATATATATATATATATATATATATATATATATATATATATATATATATATATATATATATATATATATATACATATATATATATATATATATATATATATATATATATATATATATATATATATATATATATATATATATATTGATGAAACATAGGGTTAAATGAGAGTCCAGGGGAAAAAACGGCATAGTCACATTTTTGGTTTTTCTTAGTTATTACTCCTGCCCTATGCATATACTTCTATAGTTTGTACTGAACTACATTTCAAGCGAAAAAAGTGGAAATGTCCATATGATAATTAAAAAAGAAAAAACCCTAAACAATGGAAAAAGCGGCATGGTCCAATGTTTACAGGGGGAAAAACGGCAGTGTCACTAATATCATGTGATATTTTTAGTCACATGATCACACCGTCCAATGAGGGGTCGATCTTGTGTAAACAGCATTTTAAATATGGCGGATTGCGAAGAGCACTGTGAATTAACAAATGGTAAACGAAAGATACTATGGCTCAAAATGAGGCTTTGATTTTTTTTAAAAACGAAGACCAGATATATTACTGATTTGGGGAAAAATGTAGGAGAGAGCTGCTACATCGATTGATCTATACCTGTCTTAACCCAACCCTCACTCGATGTAGTAGCATTCCCTTGCATGTTATCTCTACATTAGTCAATATAAAAGCACTCTCCTACATTTCTCATCAAATCAGTAATATATCTGGTCTTCGTTTTTCGAACAATCAAAACATCATTTTGAGTCATAGTATCTTTTACTCACCTTAACAAATAGGCCCAAGAAAAGAAAAATTACAGGGAGAATAAACGAAATACTGAAAAAACAAAAACTCTCGTCTCATACAACAGGACCTGACTGCAAATGTACACGATATAATTGTTTTGAAGTTGTAAAAGTAGATGAAAGAGCTCGTTTATTGGACTCTTTCAATGCATTATCGAGCAATGAATACTAAAACTCTTTTGTGGCTGGCCTCATTACAGTCTTTAATGTCACAAGAAGGAGATCACGGAAAGATGAAATTATCGTAAAACACTTGAATGATAACAGCTACTAGTATAAAGTATTTAAGAATATTGGTGATAAATATATATATATATATATATATATATATATATATATATATATATATATATATATATATATATATATATATATATATATATATATATATGTATATATATATATATATATATATATATATATATATATATATATATATATATATATATATATATATATATATATATATATATATATATATATATATATATATATATATATATATATATATATATATATATATATATATATATATATATATATATAGGATTAACTCTTACTTCTGATCTTTCTTTTAAACCGTATATCAAATCCATTGCAAAATTAGCATCTGCTAAGGTTGCATCTCTTTATCGAGCTCGATACTTTCTTACTCCAGATTCTATTCTCTATCTCTATAAATCTCAAATCCGTCCCTGTATGGAATACTGTTGCCACATCTGGGGCGGATCTTCTAATGATGCTCTTTCTCTTTTAGACAAGGTGCAAAAACGAATTGTAAACATAGTTGGACCTGCTCTGGCAGCCAATCTCCAACCTTTGTCACATCGTCGTAATGTTGCTTCTCTTTCTCTTTTCTACAAATACTATAATGGGCACTGCTCTAAAGAGCTAGCGTCCCTTGTGCCATCTACTAAAATTCATTCTCGTGTTACTCGCCATTCAATTAAGTCTCATCCTTTTTCTGTGACTGTTCCTAAGTGCTTCAAAAACTCTTATTCTTCTAGTTTTTTTCCTCGAACATCAGTTCTTTGGAATTCGCTTCCTTCATCTTGCTTTCCTGATTCATATAATTTGCAATCTTTTAAGTCATCAGTCAATCGTTATCTTGCTCTACAGATTTAGTCTTTTCTCTTCCAGTAACTTCCAACTTTTATAGTGGTTGCTTGCAGCCTTGTTGGAAGTGAAGATGTTAAAAAAAATATATATATATATATATATATATATATATATATATGCTTGCATTTTTGCTTAATATAATTAAATGTATAAATAATATAATTAAAATAATATAAAAAAATGAGTTTTATAATTTTTTTAAATGTAGCTATGCCGTTTTTTCCCGTGTACTTTTCAATTGTTTCCCTATTGGCAACCGCATTTCCAATTTTTTAATTGATGTTTAAAATTTTTTATTGAGAATGTTGACATAAACATCGGAGTCCATAATTCCATCAATAAACTCCAGCTATCCTATTCCGTTTCTAGCCATCGATCAATTCAAAACGCATATATTACAAACGCTATTACAAGCAGATATTACAAACACTACTACAAGCAAGTATAATAGAAATTACAAACGCTAAAACAGTATGATAAGACATTAAAAGAAAGAATACCATAAATATTTTAGTTTATTACGAAATAAAAGTTAAATGATTAAAGCAAAAAATAGATGAGTAGTGATGACTTTTTCAGTTTAGTTATTTTAGTTTTTGATCTTGTTTTAAAAGAGATATTCAAATTTTTTTTTTTATTTCATTTATTTTGCAGTTAAAAAAAAAAGTCTAAATACATATATACAAGAAAGAAAAAATGTCTAACAAAGAAGACAGTAAAATCTTGTAATCAGGCACCGTTGTTGTATATACAATAAAAATAATTAACTTTTTTATTTACAATGATCTTTGTAAAATAAAGAATGAAACAAACAATCAAAGAAGATGAAAATGTATATTTTCTGTATGATATATTGTTGCATATACAATAAAAATAACAAACTTTTCTATTTACAATGATCTTTGTATATTAGTTTTAATTTTATATATTAATTATTACAGGCTCAAAGAAGATGAAAATAACATTACTTCATTGCAATCTTTTCATAGAGCCCCTATATATTTTTTTAATAGAATATAGATATTATATTATTAATGAGCATAAAACAGCTGCAATGATCAGTAAATCAAATAAAGATTAAAAAAACTGAAAAATTGAATCAAATAATTTCAGAGTTAATCTCAAACTTTAAAAATTTCTTTTTTGATTTGAAACTTAAATGAAATTATTGCCTTTGCCATAGGTTTAAAGCCTTTTAAAATATTCCATATATTTGGACCTTGATAGGCAATGCTATATTCAGTATATTTATTAAATTTTCGAGGCAGCTTATAAGTGTTACTTCTATTTGCTCTTAGATAATAACTTTCACTTCTATTTATTTCAAACTTGTTATTAGGTTTTTCAGAAGAGATTATTGTTGAATCGATACATAAAAATTAAATACTAATACATATTTATTTCATCATTTTCATATCATTCATTGAAGGTTTAGCGTGTTCACGCTTAATTTTAGAGTAAATGATTTTTCACGCATGTTTTTGTAAGCTATAAGTTTTTTAACTTTGATGGTTGTGCGTACTTGCCCATGATATATTTGCATAGCTGATGAAGTAATGAATTAATCAAAAATGTATTAGTTTGAGACTTTGTTTATTGATATACGAACTCGCTACGTTATACCAAATTTTATTGGTGATCTTAGATTGAATATATCAGGATAAATTCTCATTAACAAACAAAAAAAAAAAAAAATGATGAATCAAATAAAAATTTCTTTTTAATTAATTTATCATTTAAGATAGAGTCAGGCAATTTAAGAGGACTCCACATAAAACATTTAATACTTCAGATTGTATATTACATACATATTGTTTGCTATTGGTAAGATAACTTTTAATCTAATTGTAAGTTTTATTAATTATACCATAGTGCTTTAGTTTATCTAATAGGATGAAGTGATCAACATTATCAAATACTTTTGATAAGTCAATAAAGACCCCTAAAATAAATTTGTTTTGTTTAAAACCATTAGTTATTTGATTAATTAGTTCAAAGATTGCATGCTCAGTTGAGAAGTTTTTTCGAAATCCAAACTGATTTGGGTAAGATAACTTGTTTTTCTATAGTTGATTATGTCTGAATGTTCATCACATCTAAATATTGGAATTGCTTTTGCTTATTTTAGTCCATCCGGAAAATCTCAGAAGTTATAGAGAGCTTTAGTCTATGGATCAGAGGTCTATTCTTAGGCTGATTTTGTTGAAGATAACAATATATTACAAGATATTTCATCAAACCCTGGTGTTTTCTTTTTTTTTTAAAGAAGGAAATGCTTGTTTAAATTCTTTACAACTAAATTTATTATCGTACACGATAGCGTTTTTGGGGGTTTTAGGTAGTTTTTAAATGAATCAGATGTAGACATTATTTTATTAACAAGATTATGACCAACTTTATAAAATATTAGTTTAATTCTTCCGAGATTTTTTTTTTTACAGAATATGTCAATGTTATTAATATTAACGTTTTCTTACCATCAAATTTGCATTGATTTGATTACCGTTGTACTTTTTTTAAGCAATTTTAATAAGATTTTGGTAAAAATATTTTTTGTTATGTTATTTCTTATAGAGTTTTTGCTTCTTCTTTGTGCATTTCATCAGACATTTATCCATCCATGGATTAGTATCAGCTTTTGTTTTAATTTTTATGTCTTCTTGAGAATAGGTTTTATTAAAGCACTCTAGAAACAGTGGCGGATTGAGGTTTAGCGTTGTGGGGGGAGGGGGGGCAGGATAATGAATAGGAGGCAACAAGGGTTGGAGGTGGCACATTAATACCTAAATACATTTTTTCAAGAATTGCACTTGTGATAAATATATTATATTGATGTGCCTTTTATCATAACTATTAAGTACGTTTAAGACACTAAACAATCTTATGTTTGAGTTTGCAAAGCTTCCTTTGGTTAACAGTAATCGTTATAAAAAAAAGAAACATTTAATAATATTGCAATGGTTTGATTATTAAAAATATACTTACACTATATTTATTACTGAGAGCATCCATTAAGAAAGAAATTTAATTTCCTGGTAGTTTCTACAAATTTTTCTGCAAGATATCATTTCCGGCGGGTACAGAACGTTCGTTGGACGTCTTAGAACATCGTACTGAGTTGTGACGTCTATAAGGCATTGTATAGGCGTCTTTCGGACGTTTATGCCCGCAAAGTGAAAGCAAAATGATTTATTGATCACATTTAATAAAAATTATTGTGAATCCAAAAAAACATTGTTTTGTCATTGTTGATCATAGATAATTTTTGATCTTTAGTCTACTAAGACTTCTCTTACGCATATGTAAAAGAAAAAACTAAGTAGATTTTGTAGAGTATACACAAGTTAGGAAAACATAATGTTACCTATTTCTCAATTAAGAATGAATGTAGGTCTTTCATTTGTAGTTAATTCATCATTGTTGGAGATATTGTTCCATACACATCTTTAAAAATAGGACCGGCGCGAATAGGTTTCATATGGGGAGGAGATGCCATACGGGTTTGCCGAAAGCATTTTTAACACATAAAACAAATCTAAATTGCTTTACAACTTTGAGGTTAGTTGATTTATAACTTTTTTATTATTCTCCTTTACAAAAAAATATTTGTTTACCGTTTGCAAAGTCATTTTAGTTTTATGAAGATCTGTCACTGCCGCAGTAGTTGTGATACAATGAACTTTATTAAAAACTCACTGTGTACATTATGATTATAAGAGATATTTTCTTAAAAAAAACTTTTTCGTTTTGTTTTCTGCCAAAAATGCGTGTAAAATTGTAAAGCAGGTATGTAACTTTCATTTATTCATAGTTATCAATCATGAAATATTGCGGCCGTGGCGCAGTGGTTAGAGCGCTTGCTTTATAAGCAGGAGATCCAGATTTGAAACAAACTCTAGACATATTATCGCGTCACAGTATGGAAGAAGGCGCGAACTTCCTGGTTAAATGCGCTTCCGCGGTGCTCTGTGACAAGACCCTTAAGGTCTTCTTGGGGCATGATGGTTTTTTTGTTACCTAGCTTTCTATTTCTGTTTAAAATAAAATCAGAATTTTTTAATGAGAAACTTATATTTTAGTGGGCGCCAGTTCACCATCTTCGGGGGGACGGCAGCTCACCTTCCCCCTGAAAGCTTCGTTAGTGTCCTAAATTTTATTTTTTTTGTTTTTATTTTTTGTTCTTTAGGTGCCCCAAGAAGATCTAAGGGTCTTGTCAGAGAACATCGTGGAAGTGCATTTAACCAGGAAGTTCACGCCTCCTTCCATACTGTGATGCGAAAATATGTATAGAGTTTGTTTCGAATCTGGATCTCCTGCTTATAAAGCAAGCGCTCTAACCACTGCGCCACGGCCGCAATATTTCATGATTGCCCATGCAATATTTCATGATTGATAACTATGAATAAATGAAAGTTAATACTTTCCCTTGCAATATTGCATAGGAAAGATAACTATGAATAAATGAAAAATATACTTTTTTAAGGCTTAATATTTAGAAATGGTTTAACTCAATATAGTACAGAATTATATTTGGAGATTTTATTATTAATAAATTTTTATAATTGATATATTTTAAATATATCATGGAAAAATGTTATAAATATATTATTTATAAAGAGATTGGGTAATTTTAAAAGAAGGTGATGACCTTTACTAGGTTTGTGTAATAACATAAATTTAGTTTTCTTTACATTTAATGAAAGTTTATTACTTTTATTCTACTTATTAACTTTTAATAATTCTTCATTAAATATTTTAAACAGATAATTCTCTTGTTTGAGTATAAAAGATTAGAGCAAACAAAATACCATTTAAACGAAAAAAAGAATCGAAAAAGTTTGCAACCTCCTCAATTTGACGGGGTTACAAATTTCATAATGAAAATTAAAAATAGTAAAATAATTATTTTATCAACTTGTTGCTGACACGTTTTGGACATGAGGCAAAAATTTTGGGCCTTTTTTGTTCTTTTTATTTGAACTTTATACATTTATATTATACTATTGTCGTATTATCTTATTATATATATTTATATCATTTGATACCGAAGTTATACACGACTATTTCTTGGTTACTAACTTTGTATATTTTAGAATTTATGCTTACGATATTTATTTTTTCATATATCTATACCACCAATTTTGAATGATTACTTTTTAGATTGAAGTTGACAAAATCTCAATTTAATTTCATACCAGTGTTTTATAGTTATGCGTAGATTAGAGCAAATTCTTTTAATTGAATTAACCATTTAAAAGAAAAAGCATGGCATCTTTTCATGGTCCTACTAATTCTTTATTATGAAACTTAACACCCAATTTGAACTGCTTTTAGTTTACTAATTAGATTTATAATTTTTATTCTACCTATTTTTTATCTCAGTTTAAAACTATTTGTTCTACAGATACTGCTCCCCCATAAAAAGTCATTTAAATTAGCATTCATTTTACCAAGTTCAAAACTGTCTGTTATAGGCATTTCAAATTAAATCAAATCAAATATGTTTCGAAATAAGCTTTTAATATTTTTTATAAATTAAAAGGAAATTTACAAGAGTATCTGTTTTAATATAAAGTAAATATCTGAATATACAACATAACAATATAGACAATGATAAAAATAGTAATAGTAATAAAAACTGATATCAATAATACCAATTGTAATAAATTCAATAATAATAATAGTAATAATAATAAAAGTTATAACTATATCAATTTAACAACCCCGTAACTAACATAATTTAACAACTGCCTTGACATGGTTACATATCTATGTCAGATTTACAAGCTCAGGTAAATTGTAAACTTGAATTAGCTTAACATTTAAATTGTTTTATAGCAATCTATATTTACAAATAACTTTCGATTTATATAGAGGTTTCTTGCAATCTTGTTGAAGGTTTGTTTAAAAAAAAAAAAAAAATCTAAAAGATTTTTTAATTGATACTTTAAATGTATCAGTAAACTTTTATCTAGTTTAATCTTTAAAAAAATTTCAAAATCTTTTAGTCTAACAAATCGGCTAGGGGGGTTTGAGTATTAGACTTTTTTTGCTCCCTGACTACAATGATGGTGAATTTTTTGAAAACATTTTTATTTCATAGTAGTATAAACGCACAAAAGTTTGGTACTTATACCAATTCAGTAAGTTGATTATCTTGATTGCCAAATAAACAGAATTGTATATTGCGTCCGTGATTTCAACTGTGTGTAAAAAATAATTAACTCTTTAAGCATAGTACGCGCTTGGTTACTTTTAAAAGTTCTTTATATAATAGGATCAGAAAACAATTGCCGAAAATCGTTCTAAAAAATTAATAATAAAAATTTATTACTTTAGAGAATAACATTACACACCATTAAATTAAAAATGATAATATTAACAATATATAAAAATATTTTATTAGAAATTAAATTTTATTTTTCTTGTTAAAGATGCTTTAAGCTCTTAAAAACCTTCATAGAATGCTAAAAATTCTTCAAAAATTAATTTAATAGAGACTTGTTATTGGCTAGCTAAACAGCGTTTTTAGTTTGACTTATTGTTCAATTTTATTGGTTTTGTTTTCATTTTTACTTTTATTGTTTTCACTAGCGATATATACGAATATAAACAATGTTAATAAAAATTTGTTTTGAAGTTTAACTAACAGTTTTTATTTAAAATATTAACCACATTTCTTTTATTTTCAGTTAATTAATGGTAACTTAATACTTCAGCATAATTTAGAGGTATAAACTTAATTTTTTGGGACTAAAGAACAAAACAACGAGCTGTATACTTGGCAAACAGCACTGCTTCTTGTCATGTATATAATAGCATTTAAAGCTGAATTTAGTTTGCAAAAAACTAATGTCCAAAGAGTTACTTTTATTGCAGCGTAGCCGGACTTACCATCTTTAAGATAAGAAACACTTGCCATATGATAAAGTGTTGCAATTGTTGGAAGGTAGGACACTATTAGCGAAATTGATATTAATATCATTGTTTGAGTTAGTCTTTTCTCAATGACAATATGCCTAATAACGCGAATTTCTTTTTTATTTATTCTTTTTAAAATTCGTGTCAGCAGTAAAACATTTATCGATAATCCAAAAACTAAATTTATAATAATAAAGGATGCAGTACTGTAAAAAAAGTATTGAAAAGAAAAAATAGTATCTGGAAGATAATAGTGTAGTAGTGCATACCAAACTCCAAATCCTAAGGAAACAATAAAGTAAAATAGAAACACCGGTACCATATAACCCCCTTTAAAATAAAATCCACAACATTTTTTATCATTAAAAACCGAAATAAATCGTTCGATTGAAATTACCATCATTGTTGTTCCCGACAACATTAATGGAAATGCTGTCCAGAATGCAATAAACGAAATAGTGCGACATCCAATAATGTTTAGGTAAGCAAATAAAACTATTTCGAGAGGGGTATATATTATCGAAATCATAATATCAGCACAAGATGATATTAAAACCATTTTTTCATTTCGTGAGTATTTATTTCTTATTTTTGATTTTAAAATACCGTTCACTAGTTTTATCATTTCACCATTCCACCCAACAGCAGCATCATAATACTGAATGCGACAAAACTCGTCATTTGTATTTTCAAAGAGTTGGAATAACTTGATTTTCCCCATCGGTAAACTATTAGAATTCAAAAAAATTTCAATGGCTTTTCATAAATTTGTTATATGAGAAAACTTAGTCCTTACTATGATTAAAGAAAATTTGTAAAACATGGCGTAGTTTACATTATCTTGCTACTCTTCATTCTAAAACAAATCGAGAAAAACAGATGTTTGAAATTATTTTGATCAACCTTTAAATCAAGTATATATGAGAAATACAATCTTTTTTACACAAAGAAATATATAAAGAGATATTAAAATAAATAACAAATTTCTATTAAAACCAAATCTTTGTGTAAATAAAAACCGACTAGCTAACAACTTTGCATTAAAAACCTTGATTCAAAAAGTACAATTGACTTTAAATAAAAGGTTGCTTTGATCGTACTTAAAAGATTTAAAGTCAAAAGTATTTCTACAGATGTTTACACCCCAAAACAAAGTTAAAGTCAAAAGTATTTCTACAGATGTTTACACCCCAAAAACAACGTTAAAGGATAAAGGCCTTAAATTTTTTTCTAGAGACAGATAAAAAAAAGTTTTAATATTTATTTTTAAAAATAAGCCTAAATCAGGTAATTCCTGATAGGTATGGTTTATTATGCCTATTATGTATTCTTTTGCTAGAATATTAAAAAGGCATTCGCCTCCGAAAACCACATTTTGAAAAAGATTATTATAATATACATTTTGAGGAACACTTTAAATGTATCACAAAACCAAGTCAGATTTACTCCAAAAAACACGTTGGTTTTTTGATAATTTTGAAAAAGATTTTAAATAATTGAACAAAATGTTTATTCTTTTTGTTTTACTTTAAGGTTTTACTCTAAAATTCTATTTGTCATCCATAAAAAAAAGTTTATTTTTTATGTTGATGTATTGCGGAAACCTGCAATCGAAACATGCTGTTGTTGTTTTGTTTTTTTTTTGTCATTTTAGAATTTGGTTCGTTACAATAGTCTGTAAAATGAAACTAACATTTACGTTACGTTTACGTATAAACAAAGCAAGAAGTATTAGTACAAAAGTTAGTGCTACATCAGAAAACATACGATAATTTTCTCGCATAAACCGGAAATGACCACGGTGCAAAAATCACAGTGTTAGTGGTTATTATATTATACACTAATTTATAATTTAGGACTACATACTAATATATGTAATCATAAAATGGATATTTTGTAAATGAATAAGTATTAACCGCCTTTTACAAATTGGCTGTGAAACAGCTTTGAAGGAGTAATTTTTTTTAATGTTTTTTTTAAGGTGCCTCAAGAAGGCCTAAGGTTCTTGTCACAGTGAACCTTGGAAGTGCATTTAACTAGGAAGTTTACGCCTCCTTCCTTACCATTAGTGCGAAATAGGCCCAGAGCTTGCTTCGAACCCTGGATTTCTTGCTTCTAAAGCAAACGCTCTAATCACTGCGCCCGTACTGCCTAAACTATAACAAGCACATCTATCTAGTTACCAACCCTAGTCACTTGGCTTGGTAAAGATGGCAATACTGTTAACGTTTGACTGCGAACATACGTCTAGTATGATGTATGCTTCACATACTGCATTACTGCATCATTTGTGGATGGAATGTTGCCAATTTGCCAGTTCTTATAAGTATTAAATACTTTTAAGCAGTATTAACTTTTGTTTACAAAGCCGTTTGTTCAAACAATAAAATAACAAATTTTATTAGCAACAGCATTGTTTTGTCTGTCAATTAATTATGAGCTGCAGAAAGTGCCAAACATGCATCAGTTAGGTCATCAAAAGAAGACCATGTAAACCATAAAGTGCGTTTATCTTTGTAAAAAATGAGGTTGTATTGCCACCTATAATGCATGGAAAGCTGGTAAAGCTTTTGATTTTAATGTTCTAAGATTGAAATGGCTATTTCTTATCTATTTTTATTATTTATCTTGGCTATCTCTTGCACTGCGATGTAACAAAAATGCTCGATAGTCCAGATACAATCCATAACTAATTGCCTGACATTTTTTTCCAAACGGATATTGCTAAGAAAAACACATTTGTTTCTAGTGTTCGTATATGCACAGTCGATACAGACGTTTTTTACTTTTATTTTTCAAGCATATCATGAAGCAAAGATTAGTAACGAGATTATTGATATATATATTGCGAGCATTTGCTTTTTTAGATAAGTAAAATATTGATCGAAATATAGATAGATCACTAAATATAGATCGAAATGAGAAGTCTGCACACTTCTTATTTCAATCTATATTTGAATAGTTTGACAAAAGTACTCTGCATAAAAAAAATAAACAGAATGAGCTTAGTTTCCCTGATTAAACTTTAAAAAGCAAACTGCGATTGATCCATTTGCTTTAAACAAACTGTGAATGGTTTATTCACATGCTTTAAGCAAATTCATTCATTTGCTTTAAGCAAACTGTGATTTAGCACTAGCATACAGCAAACAGTTTTAGCACTAGCATACAACGGATGATCAAATGAATCTGTTTTAAATTAGGTAACTGTATCCATAAACTTAATCCTAAACAGGAATCTGTTTAGGATTAGGTTAATGGAAACAGTTTTTTATTACAGTAACTCAGTGTCGGATCATAGTGTAGGATCATAGTATCACAGTGATACTATGATCCGACTCTATTTCAGGTTTCATTAAATAGTGATACTATCACTATTTAAAGATGAACCAGCGGAAATTAGGAAATGGTTACTTAAACCATTTGTGTATATGCGTGAGAAGAGTCTTGATACCTTATGTAGTTTTAATACAAACAACACTAAAGTTGTTTCAAAGTTTTCAAGTTTTATATGTTACTGAAGGAACCAATTCAAATCTTTTGGCTCAGAACAAAAATTCTGAGATAGAACCTTTTTTCTTAGCCATAAGAAGGTTCAAAAACAAGTTTTGACTCCGTCAATGGTCGGATAAGTAAGATTGGCAAGGAAGGACGCGTAAACTTCTAGATTAAATGTTTTTCCTCAAAAAAAAATTTGACCAAAATTGCTTAAACTTCTATTCACATACGACAGAGCAATTACTCCAAAAACGTTGAGTTTTTATTCACCCGACATAATGTCACGTGGCATATTGTTAGTTATTATAAAGCTTTTAAATGAAAGTTTGACTTTAGTACAATTTTTTTAATATTATGCAATGTCGTCATACAATGACATAAAGTCAACAGAAACAGAAGTTAACAAAATTGAGATTTTTACATACATTTAATTTTACTGCTTTAATTATCTAGATAATCTATAAATATTTTTTCATAATAACTATGTTTTATTGCGTTAAGTTGAAACTGTTAACAATAGTGTAACAACGTGGAACGTCACAGCGTAATAACCTATGGGTAGATTAACCAGAAATATCTCAATGAAAAATTACTGAATTTTGATCAACTTTTTGCAATTTTAAAAGCAAATTATCTGCAATAACTTTATATCCATAACTCCAGTTATGGAACTTAAAAGAACAAAGAGTGATTTTTAAAACTTTGATGGAGGAGAATGTTTCGGAAACACTAAACGAATTAAGTGTGAAAAACATACTATCAAGTAGCTAGTACCTAAGGCTAACAACTTTGAAAGTCAAGTTGTTTTACAGGTCGTAATTTTATATAGTAACTTTAATAGTGTATTTTACCTGTAAATTCATTTACTGGGTGGTCAAGAGAAAGTATAATATAGTGAAATTATAGAAAATTTAAAAGTTCTTATATAATTGCCTGTTGTAGCATATTGCAAATGTACTATTTTTTTAGGTGTAAAGATAAACCATGATTTTTTATTTGCGTATTTTATGGTGTTTTTAAAAAGTTTAGGTCTTTCTCAGTAATAAAAGCGTTAGGCCTTAGAAGGCCTAACGCTTTTATTACGATTAAATACTATTTTTTTTTAAATAGCATTTAATGGTAATAATAGTCGTAATTTTTTGTTAAATAGCATTTAATCATTTTCTCATTAAATGCTTTTTTTGTTAAAATAGCATTTTAACAAAAGTAGTATTTAATGAGACTACTGAACTTTTGACTCCAGCATTCTAAACTTTTTTTGGAAACTAGATTCTTAACATGAAAGGTCTTTAAAAAAAGCAATTTAAAAACGAAGTATGCTATTTTTTCAAAAAGCTTTTGCTGATTCCAAAAATAGTTTTAGGTTTTAAAAGTTTCACCTTGTTAAAAAGTTATAACGGAAACAAAATTTTCTTTAGTTTTCACCTTCAATTTCACTATTAATCCCCCTTTAATCAATTAAAAGCTATTGGTTCCTCTTGGTTTATTATTTCACACTAATAAAATTATTTTAATATTATTGAAAAATATTGTAAATAACTAGTTGATTTTAAGAGCCACAGATCAACTCTACCACCTACCGAAATAAACGTTATCCGTATGAAAAACATAGTAAGATTTCAATAGCTGTATTATAACGAAATTGAGACTTTTTATTTGTTCACCTTCTTTAGATGTTTGGCATTTGGGGCATATTTTTGAATGAAAAGTAATCAATTTTTGCAGAAGATTGATAAGTTCTTCACAGTAAAAAAATTAGTGGTCATCATATTTTATATTTAAATGGTCACAGTATACATTTATCTTTAAGTGTAGCCATAAAAAAGCAAAGAAACAATATTGCATTAATTTCCATTCTCATCCATTCATCCTACATTCTGAAGCCTCTTGATGTTGGTGTATTTTGCTATGTAAAAGATGTTTGACGTTATATTTTAAGCAAATGTTATGCTAAAAGTGTTTACAGAAATTTTCCAAAAAAAATTGTGAGATCCTGCCAAAAGATGCGAGAAAAAGGAGAGATCCGAACGACTTGCAATTCTTAAAAACAAAATTTTACATTTTTTAACTTCAATTTTTTGTTTTCGACTATTACTGTTATATATTTTTAAAAAGTAGAATTTAAGCTTTTCTTATATAATTTATTAATTTTTATGTCTTTTTTTAACCAAAGCATCAAGCAAAACAAAACTACCACTAAAATACATAAAACGCGACGGGGCAGCGTCATAAAAACAGCAGGAACAAATGTGTTAAGTATTTACATTCCAAAAATGTCTCTTTTATTCGAAAGTAAAAAGTCTCCTTGTCATTGACAAGGAGACTTTTTACTTTTGAATAAACAAGGACCTTGTTTACAGCATTAAAATATTCAATAAATGACTAAAAACCTTTTATTTTATTTTTCCGTAAACAGTAAAAACGTTAAAATTGAAGTTTTCACATTAGTTTTCACTCATAGCAACTTATTTCCATATTCTCTTAATAGACGTTTCAATAAATTACTTAACAGAAACGTTTTAGCTTTTATATAACTTCTGCCCCATAGTATTAAGCTAAAACTTCAAACTCTTAGATAAATATTTGTAAACAAAATAAAACAACGAGTTTCGCGATTTTTTTAAAAAATAACCAATAAAAAAGCACACAGAATAAATCGGCATTTTTTGAATACGAAAGGACCTAAACGCTATACTTTTCTTCGGATCTCTCCTTAACTAAGCTGAGTAGTATACCTATAAAATCTATTAATTCAATTCAAGGTATTCGTATAGCCGTATCTTCGGATATGAAGTTTTCAAATCACTGTTCTTTCATTGCAAGCAAGGCACATTCTCCTTCCTATTTACTTTTAAAATCCTTCATTAGTAACAATTTCAAGCTTCTGATCAAAGCGTTTAAAGTTTATGTTCAACCTATCATAGAATCTTGTACCTCTGTGTGGTATCTTTTAAAAGATATACGTTGGTAAGAAAAGGTTTAAAAATCCTTTACTAGAAGGGTCTGTAAAAAATGTCGTATTCTTTATGAAGACTATTCTTCAAGACTCAATATCTTCAATCTAGAATAAAATTTGATCTTGTAATGATCTATAAAATTATACAGAACCTTTTCAACCTACATTTTTCTGAGTTACATTTGCTCCTCCTTACTATCTTACAACACACCCAAAATCTTTATTCACGTATTAAATGATAAAAAAAAAAAGATATGGAATTCTCTACTTGATTATATTGTTTACTCGTCCGCTTTGTCTTTGTTCAAATCAAATTTGAAAAAAGACAATGTTCATCACCATCGTACGCTATTTTAATTAATCTTTTTTTTCTTTGTCGTTGTTACATAAGAATAATTTTGATATTACCTTTTTGTATTTCTTATTCTTGCAAATAAATCAGAAATAATAATAATAATAATAATAATAATAATAATAATAATAAAAATAATAATAATAATAATGATAATAATAATAATAATAATAACAATAAAAAATCTTGTTAGAAGTTAAGTTTACAAAAAAACCATTTTAATCAAAAAACTATTTATTGATTAATTTTCATTAAAATTATTTATTATATTTAAATTAAGAATAAAATTTTATATTTTATATAAAAAAAAAGATTAATATATAACTATATAACTAATATATAGTAATTTTATATAATTATATATATTAATATATAATTTTATAAAAAAAATTATATAAAAGAAAGGTTAAAATTATACATTTATAAAAAAATATTTATTTATTAATTTGATTAAAATAGTTTTTTCTGTAAACTTAACTTCTAACAAGATTTTATTAAATTATTATTATTATTATTTCTGATTTATTTGCATTTAAAAATAAAAAATATAAAAAGGTGATACAGGTAATACCAAAATCACTCTTATGTAACACCAACAATTGCATGTGGTTTCTTTACTATTTCTCCTATATTTCGCTGTTATTTTCCCTCCTTCCATAGTCTAACAATAAGCGATCTAATTTCCTCTGCAACTCTCATTTTTTATAATAATCTAACAAAAATAAAAAATAAAAACTTGTGTCCTACGGTGAAGCATGGTTGAGGAAGTGTTTTAGTGTAGGGTGCAAGTTCAGGTGTAGGAACTTGGTTTTGATTGATGGAAATATGGATCAAAATGTGTATTTAAACATTCTGAAAAATATTTTGGAAAAAAGAGCTGACAAACTGAGACTTACTTGGTCATTTATTTTTCAGCAAGATAGCGATCCAAAACATACAGCCAAAAATGTTGGGAAGATGAAAGTTCAGCGGCGGTTATTCAAATGTTAGCTATAATCTTCTTAAACATTAATTCATGTGGAAAAACTACTAAAACAGGTAGTCGGTAAAATGCGAAATGCAAACCGGTAAAATGCGAACTTTTTTGCGAACCGTAGTTCTATTGGTTGTAATATATAGTAAAGTAAACAATTTAACCGTAGTTAAATTGTTTATTTTACTATTTATTTTATGGACTTCAAGCAGAAAAATAAATTATATTTATGTTTCTGCTTGAACTTAATTTAAAAAAATACAATCTAATTTAAACAAAATGTATCAAATTTCACTATATTTAAATCAAATTAAAAAATTGATGAGAAAACGTTTTTTTGAATGTCATAAACGCAATGATCATTAGAATAAAATGTCTTGGTTCAAGAGGCCTCATAAATAGTTTCTTACCAACATTATTTGTTAGATATTTTAACTTTGGTCTACTTCGCACACTTTTTATAAATCTCTCTAATGAGCACATGCAAAGAAAGCTTTCAAAAAGCGAAGTGTTTGAAAAACTTGTTAAAAACAACAATACGGGATTTTTTATTTGTAGAAGAATTGCTCAGTCTGTAGCTTAATATACAATGAGTTACATACGGAGAAGACAAAATAAAAGATTAAAAACCTATTTGCCGAGCTTTACTTTTTAATTTTTTAACATATATTGTTTATATAAATTATTGTTCATTTGTTAAGAGCCTTATTTAAAACAGCATTGTAAGCATTTTTTTAAGTAATTTTGGTTTTGATTTCGAATCAAAACCAATCCCTCAAAAAAAAGCCTTTTGCGGAAAAAACTTTTTAAAAACAACTATTGGAATAAAATCGAAAACAATAGTACTGACATTGCATAAAATGAGATAATATACAAGTCTTAAAACAATAGTACTGGCATTACATCAAATGAAATAATATACAAGTTTTAAAACAACAGTACTGACATTGCATCAAGTGAGATAATATACAAGTCTTAAAACAATAGTACTGACATTGCATCAAATGAAATAAAAGTCTTTAAAAAAGTCATTAAATTTTAGTTTGGAAAAAATACAGAAAAAGATTACTGTTATATAAAACAAAGGAAAGGATAGTTATCTTATAAAATATGATAAGAGGATCAAAAAAATCAATAGGGAAATAGTGTACCCTTGTACCTAGGGCCATTCCATTTTATTTGAAAAACTATAAAATTCTAAGTAATGCTTCTCAGTCAGGTGATTAGTTATATAAATATTTATTTTTTAATTCTACTTTGATTCTCAGAAAGCGTCGCTATGAAAAGTTATAATCGAAAAACGCTTTTTGATGGTTTAAAGTAAGTTTTTACTGCTGGTATCATGGTCATTTTAGAACCCTAGAGGAAATGGTCTTCTATAAGTTGTTATATATTATATTGTTTCTTACTTAAGTACTAAATGCGATTTCTAATAATTTTCCTCGGGGTTTGTTAATAAATGACATTTTTCATGAGGCTATCATTTCTTGTAAATAGTGTCATACAGTTTGCTTGCACTTTGGCCATATGTGCGTATAGAGTTTGCTTTATAACGAGGTAGGCTATTGAATTTTGATTAGTGCAGAACTTCTTTTTGTTGTTTTGAGACTACTATTTTACGCGTAGACTTGTTTGTCAATATTGCTCAGAACTATTAGTCAATTTTGTTATTTATTTAAGTTTTGCAATTAAGTAACACTAAATAAATTGTTGAAAACAATCTAAGATTAAATAAATTTTTAATCAAATTAATGTGTTTATCTTTGTTATCAATTTGTTATGGAGTTGAACCATTTTCAGATAGCAGCCCTAGGTACAATAGCAAGTGGCCCTTGGTACGATTAAAAAAAAGTATATTGTACCTAGGACTTATTAATTTTCAAACCCTACAACATGACAAACATTTATAGTTTAAGTCAATATACTTTTACTAATTCAAAGTAATTAATATAGAGATATGATCATATCAGCTTCATCATTTTTAGACATGTATGGGGTTTTGAATTTGGGCATTGAAAAAATCCGGTTCTAGGTACACGAACTTCCCCTACCTTAACGTTTTTGATTAAGGTTATTTCAATGTTATTTCAGTGGTTGCATTTTCGAAAATACTACATTAGTTGCAACTTTGACATTATTTAAAGAGTTCATTTTTGATCTTTTTCAAGAGTTGTGTTTTGCCAATGTTTCAGTACATTTTCAATTCTATTCTCGAATTACAATACTGCACTTCAAAAATCTTTTTACAAAAAATTCATATTTGGAATGCATATTTTGAAAACCTATAAAAAATCAGAATAGGTAGAATAATAGACGTGTATTAAAAATTTCTAAAAAAATTTCTAGAAAAATAGTATGATTTTTCTAACACTTTTTGTACATTAAGGTACATTCCAGCAAACATTTAGACTAAAAAAGACGTCTTAAATATGTCTTTTAGACGTATTAGACGTTTTTTATACATCTAAAAGACGTCTTTTTTAGTCTAAATGTTTGCTGGGATATACTTATGCACATTAAGGTACATGTACTTTTGTACATTAAGGTAAACATTTATGACCGGTATGATGATGTAAAAAAAAGCTGAAAAGAGAAAAGTTCTTCAATATCTAGGCATACCATATTTACAGTATCTGCTCCACATGATGACAGCCACTACAATTACCACAAAATATACGTATACTTCTCATTATGCTTTCCAATTATGCATGCGTAAGTGTAAGCATACCTCTCATCATACTCTCCAAGTTTTACATATAATTTAATTAAACATGAACTATTAACTATGCATTTATTTTAAAATGAAGTTTTGAACGCTAATATTGTTTATGTTTATGATAAAGTTCATCAAAGCTGATGGAGTCGAATCTACTAGATGAAGGCTGCAGAATTTATGTGTACAGGAAACGCCAAAAAGAATTTAAAATTTAGTATGACTTGTGCAATTATCTACGTCATTGTAAAAATATGACTTTTTTTTTTACTTTTCTTAGACTTGAGAATGATTCTGCACAATAGCGACTGTTCATAGAGTTTTAAAGCAGTGTTGCTACATAATGGAAATAAAAGAAATATTGAAGTCTAAAAAACTCAAAAGATATATCACAAAATTTGAAAATACTTGGTGTACATTTTAAGTTTTAGTTTGTGGATTTCTAAGAAATAGAAAAGAGTCCTAATTACAAACAACTGGTTGCAAATCTTATTAAAATATTCAAGAAACTGGGTTGTCGTATGTTCATAAAGATTAATATGTTGGATTTACACCAATATTTCTTTCCCGAAAATATGGGTGATTTTCATGAGGAGCTTGGTGAGAGATTTATCAGGACAAAAATGAAATGTAGATATCAAAGATGATGTAATACTGCTATGATGGGAAATTACATATGGTCTCTAGTCAGGAAAAATGAAAGTATGCACTCAGAAAATTGCGATCATCAAAGTACTTTTAATCTTGAGAAAAGTGTTATAATAAAGAATTGTATTGTAAATTTAAAGACATTTATAGTAAAGAATTGTGTTGTTTGGTTTTTGTTTTAACTAATATCGTATAAACAAGTATTAAAAGAAGCAACAACCTTTGATCAATTCTTTACTTATAATGTTATTATATAATATACTTAAAATTATCCTTTTATACTTATAATACTATCATTTAATGTTCAATGGGGAAGGGTTATCATATAACATTATTTACCGTCAAGTAAGGAGGGGTGCCCAAGGGTTTTGTTGATTAAAAAAAATTCATCTAATTCCCTAATTTACCGACTGGGGATAAATAGTCCAAGCCCCATTTTGCCAATTCATTTAAAAACAAAAGTTCGGATATGCCGAAAAAAGTGTTAAAACAAATCATTTGCATTTTTTTGGTGCTGTAATTTACTTACGTTTAGTTAATTTTTGTGACCAATACTTTTTGGTTTTTTCAAAAGTGAATGCTTATAATATAAGACTAATATTATCAATCTTCCTAAAATTTATAAAAAATACTCGTAAATTCGTGTAACTTTAATTCAAAACATCACTTTTTGCGCTTTTTTTTAAAAATGTAGAAACGAGTTCCGTCTGTTTAATGCTTCTAGCAACATTATGTTCACTTGATACATTAGTTAATCCAACGAGTCTTTCTTGCTGCATAGACGTTCTCAAAAATGTTTTTATCAGTTTACGTTTACTTCGCTCATCGCTAGCCACAGAATCTGGAAGTGTCAAGAGGATTATTAGAGCTATAACAGTGTTGGGGATAAAATCTGTAAAATTATTTTTTAATATAAAATTTAGTAAATCTAGTCGCAATTTACACCTTGCAACTCTTCTTGAAATTGATTTCAATTCACTACAAAGATATGAACTGCATCGATATCTTTGAAAGATGACGAAGCTATGTTCGTTTATATCTTAATTCTTTATTCTTTCTTCTGATATGGGTTGATTTGGGTTCGAAAATTGAAGGTATTTCTAAACTGATTACAATTTTAACAGAAAAGAATACATATGCAATTTGTACCAGATCAAAGAAGCAATATTGAACAGTATTATTAACAGCCGAATATGGTGTATGTGCACATCAAGGAATGAACAATGCTTGAGGATTTACATCTAAAATTCTTTCCTTTTATATTCCTGCCATTGTCATCTCGTCTAAATGCCTAATAATAGTTTTAGTCATACCAGCACCAGTTTTATTTATTTATTATTTATTTGTCATTAAAAAAAAGAATACAATACCATGTTATATAAATAAACTCAACATGACCGGGGCTAAAAGAAGACATTATTTGTCTTATCACTACACCCCGACGTGCTTTCATCAGCAAGCGTGCATAACCATTAAAATGTAAACATAAAACATAAAATTACTTTGTACCATTTAAAAATAATATACAAATATATACAAATATGTTAAGATCATTTACTAACCAATAATCAAAAGAAAATCGTAAAAAAAAAAAAAAAGCAATCACAGCTAAAAACTAAAGATAAGTTAATAGGATAATTTAAAGAAAATTTAAATTGGTTAGATTATTTAATAAGATAGTTGTTAAAAAAGAAGATAAAAAAATCTTAGAAAGAATTTTATTCATTAACATCGTTAAGAAGTTTTTGTTTGAGTTTTTGCTTAAATAGAGAAAGTGAAGAACAATTTTTCAGCTCGCTATTTATTGTTCCATAATTTAGGACCTCTGATAGCAATAGAAAGTTTAGTAGCCAAATAGTGTATTTTAGGTTGCTTGTAATTGTAATTTGAAAATCTTGTAGGGTACACGTGATTAAATTTAATGAAAAGTCTATTAAAAATTATAGTTAATTTATTATGTAGTTTGTACATAAATATAAGAATTTGATAAAGGTTTAACTGAAGAAAATTGAGTAAGTGATGATTTTTGAATAGTTCTTTAGAATGTGCCAGTTGTCTCATTTAAAGGCACAAAATCACAAACCAGTTGTCTCATTTAAAGGCACAAAATATTAATTTATAGATGCTGTTGCTGCATCAACAAATCGAATGATCATAGACATTTGTTCAACATGACCAAAATCGGAAAATCAGGGTGCAATCTATAATTATTGAAAAGTATTTAGCATCAGAAGCAGATATTAAAATTTTTGTTTGATTGAACTGTTTTTTAATCTTTCAAAGATGCTCATCCTTAAGTGGGTCGAACAAAACTAAAAGTTCACAAATTTCAGAAAGTTTCTGTTTCCAGCAGTGTTCATTTTCTCGTGTGTTCCACGAAAAGCAAGGTTTTGTATACCAAGAACTCTAACTAAAGCTATCAGCCATTTCAAGATTTGCCAATAATACTGTTCTGTTCTTTTTTTTTTAACAAGACGCAAATGTTCGGCATCAATTGTTTTATTGTATCACAGATGCAACTCAAACTCTTTCCATGATTGAAAATTTAATAAAAGTTCACTGCTTTTCTCATGCCTTGATAGAATTGGGAACATCTTTTTCAAATCATGTGAACGATTAAAAGAGATGACGCAGCTGTTGCGCTACT
Source organism: Hydra vulgaris (assembly GCF_022113875.1). Taxonomy (NCBI): domain Eukaryota; kingdom Metazoa; phylum Cnidaria; class Hydrozoa; order Anthoathecata; family Hydridae; genus Hydra; species Hydra vulgaris. Next base: position 30,019,828 of record NC_061163.1, read on the forward strand.
GGTAAACAGCCTGCAACAGAATACACAGAGTTATTACTTACAGAATACTGCAGCCAATGTCTGCAAACTTCATCTCCATTAACAAGCCGGCGGTTATAATTGTTTTTTGAAAATTTTCTTTGAACACAGTCCTTAGGAAAGTCAAACTGATTGACTTGTTTTGGTCCAAAACAAGTCAATCAAACGTTCTTGCTATTCATCATCAAATACGACCCAAGTAGCCAGATGGCCATAATTAACAAACGGATCAGAGAGTTTATTGATTTCACGCACATGAAGTGCGTGAAATCGAGAAAATTCTCTGATCCGTTTTCTTTATGTGTTAGCTGATTCTTTGTGTGTTAGCAGAGCCAGCGTATGGACCTGCAAGTTATGCAGTCCCAAAGGGCGTCGGCATTTTCAAGGCGCTGCGCTGGCGTAGCCAAAGTTTTTTGTTTGTTTTATTTTTAATCATAATTTTGATTTAAAAAAAATTTTTAAATGATAATTTTTGGCGTCCATAATGTCGACAGGAGCAGGATAGATGCCCTTGAACCTTTGCAATACCGCACTGGCGAGATTTATGAAGCTGTCTATGAATCCACGTTTGATTCTAAGATTGATGATTTTTCAAAATGTGCTCCTATGGGAATTGCCTAGAAAATTACAAATTTCAAATTCCTCTGCTGTTTGGTCACTTGGTATGATATCTCGTTCAAATTTAATTTAGTAAGCAAAACACTTCAGATGAAAACTGTTAATCTGCAAAGCGCTTTAAAAGTAGTTCAAAGTGTCGAGACTTTTGATCATAAAATGGGCTGTATAGTGTTATTACCGATGCAATGAAACTGGCAAATAAACTGGACATCGATCAAAAATGAAGTTGTGGTTAGGCAGAAAAAGATCAAAAGATATTTTTTCTATAAAATAAAGATAAACCTGTAAAGTCCGCAAAGGAGTTGTTCAAATTAAATTTCTTTTTTGTAGTTTTAGACACTGCAATTAACGTTTTGTCAGAAAGATTTGAACAGGTGGAAAATTACAGTTAACATTTTAAACTCCTCTATAACATAAAAAAAAAAAAAAAAAACAGAAAAATGTGAAACAGATACAACCAAAGAAATGTACAAAAACCTGCTTTTCGTTTTGACAACTGTTGGTAAGAGTGACTTCAATAGGAATAAACTGTTTGGTAAGATTGTGATCTTAGCTCCATTGTTGCCGAACATTTTACCGAACCGAACTATTACTGCCCCAAAACAAAAATTATTGTAACAAATGTTACTGCCCCAAAACAACACTGTCTTATATTACAAAAAACCCTTTGGTTGACATTATTTCTAATGTGTATGTAGCATTGAGAATTTCGCTTACCCTCCAAGTATCAGCAGCCAGAGGAGAAGGGAGTTTTTCTAAAGTAAAGCTTATTAAAAAATAACTTTGATTGACTCTTATGAATGCCTATGTGGAAAGTCACAATAGCATTTGAACACCAGGTTCTGAGTATAATTGAAACTGATTCGCTTGTAAAAGACAAGAAAAGTTTGTTACAAGCTTTGGCTTCCCTGTCTGCCTCAATTGGTTGTTGAACTAATCTGTGCCATTTTTATTTCTCTGCGGTGATCATACATTCTTTAACAACGAACCAGCCTGTTTTGTTATGAATAAAGTTAGTTAAACCTATTAATTTTATATAAATGAGTAATAAAATCTTTGCATTGTATGAATTACTACAAAATTTCATTCTGCTTTATAAGTATAAGAATAAAAAATATATCTTCTCAAATAAAACAAAATTTGGCGTGATTTAAAAGAGTTCTTTTTCAAATATCCTAACTTTAATTCAAGAGATTTGAAAAAGATCTTGGCTGTTAAAATTAGCGATTCAAGTTACACATATCCGTGTTTCAAAATATTCTTTCAGGATTTACTATCTTAGGGCTCGTCCATAAATTACGTCACGCTATAGGGGGAGGGGGGGAAGGGTTGGTGGTTTTGTGACGACTCATACAAAACTTGATTCTTAAGTATTACAATTTTGTGACAAGGAGGGGGGTCAAAATTGGTCAAAAATTGCGTGACGTAATTTATGGACGACCTCTTAAAGAAAATTAAAACTATAACTTAAACCCAAAGTAAGTGCGGCGAAATTTACAGTTTTATTTTAATGTTCGACTTTTATAAATTTTCTCTGGCAAAAAAATATTGTTTCGGTAAACGGTACTCAGTCTAAAACCTTCAAATGTTTACAATTTATTTTCAAATATTACATGCAGGAAATGATTTTGCTATATTTTACAACCTAAACATACGTAATCTTTGTCACGCCAATGCTTTGCATATATATATTATTAAGACTCATGTGTTTGACACTTATAAACTCCGTTGATTTTATAATTTTTAGTTTACATTTATAATTAAATTGCGGATACGTTTTTAAGTTTGTACTTTTTTATAAATTCATAACATTAGTATTTTATATATGTATACGTTTATTATTTCCCGTTGATATGTTAATATATATTAATTGTACTAGTAGTACATACTAAAATTATGATTTAAAAACAACATAAACAGAGTTGTTTTAAATACGTTAGTTTAAATAAATTGATTCAATTTTGATCAAAATTAGAGATATAAATATAAAAGAAGTTGATATGATATAAAAAAATTTATATCAAATGTACTATTAGTATATGCTAAATATTATGGTTTAGAAAAAACATAAACAGAATTGTTTTGTTTTAAACAAGTGAATTTATATAAATTTATTTAATTTTGGTTTAAATCAGTGAATAAAAAAATATAATAATAAATTTAAAAGATTGTTGTTTTTGTTGTTGTTATTAATATGTATTTATGTTTAGTTAATAATTCTAATTAATTCGCATGCTTTTTTGAAAACAATTGGTGACACTTTAATAAAAATATAGATGTACAGTTATGAATAAAAAATTACCCCCACATAAATGAATTAATTATTTTTTTTTTAATAAAAATTTAATTTTCAATTAATTTTAAAGTGTTATTTTACAAGTTTTCAGTTTAATTGTTATACTTAAAATAAATCTTGATTTAAGCTTTGTATTTTGAAAAAATGAAAGTGACTTAGTACACACTTTTGATTCTAAATTTAATTGATTTGTTGTATTAGATTTCTGCTTTATACAATGATGAGGGTTAAAATGGATGTTATTATATCATTCATTGCACACATTTATATCCATTACACTCATGAAAACACTTACATGTGAAATCAATGGCAGTTTTTGGTTTTAAGTTTCTATGTATAGAAATTTAAAACCTTGAACTATATTTTTAATTATAGTAAATTATAGCACAAAATTTTTAAATAACAATTTTTATATACATAAATAGTATATTATTTTTAGTTTAGTAAGTAAATCTATAATTAGTAAAATAAAATAATTTTCCAAATCATCCTGTTTGTCTTGTTTCCTAAAATGTTTTAATCTTTTACAGACAGTATACTTTCTGTTTTCCTCAGATCAAGTTGAAAGCTTAGGTAAAAATTGGAAAAAGTTAATGAATCTGATGGAATCTGCCAGGAAGGTCAGAGAAAAGTTGTTACTCATGCTCAAAAAGAGTAACAACTAAACTGACTGTTAACTATTTTTAAATTTTAATGTTGTTTTTATTTATTTACTTATTTCTCTTTATTCATTACCTTATTGTTAAAATCCCTTTGAAAATAAGTTGAATAATTTATATTATAAAATAATAAATATAACTCTTCGTTATTATTTATCCAAAATAGTTAATGGTTTTGCAAAAATTTTTTGAAATTTGTTAAATGTATCTCTGATGTTAATAAAAATATTGAGTTATGAAATGGGATAAAATTTAATGAAAATTTTTTTTTGAAAGCTACATCAGCTAATTTTTAAGGTGTTGAATTGTTTTGAAGAGAGTTTTTTAGTCCATCTAAAGGTGTAAAAATTATTTTAAAAATAAAAATAAAAAAAATAATTTTTTGCTTTTTGTAAACAAACTTTTTCACCCTTGTAAAAAAAGGATTATTCTTCAAAAAATTGACTTCAAACTCTTAAAAGTAAAATTAAGTTTTACTCAACTAAAAAGCTTATAGAAAAAAAACTTAAAGAAAAATTTATGGCATTGGAGATTCTTTTTTCAAAATTAAATTTGCTAGTTTTAGAAAAAAATGGAAGCAAACATCTGAAGAAACATTTTTTGAGAAAGAGTAAACATGCTGATTGCTTATATTTATACATTATTACTAAATTAGTTAATAATTACACAATATATCTGCATTAATTAGTAATTAATTAAAATGTAAATTTATAACTGCACATGACTTTCATTGACAATAACACCAGGGTTGTTTAAATTGTTCTATATAAGCGTATATTGTCATGCTAAACAAGTTTTAGACAAAGTACTTGAAGAATTTTATATAAATACAAATTTTTGTAGTTAAATGAAACCACAGTGATAAATTTATATAAACACAAATAATTGCTGGGTTATTATTGACTTCTGCTCAAATATATCTAGTGAATGGTTATTATTGAAATATATCTAGTGAATGGTTACAATATATCATGTTGTAACACTTCACTTAATGACTTGAAGACAATTTTTATACCACTATTTTGACATACACACATACAAAAAAACAACAACTAAGAGTCAACATTCCTAGATCTGAAGGGCTGTGACAAACTGCACTTGAGGTGTTTGAGAAACTAAAGCAAGGTAATAAAGGCAAAAAGTCAAGGTTATTTTAAAAAATGCGAGATTGATTTCAGCAAAACTTCTGATTAAGCTCATCAAGACAACATTGAAAAAAGTTATGTAAAAATGAAGGCATCAAGAGGTGCAAAAAGTGTTGTTGAATTTGTGAAGAAGCACTGTCAACTCAAAACTTCTAGTTGCAAGTCTAAGATGTGTAAATTGTGTTCACCTATAAAATGCAAAATTGTTTTTTTGAATGAAAAAATGCTGCAAACCTGCTTCTGACCATATAACTTAAATGTAATTAGTTTGTAAAACATTTGTTTTGCATAATTTTTTTTTTTTTTTTTTTTTTTTTTTGTAAATTTAATTTCTAATAAGATTAGTTTTTGCTTCATTACTTAACAAATTTAGTTCAATTATCTTAATTAATTGCCTGTTCATTCTTACCCCAGTTTACTTGATGAATTGCAATATTTTTTTTATTAATAATTTTTGAAATTTTTCTTTATAGTTTATATTTTAAAGGTTTGATTTACATATATATGAATAGTTTATTTTGCATTTTTTTTAATGAACTAAAAGTAAGAAAGAAGAAGTGCTGGAATGCCCGATGAAATTACTACTGTTAAAGAAGGGTGGCTTATGAAAAGAGGTATATATATTGTGAAATATGCAAGTCTGAAATATTGTTATTTGATAAGTAATATATATTTAAGAAAATTTTTTTTAAATTATAATTTTTGATGATTTTTTCAAATTTAAAAAACCAAAATTGGAATTAGTTTAAATATCTACAAATCATCTATTATTATTACTTGAAAATTTTTATTGAAATTTATAAAATCTAATTAAAAAAAAAAAAAAAAAAAAAAACATACAAAATACTAGTCAACTTTTTTTTCAAATTGCACCTCAAGTTTATTATGCTCTACAGCCTATTTGCATTAAAATAAATTGATTATGATCCTCTTAACAACTGCATTATACATAGATGAGTTTTTTCCAGGAATTTCCGGAATTCTGGAAATTCAATCAAAACTAATTTCCAAAAAATTTCCGGATGTTTTTTGTTATTAACTTGAAAAAAAAAAAATTATAAAACTATTAAAACTTAAAAAAATTCAAAACTTTTGCATTTAAACAAATATGTCTTTTATAGTTAAAATTTTCTTGAGATCAATTTTCGTAACATTTTTTTTCTTTTTTTGCTTTTTAATTTATTCAAATTAATTTTTTTGAATATTAGAAGTTCATTTTTGGTAAAAAGTTAAAAAGTCTAAATTACGTTTTAAGAGTTTACGAAAGTTTTTGTTTTCACTTAATACGATCAATTTTTAATAAAATAATTTTCCTAGATTTTCCGGGATTTTTATAAAAAAAAATTTCCAGGATTTTCATAAAGTAAAATACTCATCTATGATTATAACAAAGGTCTCATTCATCTTTGCATTATAATATTTTATATTTGGTTTATATTGGATTTTATAATGTACATCAATTGTTTTTATTATATTAATATTATAAATTTTCTAGTTTTATTAATTGAAATAGTAATTACTTTAAATATAAAATATTCTTAATTCCATACTTTTAGGAGAATATATTAAGAATTGGCGACCACGATATTTTGTCCTTCGTAGTAATGGTTTATTTTTGGGTTACAAAGAAAAAGTCAAAGGGGGGGACGGAGGCTGCGAACCAATAAATACTTTTTCGATAGAAAGTAAGTTATTTTAAATATATGTTTTTTATTTTGTTTAGGTTTTTTTAATATTTTGTCTTTTCCATAGTGACAGTCAAGTTTTCTTAAAAAATGACTGATGGGGCTGCAGCTCTAGGCCTTTCAAAAAAATCGGCCCTCCAGCCTGCAACCTTTTTTTTTTTTTTGGGAAACATAACTTTTTATATGTTTCTCTTTTTTTATATAACCAATTTTTAGGAAGCTTGGGAAGGGTTGCGAATGAGTTAATAAAAATATAGTATTCTATTTAAGTTTTATTTTTAATTTTATATTCACATCCGTTTCTGCAAAAAAGTTGATCGTTAATCATTCATGTACTTTGAAGTTGTAGAAGATTTCAAGTTCTATTTAATTGCAACAGGAGTTACACAAGATTTGCAAAAAAAGTCATTAATATTGTATTTAGCATGGAAAAATGTAAAAATATACAAAACTCTTAAAGAAAGCGATCAATATAATGTAATGTGTTAAAAACAACTTTTGGTGGCAGTTTTAAATCCGCTTGATATACCTTCCCTAAAACATTTATTGTATAGCAATTGTTTAAATGATAGTTACTCTTAAATAGAGGGCTAATGCATATGGTACAATCAATAAAAGGTTTTATTTTCATAAACATCTACAGTCTTTGTCCAATGCAGTATGAGAGATCATGTTTCATTTGTATATGAAACATATTTTGAAGATGTTAAAAACTGTCATAGTGAATTCACAATTGCTACCGCCCAATGAAACTGATTGTGTTGAACAGCAAATCTAAACCTTTCTAGTTGAAAATAGTTTGACATATATTTTGAGAATGTCTACACTGTGTTGAGAATTTAATTGTCTCATATGGTCACTAACTGTAGTGGAGAAAAAACTTTTTCTGTCCTTAAAAGAGTTATGAATGAACTTTAACAAACAGTGGGATAACTTGCTTAAATAATTTTTTTATGCATTGAAAATGATATAGTTAGATCAAGAGATTTCACAGTAGCAATCAAGGGTTTTGCTTCATCAAAAGCTGTAATAGTCAATGTATAAGAAAAATATATTTTAAAGTTAATTGAAAAATTAAATAGTACATAATTTATGCTTATATTTAGTTTATTTTCAGCTTCAGATAATTATTTGAAACCATTAACAATACTAAAAATGTTATATGTTTGAATGTATTAAATGCTATTGTTTTCCAGTATAAAATAAATATTGATACTGTTAATATTAGACTGTACTAAGAGCATACATGCACTTCACATCTCTGTTTGCTTAGTTGTCACTGCTTAATGATCTATATCTTGAAATTTATATACAAAAATATTCAAATGATAAAACAGCAATGTCATATAAATTTGTCAGTGCACAGTAATAAACATTGAGAATTAGTGTTTAATACATAGTTGATAGGTTTTAACCAATGCACATTGGTCTGAAAAACTTGATTTTTGGCCAAAATTAAAATTTTGATGTTTTTAAACTAAATCGTTAAACAGTTTTTGATTTAAAAGTTTTGTTGTTAAGATATTTCATAAGTGGTCTAGATATCTCATAATCCCCCCCTTAACAATAAAGTTTTTTATATTAAGCCAAAACTAAATATTTTAATTAAAAATTATAAGTGATGATTTCCGTTTCTTATTCACAAGTTTTCATCTTTATATTTTTAAATAATAAATAATAAATATCAACCTGTGAAAAATCCTAAAACTTATCATAAATTGAATATTTATTTTTTAATGAAAAGCTTTTATATTATTTTCAATTTAATAATCTAAAGATATATATAAGTCAATACATTTTAAAAACCATAATATAAAAAGTATGCGTACAATACTGAATAACGATATGATTAAAAATGTGGTATAAAAACAACACAAATATAGTGTCAATACGGTATGGTTTGCAATAAATATTAGTTCCTTTATTTTAACTATTTGCAACTGATTTTTTTAAGGAATTATTAAACAATAATAGATGTTCAAAATATACTATAAATATGTTTTAATTACGGACTTTTTACGGCGTTTTGCATAGATTTTAAATTTACCAAAATATGCATTTTTCCAAGTATTTTTATCTAGTTAAATATATTTTATAAAAATAAAAAAAAAAATGAATATTTGAACTACTTTTAATAATTTAGGTAGCAAGAGAAAAAAAAAATTTTTGAACATGTATTTATAGAAATAAAACAAAAATAGTGACACTAGTCTTTTTGATAACATAAAAAAAGTATATTTTGGGAGCTTTAAAGTTGGTTTAAATAATTTTATTTGTAGCTGATTTTTTTTTTGAATAATATATGGATATTATGATTTAATAAAATCATATCGATCAAGTCCATGCATGCGGACATAAGTTTTAGAAAAAGGTTGATATTGAAAAAAAAAACTTTTATTTTATGCTAGTTTAAAACATAAATAACTTGTGCAAATATACAATAATAAAAAATTATTATTATTTCAAATTAAACTCTATACTATAAAATTTGTTTAAAAAAAAAATCTATACATATGTGCATATAGCTTTAAATTTATACACAAATTTAATTCATTTATTTAACCATAAAATATGAAAATTTACAATAATATTTCATAAACTCACATAAATAAGGTTAGGTGTCACTCATATATTTAAAAACTAGTCAATGGAGTGACACCTAAAAAAAAAGAAATAAATACAAAAAAAACAAACAAACTATAAAACATAAAAAAAATTTAAATAAAGAGGAAAAAAAAGGAAAGAAAATAAAATAAAGCACTAATAAATAAAGGTAATATATTTAATACAAATAATAATATTTGCAATATTAATATAATAAAAGTAATAATGATGATAATAATAATAATATATAAATAAAAAAACATAACAAAATTAATAACTATAACATGATAACTTTACTAAAAATTATAACAAATGATAAAAACTATGCTAAAAATAATTATAGTTAAGTTTATAACTATGAAAGAAATTATTAAAATAAGCATAACATTTGCAAAAATTAGGACAATAACCATAAAACTATTACTAGAATGGAATCACTATCACTTTCATTGTAAATAATATTAATAAGATTTCCAAAATAAATTAATGATAATAGTAATAAAAGTAGAAGAGTTAAAGAAGACAGTATAAAATAAAAGTAATAATAATTTTATAAATACAGTAATATATAAAAAAAGCAATAATGATAAAATATAAAATTAATATTCATTAAATATATACTCAAATAAAAATTTCCTAATTTAAGAAGAAGAATGTCAGTAATAAAAGGGTGTTTAGTTTAAATCTTTTTTTTTTTATAAATAATATTAAATAGTATTATTTAGTCTAAACATTGCAACAATAACTTAGATATGAGGAGAACAAGGTATAGTAAATTAATATTAGAATATGTTGGGAAACATAGTGTTGTATTAATGACAACACTATTGGCACGTGAGAGTTTTTATTTAATTGAATTAGTTGATAGTAATTATATTTTTGGTATATATTGGGTATTTTTGGAAGGGTGGAAAATAATAAATTCAGTTTTATTGATATTCAGAGAAAGATGATTACTATTTAACCAATGACACAAAGGATGGAGATCTGAATTAACTTTTTTACAAAGTTGCGCAAGTGATGACACTAATCTTCTATGCATAAATTTATTTATGCATAGAAGATTAGTGTCATCAGCAAAATGATTGATTACTCAAATTATTTATAGAGTGAGGCAGATCGTTAATATATATTAAAAACAGTAAAGGCTCTAGAACTTAATAACTTTACTTGTGGATTGAAATCCATTAATCGAGTCAAACTGAGTACAATTTTTTATAATTAATATAAAATGAAAACCAATCATTAGCGATACCCGTATATTATAATGATACAATTTTTCAATAAAAAAATTAATGGTCAACTATATCAAATGCTTTTTGGAGATCAATAAAGATGCCACAAGCAAAAGAACCACTATCAATGGCACCACAAATCATTTCAGTAATGCTAATAAGTGCATGGGCGTGTTTTAAATGAAATCCAAACTAGCGGCTCTAGAGAGAATTAGAATTATCTAGAAAGTGGTAGAATTTTGCTGATATTTGATAATAATGATACTAGTCTATAGTTATTGCAGTCAGGTTTTGAGTCCTTTTTATGAATTGGTTTAACAGATGCAGTTTTTAAAATATTAGGGAATATACTAGTAGCAAATGAGAGATTAAATAGTTTAGAAAGTACTGGGCAAATACCGTTCACGAGAAGTTTTAGAACAAAGGTTGGAATGCTGTTTAGAACAAAGGTTGGAATGCTGTTTAGAACAAAGGTTGGAATGCTGTTTGGATCAGAAGCCTTGCCATCATTTAGAGAAAGAATAACTGATACTATTTCATTTTTTTCAGTAGTTTTAATGAAAAGAGAGTCAGGGTTTGATATTCAAAAAATATTCATTCATCCCAGTATAGGGTGAATGAATTATTTTTTTCAGTTCGTCAGGGATTGAAATAAAAAAAGAGTTAAAAATTTCCAAGATTTTAACTAGATCATTTATAATGGTATTGTTTGAAGATATACAAGATGGATATAAGATATCATTCGAACATATATTCAAAAGGGTTCTAATAACTTTCCATGTAGCTCTCAAACTATTGCTATTGGTAGTAAAGTAGTTAGAAAGGTTGTTCTTTTTGCTTCTTCAAATAAGTGCTACAAGTAAATTTTTATAGGTTTTGTAAGTTTTATCAAGAATTAGTTTGCACAAAGATTTTTTGTTTTAAGATTCTTTATAATAAGATCAGCTTATTGTAAACTTTAAACAATTATTTTGTACATAAAATATGTGTACATAATATAGGGTGGAATAAAATAGAGTTGGAAATAAAAAGTTTTAGAAAATCCAAAACTTTTATGGTATCTTAGAAAAAACAAACACAATTAATAGTATCTTTCAATAAACTATAATCATGTGCTATTATCTTATACTATTTTATAATCTTATACTATTAAAACTATTTTTACAATTTTTCAACTTCATGTTTGGAGTTTAGTGACATTCCTTGAAAAATTAGCTTTATATGTTTCCTTATTACAACAAGAATATTCTTGTGAGTTCCAAAGGTATTTTTTTCAAAATTTGTGAATTTCAAAAAGTATTTTTTCAAAATTTAAATCATATAAATGATTTTTCAATTTATTGTGGAAACTTTGTAAAAAGTTTTCAATCGAACTAATATTTTGTTCTTTAAATGCTTGTGTGAATATAGAACTAAGAAATAACTTGGTAAATACCATTCTCAAACAGATTCGGTGTGTCCTGTGAATGTAATGAATAGTCTCTCCTTTGCAATTAAATCCTCTTTTATAATTTGACTCTCTTTTTATTAATTTAAAAGTTAATTTTATTAAATTAACTCTGTTCTGAAATTAAATCTTCTTATCTACTATTACTAGAGGCAACAGCAGAAGGAGCTTCTATAGAACTTTTTCAACTCAGGAATTGGAAATTTTAGGAAATATATCTTTTTTTGGGAAAAATGCCTATATTCGGCAATATTTCTGCTAAATTTCTCCAGAAAGGGGGGGGGGAGTACTGCCACCCAAATTTTTTTCCTAGAATAGCCCCTGCTCATACTATTCTGAAGTGAGTTACTAAATTTATAATTCCATTCAATTTGAATAGCTTCTTATAGGGAATAGGGTTTTGCATACGTAGCGTAGCGTAGGGTTTTGCATACGTCACAAAAAGTTAATTAGTGATGAATCATAACTAGTGCTTTGGCTCCAATGAAGATAAAAAAATCAAATGATAGTGGTAAAGTGCGGTTGGCTACAACTGACGGTGCGGTCATCAAATGATAGTGGTAAAGTGTGAGACTTAAGCCTGTATTTCTCTTTTTGATAATAATATTCTTTGTGCTAAACTGTTTAGAAATTCAATGGAATGCAGTTTTATTAAGTTTAAACAATGATTGGAGTTTCATAGTTTTAAAAAAAGTGGTACAAATAAAAAAATTGTGTTATAAGTTCAGATAGCTATCAATTTAAATCTGCCAGCCAATCCTAAAGATAAAGAAGTGCTTGTATAGAAGATCTTATATTAAGAACAAAAAGTAATGTAGAAGTTACTAGAATAAAGTTAATAATCTGTTAATGTAATAACAAGTAGAAAATGTTTTGCCTTTGTTGGTCAAAGACTTTTAAATAACACATGTGAGATTTTAAAGAACACATGTGAACACATGTGACTTATAAAGAACACATAGATTTTAAAGAACACATGTGTTAATTCCAGGTTTAATATCAACATCTAGTTATTCAACTTTTTTACTGTGGTTTTGTTATGTATTTTGTTGTTGGAGATTCTGATTCAAACAAATCTTTCCATATGAAGATCTCTCAAGATGTATTATTCAATCTACTAAGATTTTTAAACTAAACTTTAGTTATTGAAAACTAAAACTATAGAAATAGTTTGTTTTAGTTAATTATTACCTAGCTTATTTATTACTTATTTGTCTGGTATTTTTTTTACTTTTTAAATAAATATATATATATATTTACATGCAATAACATAAGCATCCCCAAATCTAAAGTTTTATATGAAGTCTCTCAGTTTCAATAGCTGAAAAAAAGCCACTATGCTTTTTAACAAATTGTTACTACAATAAATAAGTGTTCTTGTGAAACAAAGTGTATGATTTGCTAATGATTGGTTGGAGTAGAAGCGCTATTGGGTCTCTTGTGTTTCCAAGAGTATTAAATGCTTTACACATTTATGATTGAGAATGACATGTTTTGATTTGTTGGATTTAGAGAAAGCAGGTGCATAGTAAATAGCTTCAATAAAATTTACTGTGCAAAATATTTTAATTTTTATTTAATTTCCCTCACACACAAAAAAGTATATTTATAAAAATACTTATTTTATTTATATTATTGTTTCATACATGGTGAAAATCTCATGTACTAATGTATAAGTTAAAAGCTCTTTTGCTTTTAAATAGAGTTTGTAACAATGGTGATGATGGAATGTTCAAGTTTTTGCTTCACAATACTTTGAGCTTTTCTTCAGCATCATTGGCTAAATCATTTGGTTAAAATTTACTTATCCCATTCTGCTGAAAATGCTGAAATTTAACAAGTTATAAGCATGGGCTTTAGACTTTTCCTTTAAAAACTTAAAAGGCCATGCTCTTGACTCTCTTATTTATCAAGGCCCATTTATTTATTAGATTTAAAATATAAAAATATTTTCTACACTTTATTACAAATATTACCCCCCACTTTTATCTGTCCAAAATCTTTATCTGTCCAAAATCCCTTTTAAAATATTTTACTGTACTAGCAATCAAAAGGGTTTGATCTTAAATATCGACAGGTCCTGGTGAAAGTTGTTCTGATTCATAGAAACTAATTTTTTTAATTTTGACTAAGATCTCTGAATTTATAAATAAACTAGCAATACCTAACTTAATATAAAGGCAAGGGTCAAACCTCTGTTTTTTTCCCGGTTGCCCTGCAGGTGACAGAAATATTGTATATGTCTTATACTTGAGTTGTTCACTATAATAATTATTAGTTCAGTATTTAAATTTTTGGAAAGAAAAAAAATTTAAATGACTGACTACTAAAATATGATTAATAAGAACTACTTAATTAAAAATAAACTTTTTTAATAAAAATGAGGATGAAGAAATAGTGTGGAATAAAAAAGTTACAAGTCATAAAAACTCGAACTTTTTGTTTTACTAATAAAAACAAAATGTTTGACATGATTCACATGTCCATTCACTTCATTCAAAATGCAACTAATACATTTCCAAAAATGTTAGGTTACCATTTTTCAACTTTTATATTTTAATTTGATACATTTGCATTTTGAATTGAAAAGAAAACATGCTTAAAAATGTAACAACAACGTTTTGAAAAACATCTTAAAAACATTTTAAAAGCACACTTTGAAATATTTTTAATCACATGCATATTTAATTTAATTCTAGTTGGCTTCTTTTTATTATGTTTAATAAAGTTATTCATTTCACTGTAGTGTGATCATTTTTAAATGTAGTGCAAGCTTTCCCAGGAAGCGTGTGCGATTGCACTCCTTGTTTGTTTTGATATGCAATTTATTCACAATTTTTATCAGTCTGCATAAGACTAATTTGCGTACTAATGTACGCTAGAACTATAAGATATTTTGTTAATTTTTTTTCTTATGTTTTTTGTTTTCACGTCTTTTTGTTTTTAAAAATGTACTTACTACATTTGATGTTTTGTCTCAATGCTTACATAATAGGAAAATGAGAAAAAAATTGTTATTTATTTGTAAAATATATTATTTGATTAATAAATTTTGTAATGACAGAAGAATTTAAATAAAAGAACAGCATGGTTTCTCTTAAAAATGTATTTACCACATTTGATCCTGTCTGAAATTGTTTATATTGCCTAATTTTCAATGTTAGTACAAATTACTAAAGATAATGTATTTGAAAACTTATAAAAAAATTTTAAATAGGCTCCTCCTGTTAAACCTTTTTATAAAAATGTATAATATACTGACTGACATGTTAAACATTTTATAAGAATGACTGACTAATATACTGACTGACATGTTAAACATTTTATAAGAATGACTGACTAATATACTGACTGACATGTTAAACATTTTATAAGAATGTATAATTGTATTTTTTTTTTTAAGTAGTTTTTCTTAAAATATTTTTGTTAATATTTTGTTAATATTTTTGTTAATATTTTGTTAATATTTTGTTAATATTTTGTATTATATTATTAATATTTAATATTTTGTTAATATTTTGTTATCTCAATCCAAGAGATGGAAGTCCAATTCTAACAAATAACAAATAGTAAAATAGAAAAATGCTTTTCTTAACTTGCTGCACAATGTATATTTAAATGGATTAGTATTTCAAGTATTTATTATTTTCTTTATTTTAGGGTGTCAAATTATGCGTCAGAGTAAACCAAAACCAAATGTTTTTATAATTAGGTATAATTATTATTTTTTATTTTATCATAAAGAAAATATTTACAAAATTCGACTTGAATAAAATATATATACACAGCTGGGGCAAGAAGAAGACAAATTCAGTCTGATCGCCAAGCCCTTATATATTATTAGAAATTGAAATGTGTTATAAATGATTGATCTTTGTTATTTATAACATTTCAGAGTGTAAAATAAGTTTAAGATTTTAACTATAAGATAATATAATGAGATTAATTTTATTTAATGAGTGAATGAGTTAAAAAAAAAAGAGGTTTGTTTGATATGAATTTTAGAGTTTGATGCAATATAATTTAGGTAGTTAAGAAAAGTTATACAAATATTCAACATGAATATTTGTAGTTTACAAATACGAAACAATTTACGAAACAAATATTCAAAAAAATGCTGTATAATATGTTTTATATCTGTGAACTTATTAACCACTATCACTTTGAATCATATCTGTGAATTTGTTAACCAGTATCCACTATCGCTTTGAATCATATCTGTGAACTTATTAACCGCTATGAATCAGTAATCCATTACCACTATGAATCAGTAGATAGTGATACCCATAAAATTGATCATTTAAATTTCTGAATTAAAAAAAAAAAAAAGATGATTAATATATCGTTGATGAGCTAATAAACGTTTTTGTTGTACAAAATAAAAAATATGGATAAGTTTAAAGATGTAAGCACAATAGAAGATCTGAGGCATGGGGCTATTTCGAATTTTCTCAAGAATTACAGAGTTCAAAGTGTAAACTCTGTAAAATTATTCTCAAAACACCTGGCTCAACAACAACAGCTATTACAAGGCATTTAAAAACAAAACACGAAATTGAAATTCTTGAAATGCAGTAACTCTGCATCTGAGCATGCAGCAAACATTTCTGCTGTCAAAATATCACAAAATGAAAGTTTTTTCAAGGATGACCATAAAACTTTACCTGATATTTAGTGTAAATTATCAGCTATTAATGGAATCAGCTTTCACAGCATTGCAAAAAGTGAAATTTTATGATCAGCATTTCGTTCCCAGATGGCACAAAATGCTGAGGCATGATCAAGTTTCATTAGATGTTAAAAGTTTTCTACTTTTTGTAAATATAAATGCAAATTTTGCATTAAATTTTACATTTAAATAATCCTGTTTTTTTTTGTTTTTGTTTTTTTGTTTTTGTTTTGTGATGCAGATTAAAATTTGGCAGAAATTGTCTCAATAAGTTTGGCTTTTAAGTTTGGTGGTTGTTTGTAAGCTATACTAGATTTATATTAGAAAAAACCTTTTTTACTCTCTTATTAGATGATAAACTGATTAAAAAGGTTTGTTTTATTGAATTTTTCAGGGTAATTACATTCTCTCAGCCATAGTTTTAGTACATCTAAATGTAGCTTTTCAAGGCGCAATCAGATGTAAAAACAGTTATTCTTTTTGCAAGATTGTATGGAATGTTCTTTTTAATGTTGTTAAGGGTGATGGTTGTTGTAATTTAGGTAGTCATGGGTGTTTGTTTTTTTATAGAATATGTTGGTTGTAATATATATATATTTGTTGTTTTTAGCAATCACAGATATATCTAGAAAATTTATTATATTATAGGTATTTTCGTTTTCAATTAGTTTGATGCCACAGTCGGTTGCATTATTTAATTCTGTGAGTGATGTTTTGAATTTATTTATATCTACAGCGGTGGCCAAAAATTAAAGACCACTCATTTTTTTTTCAAATTTTATTTTTAACCTTAGTATAATTTTATTTTGGAAAAAGGTATCAAAAAAAGAAAAACATTTTTAGAAAGAATTTTTATTGTATTTTATATTTATTATAAAAGAACTTATAATTTTTTTACAAAATAATGTTGAAAAATTAAAAAACTGACTAGTAAAAAATATAAATGGAAAAAAAAATTGGACAAAATTTTAAGACCAGTTTCAAAAAAATTTCAAAAAGCAATAAAAAAATAAATTAGAAACATGTTGTTCCTCCATTTGTTTTCAAGCACTCTTGTACTCGTTCTGGCATTGAATTCATTAAAGTTTTGATTACTTCATCAGGCACATTTTTCAAATGATAAGAGATAGAAGATTTCAAATCTTCCAAATTGTAAAGTTGTTCTTTACCAAGCTTGTGATCAAACTACGACCATAAATTCTCTATTGGATTCAAGTCTGGACTATTGGCAGGCCATGGAAGCACTTGAATTTTATTAGAATTGAACCAATCGCTAACAAAATGCGCTTTATGACATGGCGCATTGTCTTGCTGGAAAATAAATCCATCTTGCAACTGCCATAAATCAATGCTAGGAATAAGCGAGTTTTCCAAAATTTGGATGTACCTTTGTTTGTTGAGTCTACCATCGAATAAATGAAAAACGCCAACTACACAGGCACTCATACAGGCCCAAATGCCTATTGAACCACTGCCTTGTTTTGCTCATTTCAAAATGCATGATTCATCGAACCGTTCGCTTGGAAGTCTACACAACATAACGCGACCTTTTCTGTTGTCTACCTCAACGTTCATTTCATTACTAAAGACCACACGGCTCCACTGATCTGTTGACCAATTTTTATGTAGTTTGCACCACTCTTTCCTGGCAAATTTTTGTTTTTTATTTAAGCGTGGTTTTTTTGCAGCAGCACGCCATAAATAATTTAAATTGTGGAGGACCCTTTGCACAGTTCTAGGGCTTGCTTTCAGACCATTTGACAGTGTCCATTTCGTAGACAAGTCTGTAGATGATGCTTGTCTGTTTTCTTTCATTAATCTCACTAACGAGCGAACATCACGGTCATTTGAAATTTTATTGCGTCCAGTCCAATGACGATCATTAATTGACCCAGTCTCTTTGTATCGTTGAATTATGTTAATAATGCAAGACTGAGACCTTCCGAGCTTTTCTGCTATTTGTCTGATGCTATAGCCTTCTTCTTTTAATACAAGAGCCGCGTATCTGTCTTTTTCTTCGATCTTTGCACGCATTTTTGCAATATTTTTATATCCTTATTGCAATTCAAAAAATAAATGTTTATTTGATATCGAAATTCAGGTTTCGACATTTTATTTTATAGCCAACATAATAAGCAACTAAGACAGTTAAAAAAAATAATCGAATATTATTTTTAATAAGTGCAAATTAAAGATTTGAAAGTGGTCGTTAAATTTTGTCCAATTTATTTAAAGAAGATTTATAAGTACTCATCAGTTTTTTAATAAGTTAAACGCTATTTAATTAGAATTAGATTAAAAAAATTATACCATTTTAATCCGTATGTTTTAATTAACAAGATATTAAAAAAAAAAATTTAATATGTCAATTAGAATCTTCTTAATTTTGATTTAAAGATTAAGAAACCAACTAAAAAATGAGTGGTCTTTAATTTTTGGCCACCGCTGTAAATGTTTTGGCGATATATTGACACCATTATCCGCACATCTAAAATAAAACTGTTCAATATTTTTCACTTTCTCATTCAAGAAATATCTAGGTAAAATTTTTGGAAAAAAGTATTGTTTCTTCTAAGAATCGAATTGAAAGACATGCATAGTTGGGTGCAAAATCTGTTCCCATGGCTGTGTCTGTGGTTGTGTCATGGCTGTGTCTGTGGTGAAATAATTGGTTATTGAAGAAAAATTGTTGGGTTCAATGCAGGTTCAATGATAAAATTAGTTGTTTTTGACCCAGAATTTCAAAATGTCTAATTCAATATTGTGTGGAATCCAAGATTGATAGTGTAAAGATTAACAATGTCAAATGTATCTGCATCTGTAAGTAAATACTATCTGCATCTATTTTTCTTGGAATTTTTTTTTAAATAGTTCCAATCATCTTTTATATAAGTCTTTTGTTTCTCCATAATTGGAAATAAAATAATGTGTAAAAATTGGCTGAAATGTGATGTCGGTGAATCTATTCCTGTAATGATGGGTTGTCTTTTTATGTCTTTTGGTGGTTCCATCTCAATAAATATAGTACTAGGTAACAATAACAAGGTTCTTCAACCTTCAAATAACCAAGGTTCTTCATCCTTCAAATAACAACCTTCAAATAACAACCTTCAAATAAGTTCAACCAAGGTTCTTCAACCTTCAAATAACAACCTTCAAATAACAACCTTCAAATAACCAAGGTTCTTCATCCTTCAAATAACAACCTTCAAATAACAACCTTCAAATAAACAAGGTTCTTCATCCTTCAAATAACAACCTTCAAATAACTTCAACCAAGGTTCTTCAACCTTTTATAATTTTTATACATTCATAAAATTTGAGAATTACAAAAATAATTTTAGTGGTATCTCAAGACCCTTGAAAATTTAATAGGTATAATAGAAAGATTTTCAAAAGCATGTGTTGTTGAGTCTTAAAAAAAGCAAAATTATACAAAAACTTCAAAAATAATATTCATTTTATAAAAAAAACCATAATAAAAAAATGTTTAACTAAAAAACTTTGTAAAAACTCATTTTTTTCTTTAGTTGAAAAATGTCATTTTCTAGGCATTAAAATCTAAAACAATATTATTTTTTATAAAATAATGATTATTTTTGAAATTTTAAAATAATTTTGCTTCATTTGGGGCCCAACATGCTTTTAAAAAAATTTCTTTTAATTTTACTTTTAAATAGTGTTATTTTATCATATAGAACACATTAATATATATATATATATATATATATATATATATATATATATATATATATATATATATATATATATATATATATATATATATATATATATTATATATATATTATATATATATTATATATATATATTATATATATATATATATATATATATATATATATATATATATATATATATATATATTATATATATATATTATATATATATATTTATATATATATATATATATATATAATATATATATGTATATATATATATATATATATATATATATATATATATATATATATATATATATATATATATATATATAATATATATATATATATATCTGTGTGTATATGTATGTTTGTATGTATGTATTAACAGAAAATATGCTTTTTTTTTAAACTAAATTAAAGTTTACTTTTATTGAAATTCCTAAAGTCAAAAATAAGATTCCTATGCACAAAAGTGCATATTGTTTTCATTTTAAAAAAATCCTCAATAAATCTCTAAAAAATCATCAATTAAACTCAAGAAAATGTTTTTTAAAAATTGTTTTATTTAATCTGAACACACCATGTGTTTTATCTTGGTTTTCACTTTGTAATATTGTTTGTATTATATATATCATATATTTGTTATTTTTTTCCTAAAATAATTGTAAAGAGATTTAATATGTAGATGTTTCCAACTTACAACACTTGTTGAAAGGACTTTTGCAGTGGACTCAAATTTTGATAGGTAACTTTTAATAGTAGTTTTTGTTTTCATTATTTTTCAACTATTCAGAAAAAAAAATACTTATATAAAAATAGTAGTTTAAATCTGTTAAAGGTTCTGCAAAAAACCATTCTTTAGGCCAAAGCTGCATTACTTAAACTATTTATTTGTGTGTGTGTGTGTGTGTGTGTGTGTGTGTGTGTGTGTGTGTGTGTGTGTGTGTGTGTGTGTGTGTGTGTGTGTAACTAGATTATTAGTATAACAATTGCAGGAAAGAAATTTTTTTGATTTTATCTTCATTAAATCTATATTTTAAGAATATTTATTTCATCTTCATTAATAATCTATATTTAATAATATTTAAATTAAACTAATAATAATATAATAATTACACTAGTAATTCTAATACAATATTAAAGCAATATAAATAATAAGCAAATTCCTGTAAATATAAAATCAATATATTAGTTGAATAAGTTAATAATAACATTGATAATTTAAAAAATCAAAAATGTTTAATCAAAAGTGGTAATTAAATAATAGTTTTTTACTAATTTGTTACTATTATTATTAGGTTTTGGATAATTTCATTATATGTAACTAATTTATATTAAATACATTTATAAAGATACAACTGTTACTAAGTCAACAATAGTACTACTCAATCAAACAAAACTTTTTCTTAAATTTGATTGCAAGCTTTTAATTTGAAAATTCATAAAATTTTTAGGCTACTTGCTTAATTTTTAGACTTTTTTTAATACTGAGTAAATAAATAAATATTGAAAACAATGAATCTCTATATATTATAACCAAGATAATGTATAACAGTTTTATTTGTAACTAAAAATCTAATAATTATAGTTAATTTTCAAGTACTATGGTGTTATTTTATTTGAATGAGTAATTGATTTTGAGATAAACATCAATAAGTATGTTTCATTTGGTCAAAAAATTTTAGTGGCAAAAAATCTTGACTTTCTGACGTATATTAGGAAATCAAGAAAATAATCAAAAATCAAAAATAGATTTTTTTTGAAAAAAAACTAAAGAAAAATTAAAGAATTATTTTTCATTTTATTTGTTATTTTTTAATTTTTTTTTTTTTTTTTACATTTTTAAAGACTTTCAAGTTTATATTTAAAACATAAAAATAAAAAGTAAAATTTAGTTATGTAAAACATAAAAATAAAAAGTAAAATTTAGTTATGTAAAACATAAAAATAAAAAGTAAAATTTAGTTATGTAAAACATAAAAATAAAAAGTAAAATTTAGTTATGTAAAACATAAAAATAAAAAGTAAAATTTAGTTATGTAAAAGCATCTATGACTCATTGTGTAATTGTGGTAGAAAAAAGTGGTATCATAATGTTTTTTTAAAATTGTTGTCTTGAAAAGTATTAGTTTATAAAACAAAGTTGCGTTTCTTAAAAGAAAATTATTTTGGGTTGTAACTGGGTGGAGTAAGTTAGCACAAACTATAAAAGCTCCAATTATTTTTTACAAATATTGCATTTTTTAGTGAAAAATGACAAACTATTAATGCATTTTTTATTACTATTTATGCATTTTTTTATTAGTGCAAATTTTTTTCTTTTTATTTTGGCTAAAAGCTCAAGTTTTTTTACTTTTTAGTTTCAAGTTAAAAGTTTAATATTCTTTTTTTTGGCAGCAAATAAAATTTTTTTAATGAGCTAAAATAGAAGTCTACTTTTTTCTAAGTAAAAAATTCTCGGATATTAAAAAATGATAAGTAAAAAATTCTCGGATATTAACTGAACAATGTTATTGTCATACCATTTAACAATGCATAACAGAGCAAGCACAAAATGCATAACCCAGAATTAGCATCAAAAACAAAATCAAAATCTTCCTTTCTTTTTCAGATCTTTATAATTTTGAAAATAATTTCTAGCTCCCATAAATCAATCTTTTCGAATAGTTTTAACTGCCCTGTAATCTTCTTTGAGCTTTAGCATTGAATTTACTGATAAAAAATAGTTATCAAAAAACCCCTTGTGATTTACACCATTGGGCAAACTTCGATATACTACATTTTTCTGTTGAAGAATAAAAATAATATTTTAAACAACTATTTTAACATTATTATCATCAAACATTTCTTTGTTTTATCAAATATTAGTATGGTGTAAGAATGTGATCAGGTAATGGTGGATAACTTTGTCCAAAAAACTTTGTATCTCTTTAGCACCATCTGAATATATGGTTATTTGCATTATAATTTCTTTCGTAATCTAAATTTTACCAAATACTTTATTATGATTCATAAAGAATATCATTATTTATGTCAAAATCAATTTCACTTTCACTATCATATTCATTTTTGTTATTATTAAAGTCTTTAATTAGTGCTACATGATTTTGAGCTCTGTAATTTAAATTGCCAAAAAATCTTTAGTTGTTATCATATTTCTCTAAACATATCTAAAATATAATATAATGAACCAAATAGTATAATAAACACAAAAACTATAAATAATATAACATTTATATAAAATTTCTTAATTGTTTTGATAAATGTTCCAGTAAAAAATATATTTCACTTATAATAAATTGTAACTAAATAATATCTCCTAAAAAAATAATCAAACACTAAACACGTCATTACCTTACCTTCAAGTTACCTTCAAACTTACCTTCAAAATAACAGTAACACCTATCAAGACAAGAAATCAAATAGTTCATAAAAACCCACCATTTGTGCTAGTTATTTTACATAGATACTTAATTAATGAGTTTAAAATACCTTATAAAGAGACATTATTTTCAATTTGTTGTTCTACAACAATCCAATGCACAAAAGAGCTATTATTAGTTCACAATTTTCAGGGGCTGAAAAATTGTAGTTTTATATTGTATTTATATTCGTTTTATATTGTAGGGAAGAATGGATTTCAGCATTAGAAGAAATTTCACGACGTTTAGCTAAAGAAGAAAAAAATAGACGCAGTACAAGCATAACAGATTCCACAGATTCAATACATCGACCAAAAATGGTTTTTATTTCATCCATTTTTATATGAAAGAAATTTTATGCTTTTATTATTGCTTTTGTTATTTGTTATTATTTTTTTTTATTTTATTATTTTTTTTTAATTTTATTATTGCTTTTATTATTACCACAGTGAACTCCCTATATCTCAAACCTCAAAGGGACCGTGCGAATGTTCTAGTTATCGGTAATTCTATAACACAAACTTTTGATGATAAGTAAAAATAATTTAATTTTTGATCTCTTTAGGTAAAAATAATAATTTTTTTTTCTATGAAAACCGCTATACCAAACTAGGGCTTGGTCGTGATGCTTTTCCTCAACTCACTTGCTTTTTTAAACTTTTATTTTTTATGCAAATATAAACTTTAGTATTTATATAGTGTAGTATTTGCCAAAACAGAAGATGATGATGATGATGATGATGATGATGATGATGATGATGATGATGATGATGATGATGATGATGATGATTATGATGGTGATCATGTTGATCATAATGATGTTTATAAATGCATATATATACAAAATATAACATGCTTTTTAAATAAATAAAAAATATACTTTAGGGTGTATAAATGTTTATGCAGTTCCGGTCACAAACCCAGCCGTCGTCCCGGCTATATTTTATCAAACCCGGCCGCGGTCAAATATCAACCCCGGTCATTTACATATATATATATATATATATATATATATATATATATATATATATATATATATATACGCTCACTTGCACACACTATAAGTTGATTGCATCATCATCTTTATATTCTTCATTATCAGCATTATGTTAATTCACTGCATTTTTTACTTCTATTAACTGATCATCTATTAGTAAAGGTGCTTATTAAATTTTCATCTGCAGAAATGATATCTTTAGCTTTCAGAGGGTAAAATTTAACAAGTTTTTCTATCTAATTTTGAAGCTCTTTAAAAGGGTTGTTGTCTTCATCTGAATGGGCTAGTTTCTTTTGATCTTTCAAAATTCCTGCTTTTGCAAAACAATTAACAATAGTAGAGGTTTTCACCATTCAAGATAAAGCATTTTGATTGTAACAAGATAACAGGAAGATCTTTACTTTTATTCTTAACTTCTTAGTGTAATTGTGTAATTAAGTAATCATACATTAGATAGATAAAAGTTAAATATATTAAGATTATATTATATCTATTTTGTATAACCATAGTTATTTTGTATTAATAAATGTCTAGTGATTGTCATGTCAATTTAATGAGGCCATGTCACCAAAAAAAGCTGAAATTTCGAACATTCTATTCATAGTGGTTTTGTATATGTTTATTAAAGTTTACCACAAAGCACTCTCAGTCTTATCAATGCCAAAGATATATAACTTTTAAAGAGTGTGTAACTTCCTATTAAATACTAAATCTATTGGTTGAAGTTTAGACGTGGTATTTGGTGGTAAAAAATGAGCTCAATAGATTTTAGATTATCAATCATCATGTATGCTGGACAGTCTATTATAAACGCTACTTTCTTCTTATCTTTTGTATACTTTGTATTCTTTTCTTAAACCATTCTTTGAATAGTACGCTATCCATATTGCTTCTTTTTTTTTTTTGATTTCTGCTAGGTAAGTACTTAACTCTTTTAAAGCAGCAGTGATTTTAATTTACCTATTACAAACATAGGAATTTTATCACCTGCTGCATTTGCTGCGGCTATCCCAGTAAGACAAATTTTACTGTGCTTACCCCCTACTAAAGCCTCATGTTGAAGGTTTAGTTACTTATTGAATTGAATGTGAAATAAATCATCAAGCTTATACATGGATAAAATTGGAGGTAGAGTTGTTTCCTTCCATAGTGTGGTCATTTCAGATTTAAAAGATTTACCCTTTCAATTCACATTCTTGAAAGAATTGTTATACCTGTTTTTACAACAATCAAGTCAACCGTCAGATGCTTGAAATCCTGATATTATTCAAGCAAGTTGTCTGGCTTTAAGTTTTGAAATTAATGCTAATACCAGGGATTATCTTTTTCCGGATATTTCCGGAATTATCGGAATATCGAGAGTTCACTGTATTATTTTACAAGTTATTTAGCTTTTTGAAAAATAATTTTAATTTATTTGTTTAGTAAAGACTTTTTTGTTTAGACTCTTGAAGATTTTGAAATGCTAAAAGTATTAGGGAAAGGGACATTTGGAAAGGTGAAATATATGAATAAATGATAAATATATGTCTATTTAATCCAATACTTTATTTTATATATATATATATATATATATATATATATATATATATATATATATATATATATATATATATATATATATATTTAAGGTTATGCTTGGAAAAGAAAAGAAGACAGGAAATGTATTTGCAATAAAGCTTCTAAGAAAAGATGTCATATTAGCCAAGGTAGAAACACTTTTAACCAAGTTAGAGCAGGAAAGTTCATATCCGGCTTTAGATTTAAAATTTCCTATTTTTAACTAAACTTTGTTATTCTGTAGTTTCAAAGATATTTAAGAATAATGAAGTTTATTGAGAGAAAAAATAAATAAAAAAAACATATAAATTTTAAATTTTATTATTTTTAAACTTAGAGTCAGGTGTCTCTAAGTTTAAAACTAATAAAATTTAAGATGTATATATTGTGTTTGTATATCTATATATCTATTTATTGATATATATACATACATACATACATACATACATACATATATACATGCATACATACATATATACACACACAATATATATATACATTCTGAATTTTATTAGTAATTTTATTAGAATTTTATTACTCACACCCACACACACACACGCACGCACACACACACACACACACAAACTTACATATACACGCACGCACACACTGTAGCAGATGGAGTTTAGGATAACTAAAGATTAAAGTCATTGGAACACACAATTGTCCCAGTTTCAGAGCAGGTTATATTTTTGAAAAATAATTATATTTATTATTTGTTTAGTCTCATTTTAGGGCCCTTAAATAGGGCGCTAAGAGATCATCAACCAAAAAATTTAAACAATCTACGCCTGATATTTTGCCTTTTATATTATTCTTTTATTTTGTGTCCCAGTTTTGTCTTTTTAAAATATGATTACTCTAACTATAGCACATATCAGGTCTTTGTGTTAGAGGCATGCAGTTGCATGCCTTATATGATGTAATGATATGAAGTATTATATAAGTACTGTATTATACGTAATGATATGAAGTATTATATATATATATATATATATATATATATATATATATATATATATATATATATATATATATATATATATATATATATATTATAGAATATAATACTTTCTTTTGACAACTTGGCCACGGCTCTTTGCAAGATTTGACAATTAGCATTTTTTTAAAATACGCTAAAAAAACAAAAAAAATTTATTTCAGATATGTTTTTTATAATAAATAAAAAGCTATCTATCAAAGTTATTTTGAAATAAAATTGCGTTTGTTTTAAATAATCTTAATCAAAATAAAAATTTATAAATTAAAGTTAATTAAATTTTAATATACCTGACAGCCTCTATTGTGAATCTGTCAAGCTTTATTAAATTGTACTGAAAACTTTTTATTGGCTTATATTTTTCCTCAGAATAAATTACCTGCCTAAATCTTTAGTACTTAAAGTTTATAAAAAAAACCAGTTCAAAAAAATCAGAGCTGAATCACTTGAGAAAATGTTGGAAGACCAGCTGAAGGTATTCCTGATGGCAGATCTCGGTATTGGAAATTGTATTCCAAGCAAGTTGTTATGGTTTGCCTTTTTTCCATTTTCCATTTTCTTTTTTCCATTTTAAATAATATTAACTTTGCAAAATAAAGAAACAAGGTGTTCGTTTTTCTGTCTGTTTTTTAACAAATGTTCACACATTTGTTGATTTGTCACACTCTGTATCCAATTAACTTTTTAATAAAATTTAAAATTTGCAACACAAAATTTTATTAAATTTCATTGCACTTTTAAACAGCCTAATTTACTTACATTTTTAAACACCATGCTGTGTTAAATCTATCAATTTAACATAGCTCAATGTGGGCAGGAAGGATGGGGGGGGATGGCCCTCCCCTCGCTATGGATCTGTCCTTGTATTAGCCTATTTATTTATGGGAGGGAATGAGAAAGATTGATAGAGCTGGGATAAATTTTTTTTTTAATATTTGCTCACAATTAAGTTTACATCAAATAATAAATTGTATGTTTTAATTTTATATGGTTTTTCTACTACTTATTTTATTATTCTTTAATATTTTAATTTTTTCAGATTAGCTATTGTTAATTTAGTCTGATTATTATTTTTTTTTAATTATGTTATAAAATGAGTTATCTATAAACTGTTTTCAGTTTATGGATTATTTATTTGAATTTAAGTTTACTTTGTTTTTTTAGAGTCTTTTTTAAAAGCGCTAATTATCAAAACTTGCAAAGTGTCGTTGCCAAGTTGTCAAAACATAGTTTTATATGCATGGTCATATGAGGCATGCGATCGCAAGTCTCTTACAAGAAGGCTTGCATATAGATATGCATATACCAACTAATCTAATAATCCATACAGAAATGTACTTTCTGTCATCAATACTATTAACATCTGTCATGCCTATAGTAGTATATTTTTGTGTTTATTTATTTTTGTTTTATTTTTGTTTTTGTTTTTAGTGTGTATCTAGTTAAAGATGCCTTAGTTACTGTGTTAACTTATCTGTTTTTTACTTTAAATGTATCTTTGTTTTCTGTCTAAACATATAGCGCAATATTGACTCACGTGTAAGTCGCTATATGTATGTTTGTGTCTGAACCTCTAGCGCAGTGTTCACTCAACTGTAAGTTACTTTATGTATGTTTGTGTTCTGTCTGCATCTCTGGCGCAGTGTTCATTTAGCTGTAAGTTACCTTATATATGTTTGTGTTCTGTCTAAACTTCTGACACAGTGTTTACTCACCCAGAAGTTACTTTATGTATGTTTGTGTTCTGTTTAAGTCTCTAATCCAGTATGAGCTCAGTAACTAACTAGTGACTCCAACTAAAAAATCTATACTCACTTTAATCTCTAGTATTTTGTTAGACATAATGTTTTTCCTAATGCATTTCTAAAATATTTTGTTTAATGATTTAAAGTAATGTTTACAGGAAGTAACTTTAAACTACTCTAGGCCAGGTCAGGTTCAGGATCATCACAATTACCCTGCTACAGGTATCCTGTGACCTAGTACTACCTGCCCCATGCTCTGCTGCATTTTGAGTTTGATTGAGTAAAGGCTAGAGGGCGTTTCAATAAAAATACTTATCTTGGGCAGATGTTAACTGCATCCAGCTACTGTCTTGTATAAGGCCTCCAAGGTAAAGATATAAGAGGTAATTGTTATAGTTCTGCTGACCAGCCTCGAACCCCTTTTTCATTTTTTAGACTGGCATAGATACAAGTCTGTGTTACATTGTTTCCTGTCTAGAATAGTGGATTCCAGATCTTCTTGACTCTTCTCATAGATTTTTGCTTGTGCTTCATTGATAGTGACTATGCAACTCTCTCTATTATCTCCTAATGAAGATACACCTCTAAAACACTCAGTTTAATGGTTCAGAGGTCGGCTGGTAGTAAGGTTTCCCAAACTCTGTGGTAGCTTTATAGAGGCTGATCCCATTAACTGTAAAATATCATAGTATTAACAGTGCCATGTTGCCCATGGATGGCGTCCCTGTTGATTCTTTTGGTGCGCGTTGTTGAGTCCACATAAGGAACCCTCAGTTCGATATCAGGTTAATTAATGGGAATAAAACAACTGCATAGGTCATTGCTTAGGGGGCCGTGCTCTAAATATAAATGAGTCAAGTTCTCTTTAAACTTAAATCATGCCAAAAGTAACCTGAAATATTAAACTAAAAAAACCATAACCACTATCTAATGGTTTTAATATACCTTTTACAAATATTTGTGGTTTGCAAATGATTCAACTTTAAACTTCTGTCTTAACAAAAACTCTTCTCTTTTTGATCCCTTAGAACAGGCAGCTATTCTTAAATCTAATCTCACTTCTGAAACAGACTGGGGCTTGCAGTGGCTTGTGAATTTTAACTCCAACAAAACTCAGTTGTTTACTGCAAACAACTGTTTGCAGTAAACAACTGAATCACAATACTGTTGACATTTGTATATTAATGAATAGCAACTCTCTCATTGAGACCTCTTTGTTATGTCTTCTTGGATTATTGTTCGCTACTGACCATTTATGGAAAGCATATATACAATCAGTTGTTAATTTAGCATCTGCATAGGATGCTTTTCTTTATCATGCTCACCAATTTCTTACGCCTGATTCTAATCTCTACCTCTACAAATCTCTTATTCATCCCTGTATGGAATACTGTTGTCATATATGGGCTGTTTCTTCCAATGATGTTCTCTCTCTTCTAGAAAACGTCCAAAAATGCATTTGAAATGTAGCTGGACCGGCTTATTCTGCCAAACTTGACTCTCCGATTGTTGTAAAGTTGCAAAAATCCTATATTAAAAAACAACAAATAAAACAATCCAATCAGAAAGAAGTATAAATGATTATTTAAAACCATGTAAATTATGTTAAAATAATTCACTATGACATTATCAAAGTTTTATGATAAGATTTTTAACGTTACCCAACAGGACTTAAAATAAATGAATATCAAAACACGTTTTTGCAACCCTTACACCTTTAAAACCATGTTATGGTATGATAAAGGATTTTTTTAATTAACTTTTTTACTTAAAAGTGTTTTTAAATTGTTAAAAAAAAAGAGTTATAGAGTTTAGTATGTGTTTTCATAATTTTTTTTCTTTTTTTTATCTCGTGGAATTGCCCATATATATATATATATATATATATATATATATATATATATATATATATATATATATATATATATATATATATATATATATATATATATATATATATATATATATATACACATATATATATATATATATACACACATATACACACACACACACACACACACAGCGCTCAAAATAACAGACGATCAACGATCATTGATTTGCTATTTTTAGGGAAATTTTGAAAATTCCAAAATAACCTGTTTTTGTGAAAAAATTACATTTGATCAGCAAGTTTTGAAAAATATTTTGAGCGTTATATATATATATATAGCGTTATATATATATATATATATATATATATATATATATATATGTATATGTATATATATATATATATATATATATATATATATATATATATATATATATATATATATATATATATATATATATACAGGGGCTATTTTAGATTGTTTTTTTTTTTTTTTTTTTTTGGTTTTTGCGGCAAATATTGTTTTTTCTCTAAAAAATGCCAATTTTCCATTAAATTTTTCCGGGAGGCAGGATACCGCGGCCCAAATTTTTTTTCTAGAATAGGCCCTGATATATATGCATACATACAGGCCTTGTAATGAAGTGGAAGCGATCGCTCCATGCACGTGAAACACACCTGTAAATGACCTTCCGGGTGCAACAAATAGCGCTTGCTAGTTTTGTTGCGAGAGTAAAAAATTGCGCTCGTCTGAAGAAATTGCAAAGGAGAAAATTATAAGTTGATTTTATAGAAAATATTTTTGTAAAGTTATAAAAATATTATTAAAATATTTAGTAAATGTTATAGTAAATTTTTTTTGCTGAAGTCAAAATATGTTTAAACAGTAGAGTTTGCATATAGTTAGATAAAGAAGTTATATTTGTAATAAAGTAATATCACACATAATATATGCGTGACTTACTTCAATTTTAATTTATGCGTGACTTACTTCAATTTTAATTTATGCGTGACTTACTTCAATTTTAATTTATATGGTATAATCTCAAATAAATTTTTCTATTTGAAAGCTAAATCCAGCATGTTTTTTTTTTTAATCTCCAGTTGAACTTTATCATATTATCTGCTTAATTGTACCCTGGTTAAGTCAAACCATTTGCTACTTGTTTATTTTTTTACAAAAATTGACATAAAACTTCGTTTAACTATACTTTTACTTTGAATTTAATTTACTTTGAAAGTCTAAGCAAAAATAATAATATCAAAACTTGCAACACTTCAATGAAACTTAAATGTTGAAAAATTAAAAAAAAAAATATATATATATATATATATATATATATATATATATATATATATATATATATATATATATATATATATATATATATATATATATATATATATAGTTATCTTTATCTAAAAAAAAATTTTTTTTAAGGATGAAGTTGAACATACATTAACTGAAAATCGAGTTTTGCAAAACATGAAACATCCATTTTTAACAGTAAGTTTTATTTTATTTGGTTTATATGTGAACAAATTTTATTTTAAAAGTTGTTTAAAAAAATATATACAAGATGTTTTTTATGTGATAAAGCAATTTGTAAGCAAGATAACAACATAGCAACATAAAATAACAGGTGTTTAATGTTGTGAACTTTTTATCTTTTAAAAAATAAGTAAAATCACATGTCCTTGTCTCACTAAAGAGGTTGCAATCACAACACAATTGCTTTATTGGTAATCAATCCCTTAAAGTGTTGCCTACAATAAATCTGTTATTGCATAGAAAACTTTATCAAACAAATCTCCTACATATTTATCCACATTTTATACTATAGCTCATATAGAAATGCATTTTATACTATAGCGCATACTGTAGTATTTGCATATCTATATACACTATAGTGCATACAAATATGCATTTGCGAGCTATTTTTGACCTGAGTTCATACAGTTTTTTCAGAAAAATAAAACAAGAATGATGAAAAAATTTATCACTGCCCTAACTCCAGCTCAATTTAGCAGCAACTTCTTTGCATATGCTCCTATATCAGTCAATACAGTAACTGATATAAGGAGATACTGAAGCCCTCACTGTTTTCTAAATCAGTATGAGGTAAGTTTGCTAATCTAAATGTTATATGTATTTAGTTGCAAAAAAGCATTTTACTTGTGCTCAACTCTTTTTTCAGTTTGTTTGTTGGTTTGTTTTTTTAAATGTCAAATGTTTTTTTTTTTTTGGTATTTTTTAGATCAAATATTATCACAACATGAACTCTCTTAATAAATAAAATCAAGTTATTACTATTTTACTGTTGTTTTAATTGTTATGACACAAACTTTTACAAGCAAGGATACTGCACAGAGATATAATTTGAACATAGTATTACCATGGACATGGCAGTATTAGAACTACTTGTTGACCAAGCAAGCACCTTGCCAATACTGTATTTATGAGTATTTTACAGTGTACTTGCACTTTCTATTGTAGAAGTAGAAATCTTCAAGTAGAAATGCAATACTATGTTTATAAAGTATAGATAATCAAGTTCATTATCATTGCACACAAATATTTATGAATAAATAGAGCAATGGCAATGATAATGGAAACAAATTTTTTAATTTAAATAATAATGAAGCTAATGATTTAAAAAAAATTTATAATGAAGTAAAAGTTTAAGAATATATTCCAGATGTTGATATTGTTGTAATTAAAAGAAGAAAGGCCAAAGAAATCAGTTAAAAACAAGAAAGGTATTGAAGACTTAAAAACAGTAATTAGTAAATACTGTTATTGTATTAGTAAGAAAAACATGAAGACAGAAGAGTATTGTTGTTTAAAGAAAAAACATATATATATATAACATAAGATAAAAAAATTACTGATAATTCAATGATAGAAAAATGAGTAAAATAAGGAGAAGCAAACTCAGCAGGTGCTAACTTTAGATTGTAAATGTAACATAAGAGTTTATTAGTGAACATAAGAGTTTATTAGTGAACATAAGAGTTTATTAGTGAACATAAGAGTTTATTAGTGAACATAAGAGTTTATTAGTGAGCATAAGAGTTTATTAGCGAACATAAGAGTTTATTAGTGAACATAAAAGTTTATTAGTGAACATTAGAGTTTATTAGTGAATTAAAATCTGGAAAGACAATTTGAAGTAGAGGACTCAGTAAGAATGTTGTCATTCATCAATATAGGAACATGTTGCAATAATTATTAGCAGTAACCAACTTAGTAGTGTTTGTGTTAAAATTCACCTGCCCATCCAATCATAGAAGATAGCTCAGATTCAAAGTTATTTTTCTGTTGTGATCATAAAGTAATGAACTTTTGTCATTTCATGAGTATATAGTTGTTTCATAAGCAAAAAGAGTCACTTTAGAGATTAGAGCTATTGGTTTGGATAACTGTGGATTATTTTCTGTTATGAACTAAGATCAGTTAGCTAACAGGGCTACCAACCATAATAATAGTGAGTAATCCACTATTTTTAGGGTTGGTAGTCCTCTTAACTCTTATGAATTTATTAACATAAATACTTCTTAATACAACTACTAAAATAAATTTCAAATTGTAATAAGTTACATTTTAAAAGTTGTTTATATTTTAAAAAGGTTTTAGATTGTAATTAGTTTGAAATTTGATTTTTTATTTGATTGCATTTCAAAAGTTAATTTTTATTATTTTTGTTATCAGAATTAAATTAATGATTTTATTATTTATTTAGGAACTAAAGTATTCATTTCAGACCAATGATCGTCTTGTTTTTGTGATGGAGTATGTAAATGGTGGAGAGGTTGCTATTTTATTTTTTTATTTTTTTTTTAATTTATGTTAAAATTTGTTTACAGTATAATTTTTATAGAATTAAGATTTAACAAAAAAGTTCTAACAATTTACACCATAAAAAAAATTAATTTAAAGAAAATATTCATAAAACTTTTTAATTCGATTGAATTTTTAATGTATATGAACATTTCTATTTGAAAAATTAATACATTTTTTCTCCTCTTTCCTAAAAATTCTGATTTCGCTTTCTGCAACTTAACATATGTAAATAACATCTTTTAAGGGTTGAACTAAGCATGGTTTAATACCTCTGTAATTTTTTTTAAATGTTGAAGTTGTATCTGTGATTAAACTAAGGATAAGCAAATGTCACAATCAAAACCTTTTTATTTATTTTTTCAACAAATCCATAAATATATTCAATAACGTCATTCATAACACACATGTTATAAATGACTTTTAAAATTTTTTGAATGACTTGAACTATTTACAGCATATTTGTGGTCATTTGTTTCAATAAGCTAATGATCAATTGTTTTTATTTTATATACTTTTTGAAAACTCTTTGCTGAAAATATTGGTGGTACCCAGTTGATTCAATTGGCCTGAGAAGAATCTGAAAAACTTGTATGCTTTAACAATTTCTTGTAGGCAGTTTGCTGTGGGATTATTATTATAATGTTCATGGCTTCTTATGTCAATCAAAAAAACTTTCAAGTGGGATAATATATTTCTAAATAAAATCTCAGGCTTACAATCATCCCAATAAAGCCTGTTTTACTTTGAATTGAATGCAGTGGTTTTTTTAGCACATTTAAGTTTTATTAAATACTCTATTGACTCTTATTTTTTTTTAAATTAGCTTCTTTATTATAATGTTGTAAACTAGATTTGAAATTCTTAGCTAACAAATTTCTATAATGTCAAGATGTCAAAAAGATATCAAAAATGTTATTAATAACTAAAATAAATCTGGTTTTGCTGTCTCCAAAATCCATAAAATACTGACTTACTTGTAAATATTGTGTTTGCATCTATTTGATGCAAACTCTTTGCTGAAAATACTGTAAATATTGTGTTTGCATCTATTTGATGCAAACTCTTTGCTGAAAATACTGTAAATATTGTGTTTGCATCTATTTGATGCAAACTCTTTGCTGAAAATACTGTAAATATTGTGTTTGCATCTATTTGACTGTGTGTGCATCTATTTTGACTTTCCTTTTTTTTTTTAAACCAATTTATATCTCTTTGTAATTTTTGTTGCTTAATCTTCCTTTTCTTGAATAGTTACTAATTTTTAATTATATTCTTATTTTATCAGTTCTTTATTACAATCAAACTTGTAATCAAAGTTTTGTGCAAGCTTAATGTATTTCTTACCATACATACGCAGAGGATTTATGAAAATATAAGTTTTTTTTTTTTTTTTTTGTAACTGGATGTATGTACAAGTAAACTGTTAACTGATAAATCAGCGTTAACTGATAAATCAGCGTTAAGATGTTTTTTTCAAATTCTCAAAGGATGATTCAGCTCCATCTAAAGGTAGCTCTGTAGTTAAGAAGAGAGTTAAGAGTTTCAAAAGAAATAGAAAAAGAGTTTCAAAAGAAATAGCATCATCTATTGCTTTGATTTTGGTTTTTTACTTTTACTTGTGATTTTTCTATTTGTTTGAGGTTTTCTAGTTATAATTTGTTTCACTAAACTACTTGGAATATCAAAAATGCTTGGTATAGCTTTCTTTTTCGAACTCCAACTGCTAACAACATCTGAATATAGAGTAAAATGTAAAATTCTTAGAACTAATTTTTAAATTCTTTATTGGATCAAAGTTTCCTCTATGTATGATACCAAACCATTTATTTAGTAGCAATATATCTTTCGGAAATCGTTACTTAAAATATACTTCATAAATAAAAGTAATATTTTGTATGTTTGTTAAAAATCAACATATAACAATACAGTAAACAAAATGGTTTGGACATAAAAAATTAAACTAGGCTATATAGTATACTATGGTGTATTCTTTCAGTGCATATAACTTCACAGAAAGATATAAAAGTGGTGCAGGTGTAACATTCTATATAGCATTGTTTTATATCTTTCTGTGAAGTTATATGTATAGTTTAGAACCAAGTTCTAAACTATATTTAATAGTATCTATATGGTATCTTTATTAGTTACTATGGTAACTATAGTATCTTTATTGGTTACTATGGTAACTATGGTATCTTTATTGGTTTAAGAAAAATAAATTTACTTTGTTATCCAGAGTTAACTTGATTGTTACTTATTTATACTTAATAATGATTAAATTTTATGTTTAAAACAACAAATAATATTTATATATAATTTTTTAAACAAATATCAACAAAAATCATGACAATGTTGTATTATTATATACTTATTTAAATTATTATTGTTTGAAATTATTACAAATAAATTTAATTATAGTTGGTTAGTGGTATTGATTTTTTTTTATTATTATTATTTAAGCCTGTTGCTTTTGTTTTTACAGTTATTTTTTCACTTGTCAAGAGATAAAGTGTTTTCTGAAGCAAGAGCAAGATTCTATGGTGCTGAGATTACACTTGCTTTAAAATATTTACATGAAAATAAAATTGTTTACAGGGATTTAAAGGTTATTTTGTTTTAAATCATGAAAATTGTGTTTTAGGTTATTTTAAACTATGAAAATAATACTTTTAATTAACATGTTTTTTTTTATATTACATTTAATATTAGCTTTATTTATTACTTTAAGATATTAAGTTATGTGTATTTAATTTTTAATATTATCTGAAAAAAAGTTGCAGTTGACATAAATTTCTCTAAATTTATGTCAACCTGTTACTCAAAAGAAGGGCAATTTTTTTAAAATTACAAAAGTAATGATCATTTTACATAAATAAAATTATTTTGCATAAAAGCTTAACATTTCTAAAAAAAAATTATTTATATATATATTTTTTATATATATTATATATATATATATATATATATATATATATATATATATATATATATATATATATATATATATATATATATTATTTTCTAAATTTAGCTGGAAAATCTCTTGATAGACTCAGAGGGTCACATCAAAATTACAGATTTCGGTTTGTGTAAAGAAGAAATATCTTTTACAGATACAACAAAAACCTTTTGTGGAACGCCAGAATATTTAGCTCCAGAAGTAAATATTAAATTAAATTTGAAATTAATAAAAAATTACAAAATGGTTTTATATTTTTTATTTTAAGACTATACATTTTTTTAAGTAAAAATATATTTGTATATGCGTATAGTTTGTGCTTATTTCATGTGAAAGCAAGTATTAGGTGTGGAGAAACAGACATGGTGTGTGAAAAAGACAAAAACATAAAAGTTTATTATAATTTTTGCTAACTTTATTTAAAAGCAAATATGCCATTATATCTGTTTTCTCCGCACATAACTATAAAAAACTTCGTCCCTATAAGAGACAAAGTTGCAGGCATTAAGGGTGATTATAAGTAATAAATGAAAAAATATATATAATTAATAAAAAGATGTTTATATAAATTTAATCTTTTTTGTTTACTGAAAGGCAAATTTTGTTTATTGTACGGCAAAAATAACTGCAGGTTTTTGCTTAGTTCCAACACTTAGCAATCCCACATGCAAGCATTTCTCATTGAGTCTTTTCTCTAAATTTAACAATCAATTCTTGAAAACAAATCTATCTAATAATATCTGCTCAAAAATAAACTCTGTTTTCAGGTATTAGAAGACAATGATTATGGGCATGCTGTTGATTGGTGGGGTTTTGGAGTAGTACTTTATGAGATGTTGTGTGGTCGACTGCCATTCTATAATCGAGATCACGAAGTGTTGTTTGAACTTAT
The DNA here is from genome assembly GCF_022113875.1 of Hydra vulgaris. Lineage (NCBI taxonomy): Eukaryota > Metazoa > Cnidaria > Hydrozoa > Anthoathecata > Hydridae > Hydra > Hydra vulgaris. The sequence continues at coordinate 30,058,140 of NC_061163.1, forward strand.
ACTAAGTGTAAGTATTTTGTTATTGAGTTTTTCTTCATAAAACAGGAGTATATTTTCAAAAATTATAATTAAATGTTACAGTTTCACAACAGTCATTGTTTTATTTTATTTTTTTAAGTATTTTTATGATGGCTGTAATTAAATTGCAAATTTTGCTTTTCTGCATTATTTAGATGTTTATTAAATTCTGAACAAAAGTATGCAAGTACTTAACATTTTTCAACAAATATTAAGCACAGGAGTTGAAAAATACACACTTTTGTTTTAATGTCTTGTTTATTATGTTTGTTAATAAAAAATGTCTAAAAGTAAAAAACAAAAGTTTGCAAAAAAAAAAAAAAAATTAAGTTTGTATTAAAACTAAAGTAGTTTGTATCAATAATAAATGTAATATTTAGAAGCATTCGTGTCATTCAGTTTTCATATTCAGAAGTTTAATGGTATGACATTGCTAAAACAACTAATTTTTTGAAAAAAGGTATAAATGAAACTGTTGGTGTTGATAGGCCAAGAGCAATAAGTTGAGTAATGGAGACACTTAAATTGAGCTTGTTCAGTTTATAAGTAAAATTGGCTTCTGCTTGTAAATAAAAAGATATTTTAACTGTGGGGGAAATGTTTGGAGTAATATAATCAAACTAATTTATTCAAGATATGAAAACCAGATTAAGTTGACCATGGCAATGGGCAGTAATGAAATGTTTACTCATGTTGATACTACTTATTGATAGTATAATTTAAAAAAAAAGGAACAAGCAAGCCTTCCCAGGAAGCGTGTGTGGTCCCATGCCTTGTTCGTTGATGCTTAAAATAATTTTTTTAGACACTCCTACCACACCAGTTTGCATATTTTAATTTTTAAAGTGTTTCAATAATTCACGGCAAAAAGCTAAACGTGAATGTGTGTGTGTGTGTGTATTAATTGTTAATAGTTGTTAATAATATATACTAATTTCATAGTAATATATATATGGATTTATATTCATATAGTTTTAGCTGTATTGTTGTATTTGATATTATTTCTCAATACTTATAGAAAAGGTAAATAAGAAAATAAGTTGTTATTTATTTGTAAAATATATTATTTGATTAATAAATTTTGCAATGATAAAAGAAATTAAATAAAAGAATAACACGTTTTTTTTTATAAATGTGTTTACAACATTTGATGTCTGTCTGAAATTGTGCCCTTTATATTGCTCAATTTTCAACGTTAAGACGAGTTTCTAGAGATAATGAACATAACAATTGTTCTGTTTGAAAAAATGTATTAAAAAACTTAACAAAAAAGTTAGGGTTCTACAAATTTTGTTCAAAAAGTTTAGTAAATTAACAATACACTGACTCACAAACAATACACTGACTCACAAGCTTTTGGAGCATCATCAATAGCAATAGTTCATCAGGAAATAGACTATTTGGTTTAAATGCACAATTTAGACAATCCAATGAAAGTGCAGACTGTTCCAGTACGGGTAGTGAAAACAAACAAATATTTATTATTTAAATATTAGAAATAATTTTTATTTTTTTTTACATGAAAAACTTGTTCAAATTAAAAAGTAATTTTTCAAACAAATAGCTGTTTGTTCTTTCACTTTCCTGTGCATTGATAAAAACAGTTAAGTTTAGCAAAAACATTTGAAAAATAAATTTTAAAGTTGTCTATATTTCTAGTGCAAATAATAAAGTATTTATCTAATATACTGACTGAAAAAATTGCTAATAAATTGTATATCAAAAAATGTTTTTATTTTCATCATATTTTTATCTGCTGTTTTCTTTGACTAGTATCAATTTTGGTAGTGGAAAATAACAAACTTCCTAAAAAAAAAATGTTAAAAAAAAAAAGTAAAATATTTAGGTATATTTTTGTTTTGACAAAATTTTTTCTTTTTTTAATTTTATAATTTTTTAGTTTATTTTGTTTAGATTTTATATTTCACATAGTATTTGTTTCCTTTCTTCGAATATATTGCTGTTTTATTCTCTGTAGTTTCTTATAGCTTCATTTTGCTGCTAATTATTAAAACACTATATAAAAATGTAGTCAAGTTGTCTTTTAAAAAATTACTTTTAACGTGGACAAACAAGCCAGGCAACCGCATGCCCTTCCTTGGAAGACTTGATAAAAATTCAATTGAGATCTTTTTTTCAAGGCCTTTTCATCAAACATATTGTTTGATGAAAAGGCCTTGAAAAAATAATAAATAACTGACTTTAAAAAAAAATGATCTGGCTGCTACTGCTTACTGGGGTCTCCTTATTTACACCAATTTTTTTTTTACTTATTATTTTTAATAATTAAAAAAAAATATATATACTTTTTTTTTTGCTACCAAAAAACAGGAGTTTTTATTAAAATCCAGGAGAGTTCCAAGTAGTTCGTAAGAGATGACAACATAAATTTCAGCTGTAATAAATTTATAAAAAGACCCCAGTGGGCATGGGATGTAAAAAAAGTGACATCTAATGTTCTTTCGAATGTCGTTAGTTTTGGATGTTTTTTGAATGTTCAAGAGAGGTCTTTTTTTAGGTCCGGTGCCCACTGGTATATAAGATGCTAAAAACATCATTTTTTTAAATTTAAAATGATAACATTTCAATTGTTTATATACTAGAAACCTAGTTACTTTGTAAATTTTACATGCAGTTAAAGTTTTTTTTAAAAAATTAAGATGAAATTCAATAAATTAGTTAATATCAACTTACTTCTATTTATATAATGATATATATAAGGTTTTCAAAAAATGTTAAGATTTTATTTAGGCTTAAATTATTTAAAAACATTTTAGGAACCAGTTCGATTTCCTTCTCGATTATCACTTTCATCAAAAAGTATACTAAGTGGTTTGTTAGAAAAAAATCCAGATAAACGGTATGTTATGCATTTTTTTTTTTAATCTTCTAAAGCAAATGTTGTGTTTTAAAGTGGGTATACAGGCAGTTATTTACTTTAAAGAAATACTTAATGGTTTGTTGTATTTTTTACTGTTTATGTTTTTTACTATTTATGTTTTTTACTGTTTTTATTGGTGTATGTTTGTATGCTTTTATATCATTTTAAAATATTTTAAAATGATATAAATAGATATTTAGATAAATAATATCTTTAATGATATTTGTAGTATCAAATTATTTTGAATTTTTATATTTTACCCGAAAAAGTATTTTGTTAAAATTTTATTAAAATCTAACTCTGCCTATTCATTGTAACACTAACCCATAGCATAAGTTTATTTGAAATAAACAAAAAAATATCAAGAGATCAAATCAATGATAGTGGTTTATATATAATTTATTATTTGTCATTGCTCAATAGAACTCCAGATATTTCTTTTATTGACTAGTTATTATTAGAGTTAGCAGAAATAAATAAGAAAGTGAATTTCAAGATGACAAGTCAAAGATGGCTGTTTCAAATATAGCCTATATTCTACTCAATTCAAATATAGCCTATATTAATGCTAACCTGTCAAAGTTAGCAGAAATATACAAAACATAAAATTTCATAGGTAAGGTTTAACAATAGCTGTTGCTTCTCTTTATCATGTCTGACATTTATTTACTTTCACTTCCATTTTCTACTTAAACAAACTTATTCATCCCTGTATGGAACACTGTTATCATATTTTGGCTGGTTCTAACTATGCCCTTTCTCTTCTAGACAAATTTCGAAAGCGTATTGTAAATGTAGTTATACCTGCTCTATCTGCTAAGCTTGAGCCTCTATCCCATCATTGTAAAGTTGCATTTCTTTCTCTTTTCTACAATACTATCATGGTTGCTGTTCAAAGTAGCTGTCATCTCTAGTTCCATCAACAAAGCTATCATCTCTAGTTCCATCATCATTCAGCAAAGTCTCATTTTTTTACTTTATCTGTCCCTGCATGCTCTAAAAATTCATCTAGTTTTTTCCCCCGCATTTTAACTCTTTGGAACTCTCTCCCAACTTCTTTTTTTCCTGACATAAAAATCCTACAACTTTTCAAGTCTTTTGTCAAACATTTCCTTGTTTTATAACTCAATTTTTTTTTCTAGTAACCCTCAGCTTAATAGTGGTTGCTTGCACCATGTTAGGAATGAATCAAAATAATAAAAAAATATAAATAAAAGTTGTCTGACATTTTCTTACTTCGAATTCCATTCTCTACCTCTAAAAATTTTTTCACTTTACCTCAAAAGTATGTTTTTGATGCTGGCTAATGTGTTAAAATTTTGACCTTTGTTTCACCAACAAATTTTTCCACATAAACACTCTAGTTTGTAGACTCCATGGTAGGAGTTGTTTGAAAGTCAAGATATTTTTTTAAATTATTAAATGTTAAAGATTTTGATGATTTTAAAACTGGAGTATACCCCACAATTTTAAATATCTTTTTTAATTGAATACTTAATTTTGGTACCTATGTTTTTTAACGATTTTTTTTTAACAATTTTAATCAATACTTTAGAATTCATCTTTATATTTTTGTGACTCATACAATCTTTTCAAGTTTCCTATCAACCGTTTGCTTGCTCTTTAACACTATTCTTTGTTATTTAGTAACTCTCAACTTAACAGCCCTTGCTAATAATAGCCTTATCGGGAGAAAATTTAAATATTTATTAAATATTGAACAGAAAAATCATATATACAATATATAAATAATACAAACATAAGAAAAATTTAATTTTATTTAATTATATTCAAAAATTAAAAAAATTAAATGTACAATAAAATTGATTAATAATGTCTGCTGTTTTTAAACACCAAATAGCTGTTTTTAAATACCAATAAAGTATATGTAAAAAAACAAACTATTAAAGTTATTTTCCCAACATCAAACTTTAGGTTTCAAATTAAAATAATTAAAAACCTTAATTTTGTTTTTTTAATCTTCTGTCTGATAAAATCAGACAAAAGATTATAACCTAAAAATGTATATTGCCTATAAATGTATATAATTAATCATAAATTAACATTAAAATATCAAATTGTGAAATTTTTTCATACCTTTCTCTTGCCTCCTAAGTCGTCTATCAACGTCATTGATTCATATCTAAAATACAAAGTAAATATTTTTAACATTACTCAAGAATTTACATTAAAATATTTATGAAAATTAATATTATACATTTCAGTGAACTTTTGATATTATTAGATTTTAATTTTTTTTAGATCTTTAGTTAAATAATTATCATTCATTTACTCAAATGTTTTTTCAAATTTTATTTAGTAAATTTTTATTTTTTATTCAGATTTTAAATTTTATATTTAGTTATTAAAATTTAAAAATTCAATTGTACATTATTTTTGAACAAAAGTTATTTAGAACAGAATTAAAATAGTTTATTTTGCTTTATTTTATATATTAAAAAAAAGGATAATAATCTATTAAATATATATAAAAAAGTACAATGCAAATATGTTAATACAACAAAATTCTTCTAAAATGTTTAGTTATCGAATTTTTTATTCTATTGAAAAAATATTTTTCAATAAGAAAAATATTATTCAATTGTCACTACGTTTTAATTAAAGATTATGCGATTTTCACTAATTTTAAAAAATATTTACTTAAACATATTAAAACTATTGTTAAAATAGATTGTTGTTTTTTATAAAGAATTGCTAATAAAGATTCACAAATTACTTTAAACATTTAAATTCTTGATATTGCTATAAATTAAAATATGAAACTATGTAAAGTTATGTTTTGCTATTTATTATTTATTCAATAGGAAAAGTTGTTAAAATGATTTTCAGAAAAAATATAGCTTTAACAGAAAAAATGCTACTGTTAACTTTTGAATGTAAATATCTTTAAGCATATTATAAAATTTGTTTATGTAAACTGGTACATATAAGTTTATTTGTTTGTTTTTATTTAATGAATAGTTTGGGAGGTAGCATTAGAGATGCTGAAGAAGTTATGTCACATGAGTTCTTTCATGATATCATGATATGTTTATTTGTTTTTATTTAATGAATAGTTTGGGAGGTAGCATTAGAGATGCTGAAGAAGTTATGTCACATGAATTCTTTCATGATATCAATTGGAATGATGTTCTAAATAAAAAGGTATTTATTTATTATTTACAAATTGTATAATATCAATTTTATTTTAAAATGTGAATGCAATAAAATAAAATTAAAATAAAAAATTAATAAAAAGTTATTTGCTACTAGCAAAGTTAAAAAAAATTACTTTTTATTATTTATTTACACTTTTGCCGATAAAAAAAAATTTACAGTCGTAACTTATAAAAAAAATAATTACATGACCGGGGCTAGAAGAAGACAAATTTAATCTTATTATTAAGCCCCAAAGTCTTATCATTAAGCCCCAAAATTATTATTTATTAATACAGTTATTAAATTTAATAGTTATTTAATAACTGTTAAAGCTATTTTTTAAAAAAAGTGACTTGCTTTTTTTTTGCTGTTACAATCATCTCCCAACCCAACTATAACAACTATAAAACACAAGTCTTGTGTTTTATAGTTGATGGCCGAGAAACAAGTTAAGTATTGTACTATCAGGGATGTGATAAAGATTCTCACCACTTTTCTTGTAGTTTCTATCACTCTACAACTGCACCACTACCACATACCAATTGGTTTATATTGACTCTTTATTTATATTATTTTATACTTATATTTATATCTATTATACTTATATTTATATCTACTATTTATTGGTTCATATTGACTCTATTTATATTTTTTTGCTTGCCTGGGTTCTTTATTTATGATTCAAAAAAATAGTATGACATATGTAACTAGTCTCGATGATTGTATAATTTTGTGTTAGATTAACAGATAATCAAGAAAGATAACAGATTAACAGATAATCAAGACTTTGTGAAAATGCTCTTTAAAGTATCAAAATTATATATATTTTTTTAATTTCTTGTTTTAATTTATTTTTAATTAAATACTTTTTCTCAACAGCATCAGTAACAGATTTTCTCTGCAGAAGATTCTAGTTTTGTAATAGTTAGTTTAAAAAAGTTCAACAAAATAAACAGTCTTATTTACAAGTTTTGTTTTTGATGTAAATTTTATTGTTTTTGTTTAATTTATGTGGAAGTTAATGAGTAGAGAAAAACAGGCATTTTATGTATATAAAGAGGGTACTTTGGCATGTGAGTAACAATGGCATGATGTTTAAGTTATTTTAACAGATGCTGTAGCCAGTTGTTGAATGAAAAAATATAAATATTTATATCTGCCTAATAGTAAGTGTAAATAACAACACAATATGTATAACCCCCTAACCTAATATAACCTCCTAATATAACCCCCTAAATAAACAACTCAATATGTGTATATTATATATGTATATATAGCAAATAAGGCTGCTGCGCAGAGAAACAACTAGAGCGCAATACTAAGGTCGTGGTAGGTATTGAACTTGAAACCTCTCAATTATGAAGAATGCGCTCTACCAATACACTACTGCCTCATTTAAAATGTGTATGTATGATTTCTAAATATTAGGCATTTATATTTTTTTTGTAGCATTGTTTTTAAAAGCACTTTTCAGTTTTGGGGTAAAATTTGACATGATTGTTTAAGCCACCCTATGGGCCAAGAATCAAGCAAAAGTTGGCAGAGTGTCTTTTAAACGGAATCAAACTAAATTAATAAAGACCTAAATTAGTAAAATAGAGTAAAAAATTACCAATACATCAAATGTCAGCAGATCTAAATACTGATACATGAAGAAAAATCTGCACCTAATAATGTTGCATAAAAATGGTAAAAACAAAACATCAGATGATGAAAAAATTATGATGTAAAAAATTATCTTGTTGTTTTAGAAATTAAACTAAACACCAAAAAGTCTGTCAGAAGTTCCGATAAAAAAATTACAATGCTGCAAGATTTTGTTAGATTTAGATGTTTAATCATTAATGTTTTGGAATGATAATTGTTAATTGTTATATATTTAATATATTGATAATTCTTAGAAGAAATTTTTAATCATAAATTAACAGATCTTTTTATATCTTCAAGTTGGCACTATCAGAATTTAAGCTATTTGTTATCTTTCAAATAATATTTCATTACAATTTCGTTGCAATTTTACAACTTTTTCATCCTGCTATTTTTTTAAATGTAAATCTTGGTTAGTGTATATTTAAAATGTTCATATTGCATTCTTTGTCAAAACCGCAATGATAGTTTTACCTCTCACAATATAAATTAACATTTACCTTAACATAAAATATACTAATATCAATGTTACCTTATATAGAGTGTAACATTGACGATTGCACACCAACTACAAAATCAATTATCTATCAATAGTTTTAGATAACTAATTAAATTTTTTTATCAATTTACGGAAACAATATTGCTAAACAAATAAAAATATTTCAAATCAAAATAAATTTGTCACATCAAGAGAAAAAATATATTTTCTAAAGATGTTTTGCCACTTTACATTGATGCAGTGCAATCTATGTAAGGTAAATTTTTTGTTTGCATAACTTTGTTTTTTTTCACTTAATTAAAGTTTTTGATTTTGTATTTAGCATGCAACTTTCACTAACTTTTATATAATTTTGATAAAAGTTAACGTAATTAATGTAATGTAATTTTCCTGAAAGTGTTAGTATTTAGTTTCATCTATATTAGATATTCATCTCAAGTTTTATATTCAAACTTCAAACCCTCTTCCTGATCAGGATGTGAGGATGTTCAACTAAGATGTCGCTAAGAACTTATCTAAATATCTAAGAACTTATCTAATAATCTAAAAAAAAATTGTTTTCTCTTTTTCTCATGGCACAATATATTGTGTATTGTTATACAATATGATATTATTTGTGTATATATATGCATTCATCTCTGTTTTTAGATAAAATAAATATGATAAAAAAAAATAAAACAACTTTAAAAAAAAAAATGAATAGAAAAAAGATTAATTCAAACAAATCATAAACTTCAAGTTCGTAAATTTCTCTTAGTGTCTGCTAAAAAACCTCTATTAGTTTCTGCTAAAAAACCTCTATTAAAAATAAGTAGTATTAGTGTTAGTAGTAGTAGTAGTTTCCTGGAAACTGTTACATACATAGTAGTAAAAATAAAAAAGATTTTAGTTGGATCTTCATACTCTCATAAATATCTAACCTTAAAAAGAAAAACTATGATTCATTAGATAGCTCCATGATAATCAGGGGTGTGGAGTCGTAAAATAAAAGTAACAACTCCAACTCCAGTTGTTGAAATTTTTTGAGCACAACTTCGACTCCGATTCCAGTTGTTGAAATTTTTTGAGCACAACTCCGACTCCAACTCCGAAACTAAATTTTTCAAAAATTATACGCGATAAGTTAAAAATTTCTTTTTTGAAAAATTTATGAAACGTTTTTTGAGGTTTAGTTTGAACATAAGGTTAATTGAATGTTTTGTACATTCACGTGCAATACCGAGAAGTTTTACTATTGAAGTCGGAGTTGCAATTTTGTTTAGTGACTGACTCCGCTGAAAATATCACAACTCCAACTCCGACTCCACAGCCCTGGTGATAATGTTCCATTTCTCAAGTTAACCTGCAATTTAACCTAATTGAAACTTTCCATCTGTAAAAAAACTTTTTACAAATAGAAAAATCTGAGAAAAATCTTTTCTTGCTTTAATTTAAAATATGAAACTTATAAAAAAATACAAAAAAAAATTTTCTTGCTTATCTTATTAAGTTATTTTACTTGTTTATCTTCTCACTTATCTTCTTAACTTATTTTTCTTGCTTATCTTCTTGACTTGTTTTTCTCACTTACCTTCTTAACTTAATTTTCCTGCTTATCTTCCAAACTTTTTTTTTTTTCTTTTTTTTAACTTATTTTTCTTACTTATCTTCTTGATCTATTTTTCTTACTTGTTTATTTTTACTTTTCTTTTACTGTGGTATTATTTAGAAGTAAATTCATTTCTTGTAGCTATCTATAATATAATGATAAAATGCAATCAGTTGAAGAACTCCATTTAAGGTCAACAACAAAAGTTATTATTATGTAAACAGCAAATATAAAATGTTTTTTAGAAAGGATAATTCACCATTCATGCTCTCAGAACATTTGTTAATAGTCACTACTAAAGAAGCTAGTATTTTTATTTACAATGGATCATAATTTCACTACTGCCTCAGATAGAATATATATAAAAAGCAATTTGAAGACCAATATCGCTAAAAAAAGTGATATTTTTAATTGGACTTTTTTTTTTTTTAATTTCAATTCAGGCCGTGAAGGCCACTACAGTCAAGGAGGCTACTTTTAGTTGTGATTACAACCCTCTCTCAACTTTGTAAACTTATCTTCTTAACTTTTTTTTTTTTTTTCACTCATCTTTTTAAATTATTTTTCTTGCTTATCTTATTTTTCTAGCATATATCTTCATAACTTATTTTTTTCACTTATCTTTTTAAATTATTTTTTGACTTATTATGATTTATTTTATGAACTAAATCATTATCAACTAAAACATTAAAAAAGTTTATTTCTAGATTAGGGAAACTCCAAATCTTTAAAACTTAGTTATACAATCATACACAAACTGACATTAGTATACGTATAAACAAGAACTACAATGAACTACAATGTCCATTTGGTTCACGTAAATTTTTGTCAAGGATTTGCATTTCTTCTCCAGGCTAATTACTTTCTACTTAATTTGTACCACTACTAGATTATGAGAATTATAAAAAATGAGAAAAAGTTCTGCAGCTTAAAATTTGTCTTTTTTCTACTAAATAAAAGCATCAAGAGCGGTGTTAAATACACTCACCCTTTTTTTCAGAAATTTTGTTTTCATGGAAATGAGCTTTGTTCCTGGCTGCTTTGTGAAATTCTTCCTCATTCTTGTCAAATTTTAGACAAAATTATAACATGCTAGACCTGAGTCAAACAAATATGTTTTTCTAATGAAGTTGGTCCAAGAAGGTTGCATTCTTTGCATTGAAGTTGGACCAAGAGGATTGCATTCTTGTGAGACCCTCAATAAGATATAATAATATTTCATAAGACTTCATAAGGAGGTGTTTTGTGATTGAAATAAGACACTGATAAAGGTTCTTGCTTAAAGAGCTTTAAACCAAAAATTTATCAAGCTAATGATTTCAAATAACTAAATTTATTTCACCAGAAATTTTACTTCAATTGATCAGCAACTGGATTAAGATTACAAAGTTTCAGATAAGTTTACAACTAGATAAAGATAACAAAGTTTCACAATAATTTTCTTAGGTTGCTTAATCAACAGCTTTACAATTTTGATAGCTTGCACCCCATTGAGTTAATGAGGGTTGATGAAAAGATCAGTCATCTCAGTCAAGATTCTTTATCGAAAAGGGCTTCCACTAAAGATTTTAAAGCAACTGAAGCTGGCTACAATATTTCTTTACTACCAAAGAAACTGAGAAAAATATTTCTTTACTTCCAAAGAAGTTACTGTGGAATGAACATAAAGATTAAGATTATGCATAAAATGTAGAAGATTATGCATAACATGTAGAAGAATATGCATGACATGTAGAAGATTATGCATAACATGTAGAAGATTATGGATAACATGTAGAAGATTATGCATGACATGCAGAAGATTATGCATGACATGTAGATGATTATGGATAACATGTAGAAGATTATGCATAACATGTAGAAGATTATGCATAATATGTAGAAGAATATGCATAACATGTAGAAGATTATGCATAACATGTAGAAGATTATGCATAACATGTAGAAGATTGTGCATGACATGTAGAAGATTATGCATGACATGTAAAAGAATTTGCATAACATGTAGAAGATTATGCATGACATGTAGAAGATTATGCATAACATGTAGAAGATTATGCATAACATGTAGAGAGCTTGATGGTTCTTTTGAAGTATGATTGTTGTGATCTTTTACACTTATTTAGTTAATGCTATTTTGTTGACAATGAATTGCTGACATTGCTGACAAAATATTTTTTTTAGAAAATAATTCGCAAGCTGCATTTAAAAAACTATCAAAATGTTCTTTTCACCGTTCAAAATTTTTCTTCACTCTCAGTTTTAATGATTTTAAAGGTTTTAACTTTTAAAGTATTCAAAGTGTTCAAAATTCAACAAATGCTTACAACAAATTATTAAAAGTAACAGTTAAAACTGTTGCATTGATAATAGTAAATCTATTGTTGCCCTAATTTTTTTTTAGTTTGATTTTTTTTTAATTATTATTAAAGTCAATTTCAAATCATGGAAATTTATTATATTAACACCATATTTCAACAACAGAAAAACTCAAACAAAATTATGACAAAGGTAGAACAAAGATATTTAAAATCTACAACAAATGGTGTCTGTATGGGAGTGTTTATTAGTCGTTATTCCAGCATATCTAAAAAAAAAATATTTAAGTTAAACTAAAACATTAAAAACATTAAAAAATTCAAATGAATCAAAACATAGTGTTTACACCAAATATCTAAACAGAAAAACTTTTCTTGTGCTTTATCTAAACAATTATAAAAAAATTTAATATAATTAAAAAAAAAATTTTAGTTACTTAATCAGGTTATTAATTGAAAGTAGTTTAACCTGCTGTACACATAATTTACTAATATCGTGTTTAAAATTGACATGGAAGGAATGGATGTACATGGAATGGTAGAAAGTAACATCTAAACTTACAGAAAATCTTTTCTGAAGTTGTCTAAAAAATCACCAAAGATTAAAAATTAAAAAATGAAGTCAAGTTTCTAAAAAAAAGATTTTAAAACCAAAAGAAAGTAATGTGTTAAGAAAAGGTATAATACTTGGAGGTTAAAGAGAAATAGAATATTTAAAACATCTTCGGCTCATTTCGACTGTATTATACTTTCATTGTTCTCTTTTTAAAAAATGTTAATAAGTGATTTATGTGATACGAGTTACAGCATATTTTTTTTTATTATAAAAAGTTATTTATTTTATTTATTTTCAAAAATTACAAAATAAATAATTTTTTTGTTATAAAAAGTTATTTTAAGTTTATTATCTCAAATTTAATATTTAAAATCAGAAAGAGCATGTATTGTTATTAAATAATCTCTTTGGAGCTCAATCCTGTGAGGTGAAGGATGTTACAAAAAATACCTCGTCCAGCTTTTAATAACTTTAAAGTATCGCCTCTTTATCACCATTTAATGATTATGTTGAATATACTGTTATTAATATCAATTAATTGATTATAATGTTTCCTTTTATATTAGCTTCCTTCTCCTTTTAAACCTGCACTTGATAATAAAGAAGACGTCAAATATTTTGATGAAGACTTTACAAACGAAACTCCTCAGTTGACACCCCCTCAGGGAAGTAAGTCGAACTTTTTGTGTTCAGTCTTATGATTTATATCCTCTACTAATGTTTTCAATATTTATTAAGGTTTATTGGATAGTAATCCAAATGCAAACTTTCCGGAATTTACTTACGCTGGTGAAGGTAAACTGAAGTAATCACGTTATATATATTTTTTTTGATAAGATAATATTAACTAAATTTCATTATACAAAGTAAAGATGATATATTCACGAGTAAATTCAACTATTTTTTATAATTCAGACAACTATTTTATTTGATAAGTTGATTAATGCAACTCTTATAAAATAAAAACTTTAAAAGTTTTTTGCTTTGTTATACCAGAACAAATTTTTTTTTTTTATAAACGTGACAATTAGTGATTTTTTGACTTGTTTATCTTCCTTACACTATTTTTGACGTTGCTATAGTTTCTTTTTTAATTACATTTTTATAGATATATTTTCTTTTTTACATTTATTTTTATACAATATCTACTATAATGGTTATTTTTAGCGCAATTTCATTGTAACGTTGTAATTTTTCTGCCGTATTTATTACTTTCGCAATTTATGTGATATCCATTTTCAGTTTTTTCCTTGAAAACTCAACGTGTTGTATAGTTTTTTTTTTTTTTTTCTTTTTCTAATAAATATTTTAAATAAAAAATCGTTGTTCTTCCATTAATAATGTAATATAATATAATGCTGTTAAGACGTAACATCGTGTTAAATCTCAACTGTATTTCATTATAAAATTAAATAAGACAATTTGAAAAGAATAACCTCTTCTTTTCAAATTGTCTATTCGAAGCATCAATTTTTAAAAAAAAATTAAATGACATATTATTTAATTTTTTTTTTTACTTAAAAACAATATAAGAGACTAAATGTACGTTTAGTCTCTATTGATTTCTCTATTTCAAAATTTAACTGTGAAACTTACTTGAATCGAAGAAGCTTTTTTTGGTGTTTAAGTTTCAAACTTTAGTATGCTTATGCTTGTATCAAATAAAGCTTTTGCTTTTAGCAAAATATTTCATCTTTCCCGAAATGAGGAAGAAAATGTTGGAATTAAAATGTTGGTAAATAAAATTTGTAATCTGTTGATGACTATAAATTAAGTTGGAGTATTAAATTATTACCTTCACATTGGGGTTGGGGGAAGGGTACAAAATTTTTGGTTTATTTGTTCTCATGAAATAAACATAAAAATGCCGTAGAAAAAAGTTTGGCGTTAGCAACATGTCTAAATGTTGTGTTGTAACATTTAGACATGTTGCTAAATGTTATCTCAAACACCCTTATCTTGATCCTTGGTAATGTTTCATTAAACGACTTATTTGTTTATATCAATAGTTTGTTTTTATATTAGTTTATATTATGTTTATTAGATAAAATATAATTTTCTTTCACCGCGTATCTTAACAATATTTGAAGTGAAACTTAGAATTATGCAATTAGCCCTTCAAGATTAAACGAAACTATTGCGATAAGCTTATGTTAAACTTAAGCACACACGGATAAACATGCTTCCTTGCATGTAATAATATATTGCTCGAGTTTTTTTGTTTGTTTTTTTAAAAAAAAACGTTAATAACATTTAAATAATAAACGAAAAAAAAGATTTAATAACATTTAACAATATAATTATAAAATAAAAAGTTCCAAGAACATAAAAACAATAATAGTAACGTTACCAAAGTTTTTCATTTAAGCTAATTTCTTTTAATTTATTTATTCAATTTAAGCTTAATATATTTTATAAATATTTTTAAATTAATACATTAATCAGGTTATACTAATTATTTAAAAAGGCTTTCTTTCAAAGTTTCTTTAGTGCAAATAAATAAAGCCAGCTGACATACTTTTAATTAGAACAGCATCAGTCTTTCAATATCCTCACAAGCGTATTTAAAATTATTTGCGAAATAGTTAATATTTTATGAACACTTGTATGTTTATTTACACCTCTTTTTGTTCTTAATATAAAAATAGCTTTAAGCTATGTGTTTAATTTTATTTAAAGAAAAGCAAAATACAAAACACTGATCTTGTGAATTAGTCTCAAGGAATTATGACCTGTTAAGATATTGATTCTGATATTGTCTAGAAAACTTTTTTTCAAAAGTTTTCTAGGCAATATCAGAAATCAAATTTGTTTAGCAGTTTTAACAAAATGAATGTTTAAAAAGAGTGACCTTCATGCAATGTTTACATAGAATAATAATATTTTGTGTATTGTGATGCGTTACTTTTAGACAGATTTGTATAAGCGTTTAAACAACAGTTTTTGAAAAAATATCTTTATGTGTAAATGCATCGGGTTTTTTTTAAACTTTCGGTTATTTAAAAAAAAAGCGAAATTTTTTCGGAAGAGTAAGTAAAAAAAGTCAAGAAACAGCCATATTAGTTTAAACTATTTATAAATACTTTTTCCAAAAATAATTCTAATTGCTGTATTTTGCAAGAATTTATAATGGATTTATAAACGTTTATAAATCAATGGATGTTTCTTCATTTTCAGAACTACCTAATTATTTATTCTTTTAGTAATAAATGGTAACATAAAAAGTCCAGCAAAATAGAGCAATAAGAATTATTTTGGGAAATAATATTTTTTCAAATCCAAAGAAGTTGATACAAATTTTAAAGAAACTGTACAAGTAGTACACTAAATAGTACACTAAATAGTTTGCATCTGCGTCTGTACCGATCAAACTACCAAACCGATCATCCAATACGGATGATCGGTTTTATAGGGTAGAAAATAATAGTAATCATAGCGTTATAATTTTGTTTCGTTTCCTAAAAATCACAACAACAACAAAAAAATTAAAAAAAAAAAATTTCTTTTTTAAATTTTTTTGTAGTACATAGTATAGTAAACTTTTTTGTTTTTCGGGTACTATACAAAACAAAACAATAAGTTCTCGGAAAAATAAATAAACGTAAAGTAAAGTTTTGGGGGTTTAGATTATAAATTAAACTAGTTTCCTTGACTGTTTACATTGGTTTGTTTTTAAAAACGCATAAATATTTAACTTAAATCCATTAAGACTAGCTAATAGCTATTTTTTACCATTTACACTGTACTTAAGTAAGGTTGTATAGGTTAATTTCCCCCCAAACTAAATAGATTATCGTTTGACTCTTTAAATTCTCGTAAATATGACTCCATTTTTTAATAACTTTTTAAAAATAATTAAAAATAACATTCTTCACTTATCTGATTTCATCATTTTTAAAATTGATTGGACTAATTCTGAAAATATTTTAATTTGCAGTGTCTAAACAAACGCCAACTTTGTGGAAATACTACACCAAGGTTAATGTATCAAGTTTTAAGTATGGTGAATGTAAAAAAGGTCTAATCCAAACCAAATAAACTGTTTGATCCATTTGTCGTATCGAGTATTACGTGAAAAATAAAATATCCCTCTGAAAACACTGATAAGAGCCAGCGTTTAGTTCTAAAGAACTGAAAAGTTTAAAGAACCTACTATCAAGCAGGAAAATGCATATGGTAAGTTTTTGTAAAATAATGTTTTTTTCCTAAACTAAGAAGCTTTTTGTAAATCATTAATTTTTATTTCGTTTATTTTAAATCAATAAATTCAGTTTACATCAAAAAAATTTCTCCGTAAGCGTTAATGTGAAAATAGTTGAAAAATGTTTTTACTGTTTGAAAAATGCTTTCATTCAAATTCAACATTTTCTTCACTCTATTAGATGAACCATGCTTCAAGGAAACGGTAGCATTTAAATCGCAAAATGAGTGTAAAGCATATCACTGCGCTTTCAAGGTTCAAGTTGTCATTTAATAAAAAAGAAGTTAGCAGTTGTCATCAGGGGGCTGTTATCACTGATGATTATATATCTAGGTCAGAGGATCTTTTTGTAACTCTAACACTTCATTATTTCAACGACCAGTTTATGAAGAAATGAAGAAATATGTGAGTAACTTGGCAACTTTTTTGGGCAAACCCATTGGATACCACATAGCAAGACAAGTTTTTTTATAAATTGTGTAAAAGTAATTTAATTTTCGTAAAAATCAAATTTCGTATAAAGATTTTATTCCTTGTAAAGTTTCAGCAACGTTAAAAATAAAGTTTCTTTATGTTCAAATAGATCATGAAGAAATTACCCAGTTGAATCAAAAGTATTATTATTCAATTTTAGTATCTCGCTTATTTCATGATTATAGTTTACAAAAAACAATTTGTTTATAGTCATCATATTTATTCATATGTTAATATAGTATGGGTTTGTATACACAAAACAAAAGTATTCAAACTACAAAATGCAAAATGCAAAACCTTGCATGTTGAGCGATACGTTATAATAAGTAAACTGGAAATTCCGACCAATGTGATAAAAAATCTGAGAGTTTTAAAGTTGGATCTATCTATATATCTATCTTTCTGCCGATCTATCTATCTATATATATATATATATATATATATATATATATATATATATATATATATATATATATATATATATATATATATATATATATATATATATATATATATATATATATATATATATATACATATACATATATATATATATATATATATATATATATATATATATATATATATATATATATATATATATATATATATATATATATATATATATATTTATATATATATATATATATATATATATATATATATATATATATATATATATATATATATATCAAATATAAATTATATTTTTGTATTCTACAAATAGAGTGGTCAATGTTCTTAAAAAACAGAACAATAATAAATTAGTAAAATTAGATAAGTGATAAATAGAATAAGATAAAATTAGTAAATTTAAAAAAGTAGTTTTACTAATTTGTATGTAAATATATATATATATATATATATATATATATATATATATATATATATATATATATATATATCTTTTTATCTTTTTGTTTTTTAAAAAATAAGAGTTTGTAAAATGTTATTTTGATATATATATATATATATATATATATATATATATATATATATATATATATATATATATATATATATATATATATAGAGAGAGAGAGAGAGAGAGAGAGAGAGAGAGAGATTTCCATGTTTAAAACTCTCATATATATGGAGTCAACTATAAACTTTTTCTTATAAAAAAAGGATTTTATTTTTTTAAAAATAAGAACGTGTTTGCAAAATGTTACTTTGATGTGGATAAAATTGATGAAAAAAAAATTAAATAACGATTAAAAAAAAAAAAAATGGACAAACAATGCTTTAAAAGCAAACGATGTTTTTTTGCAAATAAGTTTAATAATGTTTTGTCGCTTGTCTTGCCGCAAGCCATGCCGCTATTTATGTCGCTATTTTAAGCATGATGGGTAATTTACCAAATAACTAGTGTTGTTATTTTTTTCTTGTGTTACAATATGCAATTTTAAACTTGATAATTGTCTTATCTCGAAATACTAATTTTTTTTGTTTTAAACTAAACCATTTTATCTTTAAAAATATTATACGGCGCGGTGTTTTAAAAATATTTATTCACCTAAAGGTTCAATATCTATTTGCATTTAAATTTGATGTCATTTCTATAGGTAAAGATTAAAATAAATTAAGGAAACGTGGATAGGCTGGAATAAAACCAATATAAGGAATACGCGTAAATAGGAATAAATTTTTAGTGATAATTTAAAGCCCATGTAGTTCTCTTAATAGTAACAACGCAAAATATTGTAAAACAGATGATGTCTTAAAAGCGAAAAAAAGAATCTTTTTTTAAGACTCAGACACCCAACGTTGAGACCGATATCTTTTTTTTGTTTTAATCGTCTTTTTAAGAAGTAAACCATTATATAAAATTAATTTATTAAAAGAACAACGGCGTAAACGTTTTTATAAAAATTCTTAGGGAAGAAGGCTTGGCAATTTGAAAATTAAACGGAAATCCCGAATCTTGGGAATTATTTGTTTGCTTTTTTCTCTGAACCAAATATAGCTTTGTCGTGGTTTTGTGAATTACGAAGCTAACATTTTATTTTCTAAATTGTTAGTAGTTTTACATTAAAAAAAATAGTATAGTACATAGTATAGTAATAGTATAGTTGCTTAAGGGAGGAATTTCTAAATGCATTACATCTTATTTTTATAAAGCAAACCAATAACATTTTCACGATCAAAATCTCCGTTTTTTCGCTCGTTTTTTTTATTACTTTTGATAAATATATATATATATATATATATA
Source organism: Hydra vulgaris (assembly GCF_022113875.1). Lineage (NCBI taxonomy): Eukaryota > Metazoa > Cnidaria > Hydrozoa > Anthoathecata > Hydridae > Hydra > Hydra vulgaris. Next base: position 30,077,693 of record NC_061163.1, read on the forward strand.
TATATATATATATATATATATATATATATATATATATATATATATATATATATATATATATATATATGAATATATGTGTGTAAGTACATTTCTTATTAGCGCGTCTTATGAATATAAATCAAAACAAACTGTTATATTTGAAGTAGGCGTCTAAATTAGATATTTTGGGCTGAATAAGACGCCACAGACTTCTCATTACACCCCCTCAAAGTCGTCAACCTGTGTCGCGAGTCACTTCATTTATTAAATTATTAAACAAGCGTTTATTTTAAAGTTGAATATGGTTTTATTTAATATATATTATTTATAGAAAATCAAATCGATATTATTTCTTATATTTGATATTTGCTTTGAACAATTGATCGTTAAATAACTGTATAGCCTGTATGTTTTCTTTATTTTTAAATTTAATTGTCCCCGAAAGCTTCTATTTTTTCTTTTTTTTTTTAATTGAAAAATACTTTGTAAAAAACTTAAAAATGAAAAAAAAAAACATTTTTTAAATTAGTTTATTATTTTTTTATCGTTATTAAAAAACAGCAAGTACTAAAAGCTTTTCGATTTAGGAGTAATATTTACATACGTACAATATTTACAAATTGAAGTTATATACATTAAGCACTTAAAAGGAAGATATACTCTAGAGCTATAAATAAAAATTTTTAAATTTAGTTTTCAACGTTTACTTCAAGTTCCATAACATTCTCATCGCAATTTTCATCGACATTGTCTTTAATGACTTCTATGACAGTATCTTTTACAAATGTGTTTTCTTGTTTTTTATTTTGGTGTGTTTTCATATGTTTCGATAAATGATCGGAACGAGTAAAACGTTTGCCGCAATCTTGACAAGCAAAACGTTTTTCGCCCGTATGTGTTCGCAAGTGACGTTGGAGTTCATCAGAACGAGTAAAGGATTTGTTGCAAAATAACCAATTACAAACGAAGGGACGTAATCCAGCATGCCATCTTAAATGAGCTTTAAGGTGACTAGTTTTACCATAAACCTTTCCGCACCCTGGAATATGACATACGTGCTGCTTGGGTTTATTAGGTTCAGATTGCTGTCCTGATATGCAGTTTGGACATTTACAGCGACGACATCTTCGGGTTGCAACGCTGTTCGGTACAACTGCATGTGATTGCGCTGGAATTGATGTAGACATTGAATATATGTGGGATGTTGTAGTTAAATGTGGTGAAGATGAGAATATACGATTGTTATATGATTGTGTAGAGGAGACCATGTTATCGTGTCGAATAATTAAATTAGGTTTTGCTTGAGAAGAGTCGACGTTTTTGTAAACGTAGTTTACAAAACGCGTTGGATCAGCTTGAGAATGTTCGGAATATTCTTTTATGTGGTGCTCGTTAATTGATACTTTAGAAGGATGAGATTGAATAATATTTTGAGGAAATAACCATGAGATTGGCGAGGCAGGCGGAGAAAGCAAAACTGGAGATATTTTATTTATACCATTACACTTTTGACCAGCTGAACATGCGAGACATGGTGGTGGAGAAAGTTTTTGTGAGTAATTTAAAGTCGCTTTTTCTTGCATTACATTCGTCATCGGCATTGGTCTTATTGTTGGAGGAACTTTTATTATCTCTGATTTTAATGGAGGACTTGGTGGAAGCGAGAAATTTGTCTCTAGAAAGTGTCTCACTTTGCTATTTGGTGAAATAGGTGTTTCATAATTGTGTGATTCAAATGTGTGATTCCATGGTTGAAAAAGTTTTTTAGGAGATGTTTGTTCTAATGGGCTGATAGGCCGTCCAATCTTTTTACAGGTTGCTGCAAGTAATGCCAACGGTGAATACTTAGTATGTTCTTTAAGCTAAAAAATTATACATATATATATATATATATATATACTTAAAAATAAGTTAATGAAAATAAAATATTTAAAACCTTTAATTTTTGTATAAGATATATTTTAACATTTTTTTCCATTACTATAAGATATCTTTAAACTTACACAATGATGTTGACTTTTAAAGTTTGAACTGATTGTTGTTGGAACACGACTTGGAGGTGACATTTTAGTTAATTTTACTGAAATATATTTCTTATGAACGTCTTTGCACTTTAAAGTAGAAAGTTTAACTGAATGCTTTCTACTTCAATTCTATTTAAATCAGCTGGGCATTTCAAATCGTTCTTAACGTTATCCTTACTTCAAAAAAAACCGAAACAATTCATTCAGACATCAGAAGAAACCGCCATCTTATCTTAAATAGCTTCGGCTTCTTTGATAAGGGGTTAATGTCACGCCTCTGACTGAGAAATGGCGCGTTGCGATCATATTTTCTCTGTTTACGTACAAATGGGATGGTCTAAGAGGCGGTGATAAACAGAATACGTAAGGCGGAAAAGATATTAACTTTTAATATCTTAAGATGCCGACAAAACAATAAAATTGTTATCTTATTGGTTAAAAGATATAAAACGCTATTTGATTGGTTTATGATTAAACAATTTCTAAGGAAGTTCATTGGTTGATTTTGTTATTTTGTTTTTGACTTCAAATCAACTTAATAGTAAAACATTCCGACAATCCACAGTAAATGTGAAGTTCAATAAAAAAAATTGTTCTTTCACTTTCATCTATGCCGGCACCTGCCTCATTGGTTTTACGAACTTTACCACATTTATATTTAAGCTTTTATTAAATATCAGTTTAAAACGATTTCAAAAAAAAAAAAAAAAGAAGTAAAAGGTTTATTTTAAAAATAACAGTTTTACAAAAAACATTTAAACTTAAAAAAGTACTACAATATTTGTTAAGTGTTTTTCGTTGGTAAAATTGATAAAACGTTCAATCTTTCTTTTTTTGCCGACCCATTGATACTGTGGTTGAAATGGAGACAGCTTAAAAATTTCAAATTAAATAATCAAGGGGCAGGCCAGGTTTTAAAATTAACGTCTATTTAGAATTCTTACTGATCTTTACCGCAATTACTAATGTGTCTACGCCCAACCAAATTGAAGCTTTAAAAATATCGAAAGAATTTTTAAACTTGATACTTTATTTATTAAACTTCTACAAAGATTTGCAAAAAGTATATTTCATATTTTTACATACACATACAAACAAACACATATATACATACAAACATAACGAAATATATATATATATATATATATATATATATATATATATATATATATATATATATATATATATATATATATATATATGTATATATATATATATATATATATATATATATATATATATATATATGTATGTATATATATATATATATATATATATATATATATATATATATATATATATATATATATATATATATATATATATATATATATATAAATGTATATATATATATATATATATATCGAAACAAGAAACCTAAAAATATGAATATCGTATATAAAAGTAGGACAAATTATTTTAACGAGAAGGATATATCCTAGCCAAAACAAAACAATAAGCTTTACTCTAGCGTACTTTTTGATAAGCTAATGTGTACACTTGTCTATGATTATCACTGGCGCTGTCGCTACTTTTTATGACTTAAAAGTTCTTGATTTCATTTGGAGATAAAAAAAATAATTTGTGGTTAAATGTTTTTATCATTTATATAAAAGAAATTAAACATGATAAACATTTGGCGCCCATAAAAATATAAGATGATGGTTTTGTCAATTGGCTTATCTACCCACGACAAACGAACGTTATAGCCTCAGGACTTCCCATTTAAATGTCAAGTGTAAGTTTCCTATCATTATAAACTATATCGTTAATTATTGTTATCGATTTTAATGATCCAAACTCGCTGACCTAGTCTCTCTGACCTTATTGATTCAGTCGATTTTTACAGTAGTTTTACATTAGGTAAAAAAATTCCTCTTAATAATCAAAATATAAATTTGACGTAGCGCTTTTGTTTCATTTAGTTTATTTAATTTTAATAAATACAAATCTTACATGAAATTCTTCTTTATTACAATAATGATTGAAGTTTCAATCCCTTTTAAACAATAACTTTATTTACAATAAGACTTATTTGTTACTTGAAATAAGCAGTAAACTTGACACTTATTTTGTTGAAATTGATTGAGTTTAATAAAAAGATTAACTTTAACCATTTATATGTCAAAATACGGAGAAAATATATATCAATTTCAATTACGGATCACCGAAGGTCAGCATGATTTTTTTTACTTTCGACGAATTCTCTTTATGTTTGTTTTAGAGGCTTCGTGTAAAGTCAAAGCAACGCTCGCGATTTAAAACAGCAAACGTGGTCGTAAGGCCGTAAGAATATAACTAATCAAATTAAAAACAACAACAAGGAAAACAAACAAAAGCAACAAAAATATAAAATAAGCTACAATCATCAAAACGTCTTTATAAACAATATACCATTTCTTTTGTAATAGGGATTACGGTTCATACATTACTTTTAACTGTAAAACGGAGGTTTTATTAACAAAGGCGGAGTAATTAGGTGAAATTTTTTTGTTGTTGTTTTTATAAAAAAAAAATTGTTTTTAAATGCTTACAATGGTTTGTATAATCTATTAATTTTAACCAGTTTATCATTTTAAATATTTGGTTTTTTTTTTTTAAATTAAGTTTTATTTAGCAATTTGTTTTCAACTAAAAAACAAAAAATTAAAACCCTTTTACTTCGTTTTTAACTAAGAATTGTTTTTTACATAAAGTTAAGAAATTCTTAAATGTAAACAAGTGTCGTTATTCTTGCTTGCTTACGGATGAAACTTTTTTACTTGTTGAGTTTATATTCAGGAAATAATTGAGTTAATACCCCCAATTGTCTAACGAACGGATGCACTGAGGAGATTTTTAATATTTCAGTTATTAATATATACAAAATGAAACATCCTAGTCATTCCTTAAAATCGATTGAGATTTATTAAGCACAAAATAGAATGCAGTGAAAAGCAACAAACAGACAATAAAGAGATAAAAAGCAATACGCAGAAAAGAATTTAGCTTTGCCGTTATATTTTTCCTTCCGTCTTTTTAATATTTCAACAGCTATGAGAAATATTTTATATTGTTTTTTTTTTTTATTGTTTTTGTTTTGTTTTTTTTTCACATTAAGTTCTTATTATTTTATTTTATTTTAAATTAATTTACTCAATCAAGTAAATAAAACGTTTCGCACTTGTGGAAGGTGTGAAATACTGCCCTAGACAAATAAAAACTAGAATGAATTGTTTACTATTTCAATGATACATGAAAATAACTAGTATTTATCTCAATGAATGGGAGGTCTTTTAAAAAACAAAGTACTTGCGACTTTGTCAATTTTTATAAGCGTGATAAAGCAAAATTAGAACCAGTCTTTATTAAAATGAATGGGAGGTCTTTTGAAAAAGAAAAAAATTTGCGACTTTGTCAACTTTGCGAACGTAATAGAGCTAAATTAGAACTAGAAACACCGAGACGCCACTCGTTGTTGACGTTGAGTTAATAATTGAAATTTATAAATAAAGTCTTTTATTCTTGTTTTTCTGGTTGTTAATAATAAACTTTATTTTTTGAAAGGACAAGACATTTGGAGCCAATTTATATACAAATTTGACACTAATTGCAGTAAAAAATATTTGTAATATTTATTAGTTTAACAATATTTTGAATTTTATCTTTTCTCTCTCTCTCTCTCTCTCTTTTATTGAGTTTATTTTGCCCTTTACAATAAATACAGTTTATACATATTGCTCTGTTCTTTAGAAACATTGAGCCTTCTATTTGTAGAATATACCAACATAATTTATATATTTACATATATATATGCATATATATATATATATATATATATATATATATATATATATATATATATATATATATATATATATATATATATATATATATATATATATATATATGTATATATATATATATATATATATATGTGTGTGTGTGTGTATATATATATGCATATATATATATATATATATATATATATATATATATATATATATACATATATATATATATATATATATATATATATATATATATATATATATATATATATATATATATATATATATATATATATATATATATATATATATATGTATATATATATATATATGTGTGTGTGTGTGTGTGTGTGTGTATATAAATTAACATGTATATATATATAACTATATGTATATATAACTATATATATATTTATATATATATTTATATATATATATATATATATAAATATATATATATATATAAATATATATATATATATATATATATATATATATATATATATATATATATATATATATATATATATATATATATATATATATATATATATATATATATATATATATATACAATAAAATGTATGGAGCAAAAAGAAGACATAATTATGTCTTATCACCGAGTCCAGTTTTTATAAAGTTTTGCTTTATACTGTATTATAAAGGCGTTAATATATTAACTAGAAGAAAATATATAAAATTGTTTAAAAGAAGCAATTACTAATAAAAAATAGAGAAAATATTGAGAGGTGATATTCTTACTAAACTTTGTAATATGGATTGCAATAAGAACATTTTTTTTAATGTTGATTTTTTTAATTGACCGTAATTTTATTTAAAAGAAATGTTTAAAACCTAGCATTGTGAATTCCCTTAGTGAAAAAAACAAAAAACGTTTAGAATTTTAAAAAGCTAGCAATGAAAATCTTAATATAACGCAGGGGGAGAAAGTCTGACTCTTTATATAACGCAGGGTGAGAAAGTGGTCTGACCCTCAATTTGTAATAAAAGTTTTTTTAGTTAAAAAGAAAAGAAAATCAAGCTCATTTACCAGACATTACCATTGTTTAAGAGTTATCCTTAAGTTTTTAGTAAAGCTTATTTAATTGTCTGATTTTTATTAACTAACAGAAAAGGCGAAGTAGAGCGCAATAAAAAATAAAAAACAAAAACTCCCATTTAAAGTTATACTTTTTTCATAAAAATTTATAAAATATTTTAAAACACTTATGAGTAAAACTTTTTATTATCAGTAAAATCTCTATAGTAACCTCTCATAGTGAATCTAAAATGAATAACTGATAAAATGGACCAAAAAGTCTCTATAGTAACCTCTCATAGTGAATCTAAAATTAATAACTGATAAAATGGACCAAAAAGTCTCTATAGTAACCTCTCATAGTAAATCTAAAATTAATAACTGATAAAATGGACCAAAAATAAAGATTAATTTAAAGTATGGCAAGGAGTTGGAGATAAAGTTTCAAATTTAGTTTACGGGACATGAATAGGAGAGTTTACCTAAACTGAAATATTTCTTAGAGAGTGTGGAGAATTGGGTCATTAAAAAATGCTTCTATAAGAATTTTAATATCTTTTTTAAACAATCTATGAACTGAAACAAACAATTCTAAAAAAACAAAGCATTTTAAGCACTGATTCTCCTAAGATCAGTAGCACATATAAAGTATATATTTTATTGATTTTAGAGGAGCTGTGCCATTGGAGTAAAGTGGGATAAGTGTGGGTATAGTGGGACAAGCGAGTAGTTAAAAATATATTAATAAAAATTATTTAAAAACAATTAAAATTGTAGACTACATAATCTTCATCAAAATATTCTAGAGGTTTCCACAATATATTTACACAAAAGTACACAATATAAGTTACGCAAAAGTAAAGGGGGAGAAATGGGATATCAATTATTTTCTTTGTTCCACTTCACCCTTTCCCAGAGCAGTCAAAAAAAAAAAAAAATAAGACCACAGCCAATTTAAATAAACCTGCACTATTTATGTACTATAATATTACCTGAAAAGTGAATTTTTTTATAAAATGAATGAAATGTGCAAAGTTGTCAAAAATATATATAAATGTCAAAAATGTCAAAGATATATACTTACTTGAGTTACGAGGCTGTAGGCAAAATAATACTTTTTTGGGGTACTTTTCCGGGGAAAAGTGGTACGCGTCCCACTTTTCCCCACTCTCCCTATACTTAGAGGCTGTTCTGCAAAAATAAAAAGAGGTGGGGGGAGGGGTGAGTACCTAAAAAGTACCGACTGGCTTCTAAAAAAAAAAATTAAAACAAAAAATTAAAACTTAAAATTTACCCGACTGGTAGATGTTAAATACCCGACTAGCCGACTATGTTCTTCCAAAAACCAATTATGACTTGAAAATCACCTTCTTTAGGAGAAAGGGGGGAGGAGGAAAAGGTTATACCCCCTCGTAAAATTTTCTCTGTCTATACTTTACGTATGGTAGTAATATTTTAAAGTACAAAAACGTGTTCGTTCGCGCGTGAGTGTATGTTATTGATTGCATACTAATTCATATTTTGAATAATCAAAAGCGTCAAAAATCGGTTCATAGGTTCTGACAAAGTAAATAACCTGCTATTTTATTAAAATAAATAAATTTTATATATAATCAATTTTATTAAAATAAATAACCTGCTATTTTACCAGAATTATTTATTTAATCAAAAAATTTTATTTTTGTTATATTTACATTTAATAAAAAATAAAAAATAGTAATTTAATGAAGTCATTTAACTACTCATCAGTGATCATCAGAGATCAGTGGTTCGATTATGTCATCGACAAAAATATCATTAATGCTAATATATATATATATATATATATATATATATATATATATATATATAATATATATATATATATATATATATATATATATATATATATATATATATATATATATATATATATATATATATATATATATATGTATATAAAATCATACTTAATTATATATAAACTATTGCGATAGAATTATTTTGTTCTGTTTAAAATTTAAATTAAATTTAAGTCTATAAAACTAAAAAAACGTCCATTTTTCAAAAAATCTAAATCATTGTTTCGTCACCTAATTTAACAAAAAAGTTGATTGTATTGTGATTGTTCGATGCATAAAACATATTTTTAGATCAATGTTTCGATGATATGTAATCAATGCTAATAAAATAAAACAATGATGTCATCAATTATAATTCATAAAATTGATGACGTCTTGACGCTGTTTTAACAAATAAATAAAACAACAACATAAAAACATTAATGCTATAAATGTTGCTGTAGCGCCAACATTTACAGCATTACTATCCCCGTAACCAGAGGCAATTTTACGGTGTGTGTGTGAGGGGAAGAAGGTGATTTTCAAGTTATAGAGTCGTAGTTTTTTTACGAATTTATTTTTATTAGTTGTTCTGAAAAAAGTTATACTAATTGTTAATTATAAAAAAAGAGTTGTTACGTTTTAATTTTTTTTTTTTTTTTGTTATCTCCATTTAAAAAAAAAAAAAAATGACATATTGCTATTGTTATGCACTTTTTAACGTTTTACTAAGTGTATTGGAATTGTATGTATGTATGTATGTATGTATGTATGTATGTATGTATGTATGTATGTATGTATGTATGTATGTATGTATGTATGTATGTATGTATGTATGTATGTATGTATGTATGTATGTATGTATGTATGTATGTATGTATGTATGTATGTATGTATGTATGTGTGTGTGTATGTATGAATTTGTTGCCGTGTAAAAGTCATTGATTACCTAAATTTATTTTACCCATAATTTAATTTACCCATAGTTATTTTACCCATAAGACTGTTCAAAGAAATACTTTTGCTTTATTTATGGATTTAAAATATTTGAAAATGGTTTAAGAATTTAAAATATTTTAGTAAGATCTGTGAGTTAGTTATTTTTTCTTTTAAAAGTATTTTAATATTTTAGCATTAGTTTGACCTTAGTGTATTTTAGTTTTTTTTTTTTCTTCCACAACAATATTTACGATCAACTTAGTAAGAAGGCTACTTTCAAGGAAAAACAATCTTTTTATTTAAAAACTTTGTCAGATATGGTGTATTTTACTTAAATAAGATTGAAATAATATAGAAGAAAATCCTTTACTTTATAGGTGAATATTTAAACTTTGTGTTATAATAAACCCGACGGGCATTTGTTTTTAAAAGTTACGTTCTAAATGTGTTTTAAACGTCTTTTAAACGTCTTTTAAACATTAATGTTTAAAAGACGTTTAAAAGACATTTAAAATACATTTAGATCGTAACTTTTAAAAACAAATGCCCGTCGGGAACATACACGCGAAAAAATTTGAAACGGTTAATCAAGGCCGTAGACAACTTTTTTTAATGTTTGAGCTAAGCAACTTTGAAACACGAGGAAATCTCCATATTTAAGTATGTTCGTATATATGAGGAATGAGGACTTAATGTTATTGTATGGTTTTTTTGGCATTTATTTAAAATAAATTTTTGAATTTCAGAAAACTCCTTTTTGTGGATTAATTTAGAAAAATAAGTTTTCAATTAATATTTTGCAGTTTCAACATTATTTAACTAAGTATATTTTGTCTTTTTTTTTTTAGATCAATTATTAAAACAAATATCTCACGCAATGCTTATCAATTTCGAATCTCTTAAAAACGTAAAAAATCTTGTATTAACATAAAAATAATTTAAATTATATATGCATATATCATCTGTCTTTTAATGAACAAATAGCTTCTCCTTTTTGTGAACTCACTTTCGAGATTTTTTAAAATTCAGTTTAATATATATATATATATATATATATATATATATATATATATATATATATATATATATATATATATATATATATATATATATAATATATATATATATATGCAGTATCATTAATAACAATCTAGCATTTATTTTAGTATGAATATAAGTTTAAAATTAAATATTTTAAAAACTACAAAAAAATTTTCTTTTACTTTTTTTTACTGAAACAAATCAATTATTATAAAACAATAATTACGAAAAAATTAAATGTTTAAATATTGAAATGAAAACAAGTGTTTACATGTATCAAAAAAAATGTGGCCAAAATAAACAAATCGCAAAAAAAAAATTAACAAACCATGATAAAAAAAATTTACAAAACACATACACAAAAAAAGCTTAATCAATATTTTGTTGACAATCCTTTAGCTTTAAGTATTCATTGATTCGTTTCGGCATGAGATTCACTAATTTGTGAGTAATATCTTTTGGAACATTTTCAGTAATTTTGTTACTTTTTCCTTTAGCTGGTCCAGATTTTTTACTTCATTTTTATCAAGATTATGGTCTAACCAAGACCACAAATTCATTTTTTTTTTTTTACATTTGTTGGTCGTATAAATATTGCCAAAATTAAAATTAATAAACTTTCGATAAACCATATAACAAATATTTGATAAAAAAACGATATAACAAATGTTTTCCAGAAAAATACTTTATTGTTTAAGTTGTAATATATTATAAACGTATACTGTGTTCTTATGTACTAATTCTGTAAATTTTTTTTCGAATAATGTTATATATAGTTTAGTGAAATATACTTTCTTAAATATATTGTGTATGAGTGTGTATATTTATGTGTATATACGTATGTGTGTATGCACCTGTGTGTTCGTATACATGTATTTGTATGTATGTATGAATGTATGTATGTATGTATGTATGTATGTATGTATGTATGTATGTATGTATGTATGTATGTATGTATGTATGTATGTATGTATGTATGTATGTATGTATATATATATATATATATATGTATGTATGTATGTATATATATATATATATATATATATATATATATATATATATATATATATATATATATATATATATATATATATATATGTATGTATGTATGTATGTATGTATGTATGTATGTATGTATGTATGTATGTATGTATGTATGTATGTATGTATGTATGTATGTATGTATGTATGTATGTATGTATGTATGTATGTATGTATGTATGTATGTATGTATGTATGTATGTATGTGTGTATGTATGAATGTGTGTGTGCATGTATGTATTTATGTATGTATGTGTGTATATATGTAATATGTATGTATGTTTTTTACTTGTATATGTCTGTGTATTTACTTTTGTTCATACAAATATTCTATATGCACATATGATGTTATGTATGTTCATACACGTAAGTGACTAGTATGACCTTTAAAACTAACCTACTAACCTAAAACGGCTGAAGTTGTTCAAATTTGCTGCACGTGGGTCAAAAAAGAACTTTTACAAATTTGCTGCACGGGGGTCAAAAAAGAACTTTTACAAATTACCAAGTGGAAAATATTAATCATATGACAATAAAAATCTTTTAATTAAAAATTCGACAAAACAATCATGATTGTTTTGTCGAATTTTTAATTAAAAAAAATAAGACTTTATCTTATTCAATAGTGTATTTACAGAGGTTTTTTAAAATGGTTGAAGAAAATTATAATTTTGAAGAAAAATGAAAAATTCGTCGCAAAAATTGTGATATACTGTAAAGAAGAAGTTGCATTGTATGAGTTTACATCAACTTTTATTGACGCGTCAAACTTTAACGGTTCTCATAACAAGACCTCTAAGTCTTTTTTGAGTTTCCGCGTTCTTTATTTTTATTTAATTTCTATCATTGTTTTAACATAATCGTCAATTGTAAACTTTTTAACTTTATATATTTGTATAAAAATTTTCATGTAATAAAGAACAAAAAAATAAAATAAAACAAAAAACAAAACAAGGTATCTGAAAGAAGATCAAAGGATCTTGTTGTCAGAACCAGAGAAAGTTTCAATAGGGTGCTAGCCGTCATAATTATAAATTTTAACATAGCTATTTTATACAATTTTTACGAAAATTTTTGTTTTATTATCATGTTCAAATCATAGATCGACTCTTAGACCTACTAAATATATCCAAGTTTGTTTATCACTCAAAATACAATCACTCAAAAGGCGATTAAAAGTATCACTTAAAAGTCAATCAAAGTTGCAAAGTTGCAAATTATATATTATTATGCGCGAATTACTCATGCAAAAACGTTGATTTGGTAAAAAAAGTCACGTTGCTTTTGCAGCCCTTTTTTTTAGGGGATCCTATCTTATTCAGAGATCGTACCTATCTTATAATATATTTGAATAATTAGATAATGGCAGAAAAGCTAATTTTTTTCCATTAGTATTGATTTTACTTCTGATATTAGCCATGTAGATTAAATGTATTCCTTTTTTGTTATTTTCAAAAGAATGACTGTCCAGTAGAATATGATTTTTAACCAACTCTTATCATAAATCTGAAGAACCAGCAGATGCTATATTTTTAGTTTTAAAATTGCAAGGATTAGATATAAACAATTGTCGTGGTTAAAGTTATAAAAATGCGTTTAACATGATTAGTAGATATACATGTCTTCAAACTCTCATTATAGAAGTTAATCTTTTAGCTACGTTTATACCATGTTTGACACACTCTTTAAATCTTGTAGGTGAATGCGCTGTGGACTGTTGTAGAAATAATTCTGAATTTTTTATTCTGCTTCAAAATATGTATAAATTTTTCAGTGCTTCTACATATAGATGGGAAATACTTCAGAACAATTAAATTAAAACAGAAAACTTAAAAAACAGATTTTTTTTTTAAATCTTATTTAGGTGCATCAAGAAGTCCTTACGGTCTTATCACAGAGAACCGCGGAGAAGCATTTAATTGGAAGTTCACGCCTCCTTCCAAACCGATGTCGCAAAACTTGCCCAGAGGTGGGGTTTGAACCACGGATTCTTTATTTCTGAGGCAATATGCTACACTGCGCCATGGCTGCTGTACCAGGTGGTCAGCAAGTATTAGTTTAAACAAAAATTGGAATGAAATAATTAATGCACTGTCTTTTATCAAAGATGATAAATCACAAAGGTCAATCACAAGATCAGAAGCTAATGGATTATATTTAAAATTAGACAGTCTTTAAACAGCTTTAATGGCTACATTATAAGATGATATAGTTGAAAGATTCAACAAAACTAGTTAACAATTGCAGTCAGTTAAGATTGATTTAAATCAGTTGGTAGTTTAGACGAATCATTAATTCAATATATATTAGAGAGAGAAGAAGAAGAAGAAGAAGAAGAAGAAGAAGAAGAAAAAGAAGAAGAAGAATAGAGAGAAATTAATAAATTGGGACACAAAACATATAGAAAAATACGCATAATATCTGTGGTGGCTACCCACTATTTAAAAAAATCGGATTGATAAAAAATAGGATTGCTTTTTTACCTCATACTTAATCATTTTATTAGCATGGGAATCAAAACAGATAAAAAAATATTTTTTTATATTTTCAACATTACGTCATTAGTTATTGCATAATTAACTTAAATGCAGCATATTTTTCAACATAAGTAAACTAAGATAAACATAAGATAACTAACTACCAAATTTTTCAAATTAAGTCAAACTTTTCAAAAACATTGTTTATTGTATAAATTATGTGCTGAGTCAAAAATAAAAATTATTTTTTTAATGCTCTAGAATTTGCAATTTAATGTAATGCCTAAAATAAGTACCAAATTAGCCCAAGTTACCCAAATTTTTATTTGAATAGGATACCATAGTGTAATTACTTTTAACTCAGCACATTTATTTAACCACATTTTATCTCTGTAAAAACTTTCAAAAAAAAAACTAAACTAAACTAAAGATATCTTTGTTAGAAGATTTGTTTGAAAATTTTTAAATGGAGAAACAAATAAACTAACCTCAAAAAAATAGCATGCCGTTTAAGTAAAAGATCCAGAAGCATAAAATTCATCCTCATTTTTATTTGTTTTATCACAGTAACCTTTTTTAATTGATTTTAGCTTTCTTCTTTGTTTTTTGGCTGATTCTGCTGACTTTTTGTTCATCTCTCTAATACGTTTAGTATCAATATTTTGCATTCCCTTCAAAGTATACTTTCCAGGAACAATACCAATCTTTAAATATATAGGGAGTAATCCCTGGGAACCTTCATTTAAGCAAATAACAGTAGATGCTGCAGCCATCTCTAATAAATTTTTTCCTGTAAAAACTATTTTTGAACATTTGGTCCATATCATACCATTGAGAGAATCATTTACATTTTGAGTTTTATCATGCAAACATTTTTCCAGCAGCTTTTCGTTTGCAAGATCCTTATATGAAAAGATTGATTTAAAGATATTTGCAACTGCTTGAGGGTTAGTTATGGTAGACTTATAAGTGTTTTTGCCTGTAGCAAGGTTAGAGTTATATTTTTACCAAGGTTTGACTCCTTTTGGACAAAGTTCATGATGTTTGTTTAAGTCATCATTTTCAAAGCAATGAAAAATGATAGCACCAATTGCTTTTTTCATTTTGTAAAGATTGTCTGTGTTATGACGTATTGCTAAGTCATAATAATTCTGTAATCTATTAATTACTTTGTCTTTGAGGCGTACTTTTACCTGCCAAAGGTTTACCATTTGTTAACAGTTTACCACAATAGTTTATTCGCAAAGTTCTTAGCCAAACGTGGTGCAAGGCCCTACAAATTCTGTAGGGCCGTCCCCCACGCACGGCTAAGTCATGTTTTTGCACATGCCCTACACATTCTTTTTTTTTTATTTTTTAATATATTTCGCTGTTTATATAAAAATAAAATAATAAAATTACAATGAAACTTTTACATTACAGAAAGAATATATATAAAACAGACAGGGGCTCAAAGAAGATAAAGATGACTGGTGTCACCACTTTTTCATAGAGCCCCTTTACAATATCATTTAAAGCCCACATGGCTTTAGAAAATTTTCAACAAATATTTTATCTGTTAAATACTACGTTAAGAATAAAGAAAAAATCATATATACATACATACTCATATATACACATACCCATAAAAACACACACATATACAAACATACTTAGATAAATGTCAGAAATTAAGGAGATGCAGTTTCATTTGTCGAATAACAAGTTATTCTTATATTTATACATAAAAATTAATATTTAAAGCAAATTAAGTTTTGATTTATTTAAAACATTCATGTAATTCATTACAGGGTAAGGGTTTTCTAATCTCTTTAAATAGTTAACTGCTTTATATGCGTGGTTTTGTAGGCTCTGTAATCTTAATAACTTAGTTTTCTGTGTGTTAGCCCAAACAATATTAGCGTAGGAGAGGTAACAATGAACAAGACTAAAGTAAAGCATTTTGCGTGATTTATAATCAAGATAGGCCCTAGATTTATATAATACACTTATAGCAGAAGATATTTTTGCTTTAATGAGACTAATATATTTTTTCCATGATAGGTTCTCATCAAATATTACTCCAAAAAACTTTGAATAATTTACTCGATTTATTTCATTTTTATTGATTGACAGTTTTGGCAACTTTAATGGAAGATTAGTTGATTGTCTTATTTTATGGAAGAGAGTATAACTTGTTTTTTCACAATTTAATGATAACTTATTAGCTATAAATCATTGTTTTATTCTGCTTTTTTAATTTCAAAGCCAGGATAAGGATCTGATGCAACAAAACTTTCGTATGACTTTGTATCTCCATTACCAATGTAGGGAGCGTATCGAAGTTTTCGATTATTTACTAAAAGACCAAAGATTGCACCTTCTACTTCCATTGCACCATAGCTGCCCACATGGTTGATTTTACAGTTGTGTCCAAATTTCCACAAATTGTAGTCAGCTGAACTTCGTTTTTTTCCCTACAAACTGTAAGACTTACAGATTTTTGAAAGAACTTCAATGTCAACCCAATTTGCATTAGATATTTGAGTGACTACACCATTTAAAGATGTATATCCACGACGTTGCCATAATCCATCTGTATTTGCAGATACATTGACAACTGAATCTTTGTGGAAGTTATCATTGAGTACATTCATTGGCGGTGGCATATTCATAATAGAACAAAATCTTTTCATTGCAGTAAAACTACAACCTATCTCACGAAAAGCCATTATTAATCTTTAGTTTACTCCATAAGATTTTGAACCATTTTTACTATCTATAATTGGTTTAGAAGTTAAAATGTTTATACTCTAATCACAAGAGAGAAGGAAACTGAGGGCAAGTCCTTTTTCATTTTCCATGTCGTGAAAAACTTCGATTGCAGCTATGCAGTTTGGGCTTCGACCAATCAAACTAAGTAAATTAATTAGAAAGTCTGAATTAACAACCAAGTTACAATCATCGTTACTAGCTTCCTTTTGAATGTTGTTAAACGAAGCTGATGCATGTAAACTTTCGATAAGAGGACTTACAGTTTCCTTATTTAATGAAACTGTTATTGTTTCATCTGGAGTTATGTTCACCTCAAAATATTTTCTTTCGTAAAAACGTCTTTTTTATGTTCTTACCATCTTATATCTGTTTTTAGATCCCATACTATAATAATATTATCAACATAAATGCTTAATAACTCTGGTGAACTCAACAAGATATTTTAAAAATCAAAAATTTACTAAGACAAATATGTGACCTGATTTTAGTACTTTTGGCAAATGGTATTTGGCTCGGAATTAATTTAACAGTGTAGATAACAACCTGGTTAAGATGCAGTAAAATTTGTGAGAAAAACTGCCCAATAGTTATAGAGAAAAAAGGTTTCTACTGTCGCTAAGGCCGTTGCTATGGAACTTTGTTTAAATTTAGGAAGTTTACCCTTTTTTAAAAAACAAAATTAGGGTAAATTAAAAAACTTTTATACCATTGTTGTATGTTATTTATTGTTTATAAAGGTTAAATAAAGGTAGATAAAGCATTAAGGATATATTAATACTTTGCAACGAACAATCGTTTAGCCTAGAGATCATATTCAGCATTAAAGAGAGTTTTTTTACTTTTATTTGAGGTTGGGAATGACTGGTGATCGTTTTAATAGGTTAGCAATTCTGTTTATTGATTTTGCACTTATCAGATATCAACTTTAATGACATTATAAATACATTTGCAAAACACAACTCACGTAGAAATTTATTTTAATTTTAATTTGAATGAGTTTAACTTAATATACATGTCTGTGTTGAAAATTTTTTTGTTTTTCAATAATCACCCCATATCAAAGTTGACAGTTATTTGTTAAAAGAGGGCGCTCAAAGAATTAGTGCCCCAGGGCGCCAAAAGTACAAATACGTCTCTGGTCAGAACCTTAAATAAGTTCAAACAAGCATATAACAAAGATAAAAACAATAACATTATACTTCTACAAGTTTCAAAACTATATAATATATAATCAAAAGAGAGATTACGCGGATCTACTCACCAATATTTTGTATAAATGTATACGTAATATAATAAAATGTTATGAAAAAAAATTTGACGTAAGTTTAATGACAAAAACTGATTTTTGGCAAGCGAATGGAATAAGGTCTACTTTGTTTTATTAGTATTTAGAGTTAACTTATTACACTTAAATCAACTCGATACTTGTCTAAGTTCTTTGTTCATTGTTTTAAAGAGTTCAAAGATATCACTGTTAGATAGCAATAAGTTAGTATCATCTGCATACATAATACTTGTTAGTTTAGAGGCTTTATTTAAATATTAATACAAATTAGGAAAAGGAGTGGCCCAAGAATTGAACTTGTGGGACTCCACATGTTATAGAAAGACAAGTGGTGTGTGGTTGTTTACGATTTGACAAATAACTTGACAAATATTTTTTATTCCATAGTGTTTAAGTTTATAGATTAAAATATGGTGATCGATCGTATCAAAAGCTTTTGATAGATCAACAAAAAGTCTTATATTGTAATTTTTCTAATGATTTTGAGATTGAATGACATGGAGCATTATCTAGTAGGAAGATAAATTGCGTGTCTATTTGGAAAATGCCAATAGAAGGCATTAAACAATTGTCTAATATATCTTGATATTTTTGAGAATCAAGCTTTCCATCAAAAAGTTTGAAGCAACCGATACTTTTGTAGTTCATGCATGCCCAGATGCCTATACTACCACTACTTTATTTTGTTGTATACAAAGAATATTCTGGTGAAATTTGATTTTTTGATTATAAAATTATAATCAAAAAATATTGTAAAAATGCACTTTTTTCATTTTTAGTTGAAAAGTTTCAAAGTTTTTTATATTTATAATATACAATTATTTATATTATATATATTTATATATATATTAAAATACAAATTAATATATTATATATATATATGTGCATATATATATATATATATATATATATATATATATATATATACATATATATATATATATATATATATATATATATATATATATATATATATATATATATATATAAATATATATATATATATATATATATATATATATATATATATATATAAACACATATACTTTTGAATACGTTACACTTGTGTGTGTATATATATATTTATTTTTGTGAATATATATATATATATATATATATATATATATATACATATGTATATATATATATATATATATATATATATATATATATATATATATATATATATATATATATATATATATATATATATATATATATATATATATATATAGAAAAAAAAATTATTTATAGTGCAAACTTAAAGAAGGGATTTATGCTTCATATATTTGTTTTGAGTAATAAAAAAATATTTATAAAGACAACAAAATAATAAAAAATTCACTTGTTTTGACATTTTATCAAAAAAAAAAATTGACAATTTTTTTAGCCGATTGTTTAAATGTAAAATAAATACGATTATAGTTCAACAACGTTCATGTTAAAGGTTGTTTTTACGAATCGACAAACAGTCTATAGTTATAAAAGTGTACTTTATAAAAAACCTGTTAACTCTAGATCTAAGTAAAACATTTTATTGTTCCCCATATTTTTACAAACGCTATTTAAGGAGTTTTTTGGTAATAGCAACGTTTAATTGTTTTTTAATTTTCTTTTTTTTAAATATCAAATTAACTAGTTTTATAGTTTTGATAAATAATTAATGTTTTCAGATGTAAGTTGGCTGCATACATTTTAACTTTTACAGTTATAATGTATGCAATTTTTTAACATAAATTAATATAAATTATAAACTTGTATGAATTAAATACTTCAAAAGAACTCAAGTCGAAAAGACTTTCTAATGATTTTCATATTTGTGTTATATAAATAACCATTTAGATAGCAAATTATATGAACAACTTTAACCATTTTAAACTTAATTATAAATAAACAAAAGAATAACAATAAATTATAATTAAATCAAACTTACACAAAAATAAAACAATAGTAAAAAAAATAATAAACAAACCAAATCTATACAAAATAATACAATTCGTAAAGCTTCTTCATTTAGCGTTTATCTTTTATTAGAATATTAGTTGTTATTATGTCTGTAAATAGATTGTTTTTACGTCTTTTACTAGTACAAAAGACATCAAACCGTCTATAGACTAATTTTATTTCTTTTGTTAGATTATTGGTAGTTTTCTATCTTATTATTTTATATGTTTGTTTTTATGTCTAGCTTGTTATTGGTATGTTGCCAAAATTTTATAATAATGATCCCAAGTCACCACAATTAGGATTTTCAGGAATGTAGTGTAGTTGCTAGAACTTTCTTCTTATAAGTGCAAGGTTTTCTATTTAAGGATTGGAGGCAAGGGCAAAATAAGCGTTAAAAATATTGCATTTAACATCTTTATAAGTATGTTTGTTTTTAATTGAGTTATTTAAAGTTTTAAAATATAATAGAGTTTGCTAACCAATAATCTTGACGTTCATAAATTTGACATAGTCAAAATATTTTTTAACGTCTAAAAATTACTAAATAACTCGTTTAACAACTCAATATAAGAATGAAACGTTTTGTTTCATTCTTATATTGAAAAGTTTTTTAATTAACTTAACTTTGTATAAACATTTCCTTGACGCCAGGTGAGATCGACAGTGTGTCCAATCACAAGTTCCGACAATTACGAAATATATAGCTAACATTATTAGTAATAACAAAAACTTTCTGACACTTAAGTTATACTAAAGTATGGTTTTATTTACTAGCACTATCGGTTCAAAAAATTAAATATTCTCATCTCAGTTCTAGCAATCTATATTTGCAAGCTAAGATCTATACGCTTCCATTTTATCAAAGAAAAACCGATCGGTAGAGTAATAACTACCCGATCAAACAAAAAAGGAATGGGACTTGGTATTTAAAAAAACAAACTAAACTTAAAAATAACGAGCTTTAACTTTATAAGTTAAAATTAAAGATCAAATAACTAAATTATTTAGTTTTTTAAATCAAAAATATTTGTTTAAAGAGCATATTCAATTAAGTTGTAAATTTTAAGAAAATTAAATTTATTGTTTTACAAAGTATTTTAATCTGTTTTAAAAGGTCCAAGCTATTTGGAGCCAACAAAGATCTTTTTTATTCGCCGCCTCATTGGGCAAAAATACAATAAACATTAAAAAACACTCAGTTTTATGCTATAAAAATAGAAAATATTTAATCTATATTATCAAAATATATATAAAATAAAGTAACTTAAACTTCAGTTTAAATTATTTTTTTCTCTAAGTACCCAAGCACTTTTTATCGTTGGTCCACACACGCGCTTTTTGCAACTGTGTTGGATTTACAATTAAACTAACCACATTTTGCATTAGTTGGCACAACTGAGTTGGATTTGCAACTGAGATAATTGTAATTTAAGTAAGTTTGTCCAACTGCATTAGGTTTGCATTTGGACCGACTGCAATGTTTTATGTAACCTATTACACTAACTCAACTACTTCTGAATTTTACTCTTATTTACCTTGTAACTCACATACTTTTGGCTCCTCAAACTCACTTACTTTTGGTCCATCAAAGCGGGTTATGACTCTTTAATGAGCTGAAACCCCTTATCTTCCCGAGCCTTGGTACGTGGCCTCTATAAAGCAAATAGTTCGACAATAATAAACCACAATACCAAATAAAATGCATTGTAATAAGAATAAAAAAACAATTTATGAAAAAATAAAAATAAAGCTTGTTATTGTTAGAAAAAAATTAGGTTAAGTGAGCGAGAATAAGATCCAAAGTTCAGTGGCAAAAGGAACGAGAAATTTTTTTTAAATTTTTCTTCGGTTTAAAAAAAAAAAATCTAAGCAAAGTCGAAATTAAGTTAAAAAATGGCGGTATTAAAACTAAGTTTGAAGCTGTTTTGAAAAAATTTAGCATTTACTTTATAAACTTCTATACTCTATAAACTTCTAAACTTTGTAAATTGTTTAAAGATTTAAATGACATTTTCGTATTATTTTTAACTCAAAATAGATTTGCATTTCGCAAACAGGGTTATGTCTTAGAAATAAAAGCGGTTGTAATACAGATCCGTGTGAAACCACACAAGATATATTCATATTATCATTTTTTTTTATAATTATAAGAAATATATTGCTGTCTATTTAAAAACTCCGAAACCATTTCCAATTTGAATGCTTAACAACATTGTTTTCAAATATAGTTAATAATGTTAAAAGCCTTACTGAAATCAATAATGTATATTTATTTTCATCAAATGATTAAAAATATTATGACAATGATAAATAATTGTCTTATTAGTAGAATGATCATTTTTAAATCAAAATTTTGATAATAAATGATGTTGATAATATCTGAATAATGATACAATCTTTTACATGACATTCTCAAATAGTTTTGAAAAGCATGCTAGGTCTGATCTTACATCTGTTGATTATAAGACTAGAGAACCAGTTTTACAACATTTGCTTCTAAATCTAGAGATATAGCCTTATTTATCACCCTTTCAACTTTAATTTTTTCAGGAATCCTTGTTCTAAAATACTGAATATATGCAAAAGCATTGGTTTTTATATAAAAAATATGCAAACGAAACTTTTGAAACATGAAACTTTTAATTTTTATGAATTTTTTTTTTTAGAAGCTTTTTTTTTAACAAATTGTTTTCTGCACACTATTGGAATTTTGATCGGACAATCATCCGTTTCGGTTTAAAAAGGAATTCCTTTGAAATAAATTTTAAATTTTAATAACTATTGAAAAGATTATTTGCTATTAAATTTACTAATTATTTATAAGTAAAAAAGTTAAAAAAATCAAAAAATCAAAAGTTTTACATTTATTTTTAGATATTATCGCGGAAAAGTTCTTTTAACATTTTAAAATAGAGTTGAAATAAATAAGCACTCAGCTCACGTTAACCTAATTGGTTTTTTAGAAAAAAAAATAAACAAAATAAAACACGTCCAAAATTTTTTTTCCCCTCGTTTAAACATTTTAGATGTTGTTGAGTTCGAGTCCTATTTTGAAGTTTAGTTTCGTCTACGTATCTCTTTGAGGATTCAATCAAATAAGTTCCGGGTTGACATTTTTGTGGCAATTTATTTTGTTTTTGACGTTAGTAATGTTTTTAAATTTGGATTTGATTTGAAGACTACTCTATAACCAGCTTTCCGAAATATTTTCCTTAGTTATGGGGATCGTGATGATATCTACGGCAACGATACAGTAGGGATGTTAAGAGAGTCTGATTGAATTTTGCTGATTTTTAGAGACCGTTTTTTTCCAATTAAGTTTGCAATCCGTTTAAGTTGGCATATGTTGTACCCATTTTCATGTGCCATTTGTACCCATAACCCTGTACTCATTTATATAAATATACTTCAAATATATAAATTAAAATACATTTCAAATATATAGAGTCTTAATTAAACTTAATTAAAAAAAGGTTTGTATTAAGACATACAATAATTAACTTAAGCTAATTATGTGTATAATAAGGTATTGCACCTTTTAACATCGTGTGCAATCCTGTCCGCTTTCTCTATGCTATCTTTCTAACTTGACTACTTCTATCTTTTACTCTAATATATTTTCGTTCTTCCCAAAATCACTTTACTCTTGGTCCGTAGACCGGGTTATGACGATCCTTGGGGAGCCGAACTTGTTTTTGCGGGCCTTGGTAATGTGGCCTCTATATAGCAACGAGCCGGAGGAGGATAAACCACAAAACCAATATATAAATTTAAAAAGTCTTAATTAAACTTAATTAAAAAAAGGTTTGAAAGACATACAATAATTAACTTAAGCTAATTATGTGTATAATAAGGTATTGCATCTTCTAACATCGTGTGCAATCCTGTCCGCTTTCTCTATGCTATCTTTCTAACTTGACTACTTCTATCTTTTACTCTAACATATCTTCGTTCTTCTTAAAATCACTTTACTCTTGGTCCGTAGAGCGGGTTATGACGCTCTTGGGGAGTCGAACTTGTCTTTCCGGGCCTTGGTAATGCGGCCTCTATATAGCAATTTGCCAGAGGAGGATAAACCACAATACCAAATATATAAATTAAAAGTAATCCATTAATCATTTATAAAATATTTAATTAATTTAAATTATTTTTAAAGTCTTTTACTTATTTTATATTATATTATATAAATATTACATATATTAAATTTATATAAGTTTATATATTTGTTCAAAAAGATGACTGGAAAAACTATATTCGTTAAGATAAAATAATTAATGAAAATATTTATGATTGGTATTTGACATTAAAATATACATCTTATCATGCAATATATTGTAGATGCTGGGTAGATTTCAATATTTAACTGTTTTGCTGTAAGAAAGCTTTAGCCAAAAAGATAAATAGATTAGTTGACACCATCAGAAAAATAAAATTGTTTTTTTTCACCTGTGGCAAATTTTCTCATAATACAGTGAATGCATCTGAAATTCCTAAAGAAACAATACTAGTAAGCGAAAAAAAATCCTTAAAAAAGTAAATAAAATTTTAAAAAGAAAATGGAATCTATGATTAATTTAAAAATGGATTGTTTTACAAATCTAATAGATTTTGAAGATATGCAATATTGAAGTTATACAATATAGAAGAGCCATTAAAGGCAAAAGCGCTCCTTTCTCAACTAAATTTTTTAAAAAAAGTGGAAGGGAGCAAAAAAATAAACTTGTCTTCGGAGGAATTGTCAAAATTTCTTACTGTCATTTGAGCAAATATAACACCAAATAAACAATCTTTAATTAATATTAGTAATAATTGTTTATTTAATTAATATTAGTAATAAAGCTGTTGAAAGCAAAAAAAAAAAAGAATTAATGGAAAAAGTTCAGGATGCAAGACTAAACAAATTAATAGAGCAACAAAAAAACATTCCTTATCAAAATTTATAAACAATCCATCTGATTTTGCAGATTTTTCTATATAACATCGTGTTAGAGAAGAAGATTCTCTTGAAGTATCTTGGTACAGATTGATCAATTAAACGCTAAATGAACTTCATACCTTGTTAAGTATGATAACAAACCTGATGAAGCATGGTCTTTTCCTTTATTAATTAATTTTGAAAAAGGTGACCTTATTCTTTTTAGCTAGGGTTGTAAGGTAATTTTATTTAATAAAAGTTTAGAATTAATGTTGTAGCATGTATTATTCTTAAATCTTTTTTTTTATTAAGTTCCAGTTATTTATTTTTACCGCATTTGAGTACAGAGGTTTTTATTTTTATAAATGGTACGAATCATATCTGATATGTTTATAATATAAATTATAATTATAATTGGCACATATAATATATGTACCAATTTTGTTTAATTTAAAGATATTTTTATAATATATATCAATATTTTTATCTCTATGCTTAACTGCACATTATTATAAATATGAAAATCAAAATAACAAAAAAAAAAAGCTTTATGCAAAATTACTTTTACTTTTGCATGAACTGCCTATCAAATAAAGTAAAAAAATTAGAAATGGAGGACTAACCTTAGGCTAAGTTACTATTACTTTTACATGAATTGCCTATTAAATAAAGGAAAGAATCTAGAAATGGAGGGCTAACCTTAGGCAGCATGACAGCTCACTGATGGAGTGCAAAGTCTTATGGCTTACCTTCTCGTTAGTGCACTTCATTAAGTTGGACAATTTTGTCTAATTTATGAACGGAATAGCAAAGGCAATTTTTGTATAAAATTGTTTGATTACAATGCAATATATATATATATATATATATATATATATATATATATATATATATATATATATATATATATATATATATATATATATATATATATATATATATATATATATATACATATATATATATATATATATATATACATATATATATATATATATATATATATATATATATATATATATATATATATATATATATATATATATATACATATATATATATATATATATATATATATATATATATATATATATATATATATATATATATATATATATATATATATATATATATATATATATATCTGTTTGTGTGTACTGTTAAAAAAGGGCGGTACATTTTCTAAAATTATAATAAAAACTTAGAGAAACATTCAAAGCTGCCCATTATTCTCTAATTTTTTAACAGTAGTTATTCTTATTTTAGGGTAGTTTAACCGCTTAGAGTCTAAACAACAGACTCTAAGCGGTTAAATTTCTATTTGAACCTATGATTATACTGAAGTTATTAACAAATCGTTAATTGGATTTACAATTTAATTTTTAATAAAATTTTATTAAGTTTGTAATAAAATAAAAAATAAAAAGTTAAAAAATAAAAGTTTGTTATCGCGACATTTTACGCAAGAAAAAAAAAAAAAAAAAAAAATACAAAAAAGTTTTTTTTTTTCGGTGTCAAAAATTTAACGAAAGAAGATATTTCATAAAAAGTCTATGAATCGAAAATGCTTTAAGAAAATATTTCATAAAAAGTCTATGAATTGAAAATATTAAAATACGCATATCTTTGGAACTAAATAAGCTACAGAAGTGGTTGAAACCTTTTTGGAAATGAAATATATTAAAGAAACCAATGCATTTAAAATAAAAAATATTTACATTCGCTAAAAAAGTTGATAAACTCCCTACTAATAAAGGAACCTGTTTGTCTACAGGCTACCTAGTGCGTTGCGACGCCATTGCTGTAATATAAATAATGCTATTGATTGTGGTGCTTCTATTAATGATACGTGGCAGCAGATATGATGATTTAAGATTTTTCAGCAGATAAGATTTTTCCCCATTAATTTGAACTTTACACAACCACTACAAATTATTGAATACTGTTGTATACCAAGCTTTGTAAAGCTTGGATAAGTTATATAACAAGATTTGTAAAGATATTCAAGTTAAGAAAGCAAAAAAAGGGAAACTAAGTATAAAAAATTGCGTAGTGGAATATATAAGTATAAATATATACAGTAGATATATAAATTATATCTGAAAATTGTCGTCTAACTGATAAAGAAGTAAAAACTTTGCAAAATTATGTAGAAAAGGTTATTTGACATATTATTTAAAATATCATTAAAACTCAAATTATTATTTGGAAATAAGAAACTCGGTAATAGCTTCATTTTATCACTTGACTAGTTTTTTTTCTATTTTACTAGAGATACCGTCATATGTTTTGCTAGAGGTACCGTCATATATTTTACTAGAGATACCGTCATATATTTTACTAGAGATACCGTCATATATTTTACTAGAGATACCGTCATATATTTTACTAGAGATACCGTCATATGTTTTACTAGAGGTACCGTCATATATTTTACTAGAGATACCGTCATATATTTTACTAGAGATACCGTCATATATTTTGTATCAAATTAAAAAGTAGCTAGTGTAAATGCAGCTTTATAAAGCAAAGTATCCTGTTAGAATGCTAATGACTTTTTTTGTTTAATGTTCTTAATGATAAATCTGGTTGTTACTTTTAATGTTCTTAATGATAAATCTGGTTGTTACTTTTAACGTTCTTATGATAAATCTCTCATTAGACTGGACATTTGAATGAACTCATTCAAAGACTAACTTTTTAATATTAATGAAGTAGTAAAGTTAATATATTAAAAATATCATCAGAAAGATGTGAGATGGAACAAAAAAAATGAGGGAGTGGTGAGTCAAGATCTGTTAGAAAAACACTTTTTGAACAAAAATTAGATCAATAATCAGTATTGTATCTAAACATTAAAAAATGTGTCTATTTAAATTTGGGCTTTAATACTATTTTTTATCACTAAAAGTAGTTTCTATTCTTTTAAGTCGGTTTTTTTAGTTCTATTTAACTTTTTTTATATACCAAGTTTACGTTCAAGCACACGCTCCACTAGTATACAAGCATTGTACTCATTTTTAACTATAAATCTTCATTTAGTTTTGGCATATATATGGGCGCTCTTCAAAACGGTGCACACAAAATTCGGTTATCACTTTTTTATTACACATTTTGCTTACAATTGCCGCACAGTAGGTCAATGACTGTACGAAAGGAAATTCTGATATAAAATCTTTAATGTGCTTTTAAATCTTGGATGGTAGGTTTTCTAGTGATACTATAAAACTATCCCTGTTTTATGGTATCACTATAAAGTTGGGTTTTTTAATCATTTACAAGTAAATATTTTCTTGAAAATTTTATAATATTACCTAAAATATAATTAAAAAAAAAAAAAGAAAACGGTCTGTGTCATGACTGTTGACTGTTAAATAGACTAAACTCATTAAAAAAAAAAATTATACAAAATAAGCGTCAGTAAATACTATAGAATATATTAGTTGAACGCATTTAAATGTGTAATAGAGTCTAATGTTTTTATTTCGATTTTAAATTATCATTTGATGTACTTTGTTATCCAGATATATTGCATATTTTAATATTTAGCTATAATTTGTTTGAAATCTTTATGTATAAGTTGTTTCTGTAGGTAGATGGATACGGGGATTTAATACTAAAGATGCTATTAGAAAAATGACTGTCTCTTTTTACAACTAAACTCTGTTATCAGCTTAATTAGAATGGTTGTCGGCGTAAATAAAGTAACCGTTAATTGTATTTAAAAAACAACTTTTGATTAAAAGAATTGCAATCTAGGCTTGTAGTTGAAAATGATTTTTTTTATTATTTTATTTATATGAACTTTATTTTGGTTTTTCATCAATTTTATAAGTTACCAAACCCAAAAAAATTGCAGCCGTAGCGCAGTAGTTAGAGTTCTGGCTCAGGAACCAAAAGGATCGTCGTCGGCACTAGTCCAATTAGCGATATTGGTAAGGACGGAGGCGTGAACTTCCTGGATAAATGCTCTTCCGCGGTGCTCTGTGATAAGACAGATAGATCTTCTTAAAACACTTTAATAACCAAAAAAAAAATAAAAAATAGAATGATAAATGTTCAAAAACGAAGGGGTATGTGAAACTCTGACGACCAAAATGCATTGGTACCAGCACGGCACGCGAGCGTCGTGTAAAGCATATTTTGCCGCTGGCGGTAGCACGGTGGTCCAACGAAGGTATGTTTGAAATTTTGCCGGTCCAATGGTTGGATGAAAGACCGCTGTAGAATTGATGAGCAAAACGCAGCGGTACAATCAAGACACGCCAGTGTCGTGTTATCATATTGTGCCGACGGCAGGAACATGGCGATCCAATAAAGGCATGTTTGCTGCGTAGGTTAAAAAAAAATTATAAAGAGAAAAAAGTTCTTTTTCAAAACCTAAGTTTATAAACATTATTTACAGGGCTGTACCGTGAAATTTTTTAGGGCGGGGGGTTGTTTTTGAAAAAAAAAGGCAGTTTTAAAACACCAAAAAAATATCTAACTAAATTGACTTAATAAAATTTTCGTGAAACATAGCTTTATTTGTGTAAACTATGTTTACATAAACAAATTTATTGTTCTCCGAATATTTTTTATATTTTTATACTGCATAGGTGAAAAGAAAGCTCCTTGTTAGAAAATCAGTACCGATACAAAGATTACTAATACTTTGATAAATGGTTTAAATTTTTATTCAAAAACTAAACTTTTTTCATACAATTTTCTAGGATGTAAAGTAAAAAATAATTTGAGACTTGTTTATAATCAACAATTTCATTATGGTGGATATTCATGATGGCTATCTACAGTCATGGCTCTCAACCATGTTCTTAATCTTCGGATTGCTGAAAAGCTGCGTTCATATTCTGCGGACGTTACAGGTAGTGTACATCCGATCTTTAGAAGCTCAAAGAGATTAGGATATTG
This sequence comes from Hydra vulgaris, assembly GCF_022113875.1. Lineage (NCBI taxonomy): Eukaryota > Metazoa > Cnidaria > Hydrozoa > Anthoathecata > Hydridae > Hydra > Hydra vulgaris. The sequence continues at coordinate 30,107,635 of NC_061163.1, forward strand.
ATTTTCATCGCAGATTTTAATGGCATTAGCTAGAGTATTAGGCCTATCTTCAGGTTTAATAACAGACTATTTTCTATTCCAAAACATGAATTTTTGATCTACAGCTTCTGAGTTTGGAAGATCAATTTTATAGATTTCAACTAACTCCTGGAAAGCAGTTATCCCCTCACTGCAAATTATCGGGGAACCAAGCATAATACCTTAGCAGCAATGCAACTTGTCTTTTGGAGATTCTGAGTTTGTAAGATCACTATACATTTAAACTATCTCCTGGAAAGCAGTTATCTCCTCACTGTAAATTATCAATCTACGGGTACATTTGTTGTCGGTTTTTTAAAGTGCTATAGCTTTGTAATGGAGTGGTTTGTGTTGGATCTTCAAAACAACAACAAATGCCATTAGCTTGCTTGATAGCTTCTTTATGATATCTATTGTCTATATATAGTTTTTGTTTCTCTAAAAAATTGTGCCATTCCTTATATCCACGGTAAACAAAAGCTCCCAAAAAATTTTTTTATTTCACTTTAGAAATAGTAAAATTAGTAACAATTAACGTTAATTAGTTACCAATTTTATAACAATTTTATAACCGTATTTTATAACACTGTTATAACAGTTTTATAGCAACTTTAAATGCGGGTAATATCTTATATTTTATTGTAAAAGTTTTGCTTTTAAATGGCAAAAAAAAAAAATTCTTTATCCTTTTATACCCTGTGTTTTGAAACATATATATGTTTACTTTAATAATTTTATAAATATCGCTGTCAATAGGCAGTGTCGGATAAAGGTGTGTGTGTGTTGGGGGGGGGGGGAGTTATAACCCCAGGCCCCGCAAATTTAGGGGCCTTAAAAATTTTAGAGGACCATTTTTTTTTAGTCATTTTTAGGCTCTGGCCCATAAAAAAGCCTCCAAAAATAAAAATAGCCCTGGGCCCCAAGAAGTCTTAAGGTGATAGACTGCTAAAAAAATTATTTTTGTATTTTACAATATTTTAATAGATTTTTTTACTTCAAACATGATAAATACATTAGAAAACTTATAACTTTATATATATATATATATATATATATATATATATATATATATATATATATATATATATATATATATATATATATATATATATATATATATATATATATATATATATATATATATATATATATATATATATATATATATATATATAGCAAATATTAGTCCGATCTATAAAAAAAAGGGAGATAAATTACTTGCTGAAAACTATAGACCTATTTCACTAACATCTGTTGCCTGTAAAATCTTTGAAAAACTTGTAAAGAAAAAAATTTTAAAGCACATTAACGATAATAAAATGCTCTCTGCAAATCAACATGGCTTCCTTTATCATAAATCATGCGTAACTAACCTAATAGAAACTTTTGATATCATTTCGTCCTCCATAGCATCTCACCAATTTATTGATGTAATCTATCTTGACTTTGCCAAAGCGTTTCACTCTGTACCTCACAACAGACTTTTGTTAAAATTAAGATCTTTCGGAATAAACGGCAAACTCCTACAATGGATTAAATCTTTTTTAGTGGGCAGAAAGCAACGCGTTACAATTAACAATACCAGCTCTGCATGGGTTGATGTTCTCAGTGGTGTTCCTCAAGGTTCTGTTCTCGGCCCGCTCCTCTTCATTCTCTACACAAATGATCTCGCAAAACTCACTGAAACTTCTGAGATATTTGCCGATGATACTAAACTTTTTTCTAAAACCTTATCGCAATCTAATTTTGTTGATCTGCAGGATCGTCTACGCTTGGTATACGAGTGGTCAAACACTTGGTTACTTAAGCTAAACACTTCAAAATGCTGCGTCATTCATTACGGTCGAAACAACCCCCATTACAATTACTTTCTTCAAAATAACCAAGGAATCAACCAATCTTTAAGAAGCTCTACTAAAGAACGTGATTTAGGAGTCATTTTTACATCTAACCTCAAGTGGAGCGCTCATATTCAAACAGTTGTCTCTAAGTCCTTACAAATTCTCGGTATGCTGAAAAAGACATTCACTTTCATTGATGAAAAAATGGCTCTCAAATTATATAAAGTATTTATAAGACCACATCTTGAATATGGAGTGTCCATTTGGGCTCTTTTTTTAAAAGCTGATATGGCTTTGGTTGAATCTGTTCAACGCAAAGCTACAAAATGGGCTTACAGCTTGAGGCATCTTCAATACTGCGAACGGCTAAAAAGATTAAACCTACCATCACTTGAGTTTCGACGCCTTCGATGCGATTTAATCCAAATTTTTAAATTAATACATCGTTTTGATATAGTTAATGATAAATATCTACCAAAATATATTAACTCCGTGTCTCGTGGTCACCATTCTAAAATAAGGCGTGAGTATGTTCTAAACTGTCTTCCAAGATATAATCATTTGTATAATAGATCAGCAAAATACTGGAACAATCTACCAGAGCAAATAACTTTGTACTCCACTGTACTTTCTTTCAAAAATAGACTAGACTCCTGGTTGTGGAAAAAGTTTGGAACAAATATTTATAAAACTGGTTGTTTATAGTGGGGTGTTTCCCCTGCTCGCTGTACGTGTACATTCTATGTAAATTTACGGCTACAACTATAATAATAATAATAATATATATATATATATATATATATATATATATATATATATATATATATATATATATATTTAGGGAAAAAGCAGGTATTTTTAGGTCAAAAACAGGCTAAAATCTTGGCAAAGATACCTCAAAAGTATAATTTATTAAGTTCTAATTTTTTGTATTTTTATTCGTTTTATGTAGATAAATGTCCTGAGAGAAAAATTTTTGTTGAAAATTTCTTTATTTTGAAGCATCGTTAGATTTTTCAAAGCGCCCAATTAAAAATTGAATTTCTGATATTAAGAACCAAAATTTTATTTTTTTAAAATTTATATTCTAAATTTATTTTATCTCAGGACATAAAGCTTATAATAATGAATCTCTGGAAAAAATTTGAAGTCAATTGGACTATTACAGCTCCTGCAATCTTTGCCAGAAAATTAGAAGAATAAAACAGAGAAAAATGCATATAAAATTTAAAATATTGAATATACCAATTTATAAAAACAGGTTAAAATCCCCCTTTTTTACATACTGTCCCTCTTAATCATTGTATTTATAATCAAACCCTTTCCTAGTTGCTTTAAGATTTTTTCTTTGTTTTTTAATTTTTTTTAATTTCTAACCTTAACTAGCCGTTGCTAGGGAAAACAAAATTACCCTGCTAAAATAAATCAATTTTATTAGTTCTAAATTTTTTTTTCTCATATGAAGATCTATATGTTTTTAGATTCTACAACAGTTACTGTTTAAAACAATGCTATTTTTGATAAATTGTTTTTTTCTAACTTTTTTAGCAGTCTACCACCTTAATCCGCCACTGCCAATAGGTGCCATTTTAGTTTCCTTCTCTACCACTTTGTTTACTTTCACGTCGAGATCTTTAATTTTAAATGATGATTTGGTAATTTCATTACTGAAACTGACTACATATAAACATTCACTAAAAGCTAAGGATTCAATTTTCAAATAAAAACAAAGGTTCATCTTATTGTAATCATTTATTTTTAGCCTTGCTTAATAAAAAGAGTTGTTAATCCAAACTTGCAACAATAAATCTTGAAACTTTTATAAAAGAAAAACAACCTCACAAAGTAAGTTTCTTATTTATTATCTGTTTAGTCACATTTTTAAGTTTTTAAATAAATAAATAGAGTACTTAACAAATTAATGTGTACTAAGTGTATTCAATAATAATTTTGTTCCGTCTTTAGGTCAAATTCTTTCTCCTATGACTGATTTTAAAAGTTTCCACATAAAAGAATTTAAAAAATATTCTGAATGATGATTATATTCAAAATATTTCAATAGATTTATGGTTTGCTAAAAAGTTCACATTTTACCTACTACCAGAACTTTAAATTGATTTATTTTTTGCCGTTTACGAAAATAAACTTATGTCTAAAGGCTAAATTTAGAATAAGTTGAGAATAGTCGAGTGTGGAAAAGACTTACCACGAATCGTATCGTTCGGGTCATGACAGCTAGTTAAAATTAATACTATTGTTTTTTTTTTTAATTATTTATGTATTCTTACTTTGGTTGATATATAAATATACATAGATAAATAAAAATAAAAATTATATAAATATTTTTATTTAGACATTAAAAGAAAAAGATGTGTTTGCTATTCCCCTAATAAAAAAAAAAAAAAAAAAAATCAGTTGAACACTTTTTATTTTTGTTTTAGTAAAACGAATTGTTTGTAATTGCAATTAAGGGGGTTCATCCATAAAGCACATCACCCAATATTTGTCAATTCTTAACCCCTTTCTTCCTGTCACAAACGCCTACATATGTCTGAACCCCTCTCTCCTCTCTCTCTAAACTGTGATAGCAGTCTTTACGTCAAAAACATTTTAAAAGAGTTAAATATTAATGTACTTTGCAGCATTTAAAAAAGTCAACCTAATGAACATTACGACCTACCACTTAATATGCTTTCGTTTTATGTAAGATATATTGAAAAAAAGAAATACTTTGAAAAAACATTTTTTGTTGATTAGAGCCTTGGAACAATAACACCCATAAAAATTTTCACCTTTATCCCAAATGTGAGGAGAAGGATTTGAAAACAAAAATATATTTACAATCTCTTACTGACTTTAAAATTATTAATAGATTTTAAATTTTATCAAATAATCTTTTAGTGTTCTAAAGTAAGTTATGTTTATGTAAAGTTTCCAAAAACCATCCCAAAAACAAGGGGATTGTAAGTTTTACATTGTCATAATTTTCGAACACTAAAAGTTTGTAAAAAAAAATTATTTTTAGAAAAACTATTTATTTAAGCTAGAATAGCATTTTTTTTTTTCACAGGAAGCAAGTTTATTAAGCAATCACACATGTAATAACGCTGATTAAATTAACATCAATCGCATTAACACTTAAGTAGGTTAAAAAAATGCATGTAATTAGTTTTGTTTAGAGGATCCGCCTATTTTATGTTTTGGGGACATCTTTTTTCAATAGTCAACAATTACTTTTTTTCAAATTTATAAAATTTTTTATTTATTTTAACAATTTAAAACTAAAAAGTAATTTTATTATAATTCGTTATTAATTTAGAAGTAAAATGATGCAAGCAATTGTTAGCATCGTTTTTAACATAAACTTCACTTCTTTGAAACATTTTTTGCGTCGTTGCAAAAACCAGTCTGTCGCTTCTCAACCGCGAAAATATCCAACGTAACGAGATCTGCTGATCTTGTAAGTTTCGAATGTGATTTATTATAAATTAAGAAATTATTTACTTTACAAATGTATAATAACTTTAAAAAAAAGTTAGATAATATTACTAAAATTAATTCCTCCAAGAATATGTTTATTTTTGCTAACAGAAATCGAGATCAGTTAGAACTTGATAAATATATATAAAAAACTTGATAAAACTATTAACATTATATTAATATTTGGACATAACAATTGGTTAGAAGGCCTTGCCACGAAATACAGTATTTATTACAATAAAAAAACTACAAATTTAATTTTAGCAATAACCCTTAGTAACAAGTAATCAACCTTGAACTTTGAAAACTCCGCAACGAATTTTTAAAATTGTCTTCTTTACATTTTTAATATTATTACTTCATGCACATATTTACTTCTAATCGTTATACTCAATTGTGTAATTGCTAATAAATTTATTAGTGATCATTTTTTTTAGAATTTTTTTTATAGTAAACCATTAATTTGAAAAATTACAATTGTATTTTACTTTTTATTATACACAATTATTGTGTATCCAATACCAATACCCTTCAAACTATTGTGACAATAGTTCCAATACCCTTCAAAGTATTGTGACAATAGTTTGAAGGTTATTGGAACTTATATAGATAGTTATTTTATATTTTGCATTTTGTTGTTTACGCTTTATTACTTACAGTTTCAACAATCATCAAGACTACTTTTATCCATTATTCTAGATCTTAAAAAAAAAAAAGTTAGCATTATGACTAAAATATAAAAGTTAGCTGAGCCCCTCACAATGATAAACATTGCAGTAACAGTGTTAATGTTAACTTAATTGTAAAATATATCTTTTATAAAATTGTAATCTTTGTAAAATTGCATGTTTTAGTTGTTTAGATTTGTATATATGTGTATATATATATATACATATATATATATATATATATATATATATATATATATATATATATATATATATATATATATATATATATATATATATATATATATATATATATATATATATATATATATTTATTTATTTATTTAATTTTCAATTAATTATCATTAATTGCTATTTTTGGAAAAGTTCATTATCAAAATGAAATATTAGCATTTTAACTTAAGTGTGTTGTGTCATCTTCTAAAGATTTTTGGAATTTTTTTTTTTTAAATATTATTTTAATTTTTTTTTATTTATTTTAGTTTTTAGTTGGGCAAAAAACATTAGAGTAGCAGTATACTAGGTTTTAAATGCCAATGTTTAAGTTATTTTAAGTGAAAAACTAAAATATTTTCACTTATTTTAAAATTTATTTAATTGTTTACTGCTTATTTTCTTACAAACTGTACATAATACAAATTTACAAAGTTAGAAAAACTATTAAGTAAATCATCTATACTTTAATATACAGTTTATATGTAGCAAGTTAAAATAATTACTGAGGTAAAAAAAAAAGAAAAACATAATTAAAAAAAAAATTATTACTGCAGTATCTACCCAGTTTTTTTATGAAAAACATAGATCTGAATAATGTTGAATGCTCCATTTTGAAGTCTAAAAATAAGTAATATAGAAACAAAAAATATATTCATGATTTATATCATTTGAAAATTATAACCATTAAATGTTTTTCATAGAGATTAAATGATTTTTAAGTATTGAGATCCATTATTACAATTAAGTATAATCATAAACTAATTAAAAAAATCTGGATTAATGTGAGGAATTAAAGTGAACAGAATATATCAATACTATGCTGACTTCAATTTGCTATAGTATATATATATATATATATATATATATATATATATATATATATATATATATATATATATATATATATATATATCGTGTGGCCGTGGCGCAATGGTTACAGCGCTTTTTTTATAAGCAGGAGATCCAGGTTCAAAACAAACTCTGGACATATTTTTGCGTCACGGTAAAAAAGGAGGCGTGAACTTCCTGGTTAAATGCACTTCTGCGGTGCTCTGTGACAAGGCTGTTAGGTCTTCTTGGAGCACCACACAAAAAAAAAAGTGTTAGTGTTGTTATTGACTTCCACTAAATCAACTAAAAGTCGACTAGTTGAAAGTCTAATTTAGTCGACTTATAAAATTGAACAGTTGATTTAAAAGTAGATTTAGTCCATTAACCATCTTAAAATCTTTATATCTACTTATTCAATTTATTTTTTTCAATCTAAATTTTCCATATCGGTATTAATAACAATAGTATGTGCTATTACATCTTTTACAAGGTACATAGCTTTTGTTTACTACCTTAATGTTTTATCTAATTCATTGCATGTCAGCAATGTTTGTACCTTGTTATTCCTTCGGTTACATATTTCATTATTTTGTTTTTGTTTATTTATTCTGTGTTGGCGATTTTTGAAAATACTTTTACACAGGGTCATTCTAAGCTGACTCAGGCCCTGGGGCAAAATTAAATTATGAAGCTCTAAAATTTAAATTTCATCTATACAAAGCCTATGCAATCATTGCAAAAATGATTGTATAGGCTTTTTGATATTTAACAAGTATTTAAGTTTTTGAATTACTTATGATAAAGATCACACTTTTACATTATACTTATATATCTATATTTTTTTAATGATATATTAAATTAATTAAAAACCAAAAAAAGTCAATAAAGAAAACTACCAGTTTACAACTCTTTATACCGGTTAATTAAATTAATCCTGAAAAAAATAAAAATTCAGGTTTTCTAATTCTTTGATTTTTTTTTTTTTTAAATATGCACAAAAATAAATATAAAATGTCCTGTGTAAAAGTTATTTCAAAAAATTCAATGGTTTTCAGATTATTAACCTATTTCCTTTTTTAGTAGGATTGCAGCGCACTATGCGTTGCATTCCTAATACTAAAAAACGATATGATGTTAAAAATAAAAAGCAAATAAAAATTACTTTATTACTTTCATCACAACTTACTTCAAAAAAAATTTATTCCTATTAAATCCAAATTATTTAAAAGTCAACAAACACACACACACAAACAGACACACACAAACACACAGACACACATATATATATATATATCTATATATACACTCATTTACCCCTGCTTCGTCAGGGGTAAATGAGTACATTTAATATGGGTTTAGATGAGCTATAAATAGCCTATCTAAACCCGTCTTCGCGTGCTACACAGGCTGCCTGCCTAGATAGTCTTACATGGTTTTTTTTTTTTAATTAAAATTATGTTTTGATAAAATAAAATTTTATTCTGAAATTTTATCATGTTAATTCTTCATGCCAGGTATAGTAAAAATTCTAATTGTAATAATAAATATTTTTTTAGTGGTAAAAACACAGAAAAACAACTTGCAAAAAAAAAAAAGGAACCTATCGTTTTTTTTTAAATAATTTTTTATATTTAATTTTTATTTAATAATTTAGTAATTAATTAAATAATAAATAAAAAACAATATTCAAATGTTGAAATATAATCAATCATTCTAATAAAACAACAATTCTAATAAAAACTGTTATACATCATATACTCGTTTTATAAGAATGAATGAATTATATTATTATAAAAGTTCATTCATTTCTCTTCTTCTTTGTGAATGAAAATGACATCGTATATAAAAATTTCCACAATCGTTTTATTAACAAGTAGGAGAGTGACAAATCATTTAAAAAGACATTTAAAATAATTAAACTTCGAGCAGTTGGATATTTGTAAAGTTGAGATAATAGTTTTATAAAGTTACATTGTTTTTAATGTAAGTTTTACATTGTTTAATTGTAGTTAATAGTTTTATGAAGTTACATTGCAGTTTTTATCTTTCGCTTAGAGTTATTAGTGTGTGCTCTAATTAGTGAGTTTTTTGTGCTCTAATTAGTGAGTTCAGACTTTATTCTTTTATTCTCCGGTTTTATCAGTTGTATAATTGGACTTTTTTTGAGTTTATTCCAGATATAGTCAAACCAATAATTTGCAAGCAATGCAAAAAATGGCAGAAAAACAACCTTCGCAACCATCAAATTTCTTTATTCAAGTATCTTGACGTTTGCCTAAAAAATTTCACAATGAACGTAGCAATTTTGCAAGATCTATTTGAGTATTAATATATTGTCTTATTAAAATAATGGAATAAAACATAAAATTTTTTTTTGCTCTTCTTTAGTTGATTCATTTTTCTTGTCCTTTGTAAATTAAATTCAATTTTAAAAATTTAACCGTGATATTTCTAAGCTATAAAGATATAGTGACAATTATATTGAAATCTTTTTATAAATAAACCTTGAACCAAAGAGTTCTATTCTTTTACAATTGTTTTTCAACTATTTAGACTAAAATTGTATATACTTCTTAAATATATTCTTCTTATATACTATAGGCGTGTATAAAAAAAAAGTGATATATGAATTTAAAAAAAATCTCTTTTACATTTTTTTATGAATAGAACCAATAAAAGGGTATTAAATGCAGTATTATTTTATATATCAGGTTTATTGCTGTAAAATATTTAAATGTATTAAATATAGCGCAAGTATAAAAATGAAAATAAAATATGAAGAAATCATATAGCATTATTTTTATCATAAAAAAGGAATATATATAGTTATAAATTATTTATAAATATTCATTTTAAATAAGTCAGCCCAAAATATCTTTAATTTCAAAATCGAATGCAGTTTGTTCACTTTCACTTGATTCAGGTGTTTCACTTTCACTGCTTAAACTGTTGTAATCAATGTTGTCTTTTTTCTCATTTACTATTGTAGCAGGTTGAATTATTGGATCGAAAATAGCTGTTCGCTATTTTGGTAAAAATTTATATTATAAAAATCGATTAGCAGTCTGTTGATTATAATTGAGATATTCTATTTTTAATAATGAGTTATATATTAGCATATAAAATAAACTACCGCTTTTTTCAAAAAAACCAGGAAGTTAACGCGGAAGTATACAGGGAAATATACACTACTCTAAACAACTTTAAAGTATGACAAACTAGTTTATCAATCAATTAATCAAATTTCCAAAGAATACTGAAAACCGGAACTATTATGTTAAATTCTTTTGCAACACATGCATATTTTGCCTGCTTTTTAACATACTAATTATTTATCTTTTAACATAACACAGATTAATACAGTACAGTTATAGCTGTTTAAAATAACTTGTTCGATTTTTATTTTTACATCAGAATATTCAAAAATTAATTTTTTCATATATTTTTTATTATATTCTGAATGAAAGAGTTTTGTTTTTTAACTAGTAAAACAAACAGTTTTACAAAATTACATCATTTAAAAAGTTTTTAAAAGAATAACTAAAAAAAAAAACGTTAAAGTATATAACTTTATTTTTACCAAATAATTATATTTTGCGTGGACTTTATTTCGTTTGTGTAAACTGATTTGCACAGGTGTGGAGGCGGGCGCGAGCTATAGCCCACCATTCCTGCCAAAACCTGCATACATACATACATACATACATACATACATACATACATACATACATACATACATACATATATACATACATACAATATATTTTATGTTTAACTTTTTTCATTGAGGTTGAAGTTAAAGGGTTTAGAGGGGATTTATTTTGCAAAAGTTTTTAATTTTTAGACTTTAACTGTTTTAGATAAAATATTTATAAGTGATTTTTTTACAAATATTTCTTTGTGTAACTAAATCTAAAACAAGTTATATTGAGTAATATTTAATATTTAAAACCTTTGGTTGCTATAATGTTTGCCATAGTTTTTATGCCTTATTTTTTTTAAATTTTGTTGCTAATTGATGAAACTAATACAGTAGAAATATAAGTTCAATAGTAAAATAGATATTTAATATATTGAAATATTTGTTTTTATGAATATAAGAAAACTGTAAATGAGCAGTAAAAAAAAATTGTATTAAGATCCAGAGGGCCTAGAAAAAACATCAATTCTGTACCTCAAAAATAACCCTCAGAATTAGGAAAAAAATGATGTTGCCATTAATTCAATCTTTTAGAGGTCGGCAAAAAAATTTGATACAATGGTCTTACCATAAAACATAGAAACGAGGTCGGCGATTTTTTGCCAACCTCAAGCACTTTTATATCGGCAGTTAGGTTGGCATTGCCCAATGCAGACCTTAATTTCAAGGATATATATATAAAAACTATAACGATAAGATTATCTAAGTTATTTTTAGAATAAATAACTTTAAATCATTTATCTTTACAAATTTTTTTTTAATATAGTATTATTCAAAACCCTTTTTAAATAAAGTAACAACTTACACCTGATGATTGTTTAATAAATGTGCACATTTAAAAGTTTTAAAAAAGATTCTTAACAATTCTTTGCACAAAAAAAAAAATAATTGAATTGTTTATTTAAAAAATTGAAATATATATTTTTTTAATTTTAAAACAATTATCTTAATTTTCTTATTTTATATGATCATAATCGTATTTTTAAAACAGGGTGGGAATAATGATCAGACCATTTGGGGTGGCATTAAACTTTTTATAATAAACTGTAAACTGTACCCGAATATTTTTTGCCTGACAACTTTCCACTTCCAGACTGTGAATAAAATTTTACAATTTTTATATACTGTTTGTAGCTTTGTACTGAAGTTTGCAGTTTATAACATAAAATTAAAAAAATAAAGATCAAATACCAATATAAAATGACAGATATAAAACGCTATACACTTTTTGTTTATTTTTTTTATAAATATTTAACTAATTTAATATTTTAATACATATTTTAATAGTATTTTTTAATATTTAATTTGCTATATGGTTTAAAAAAATAATGAATTACCAACTTGTAACAAAAAATGATTGATCATTTTTAGATCATTCTGTATGGAGCTCAAGCTAAAAATTGTATTCTAAATGCCATTCCATGTGATAACCATTTATGGACTTGGTCATTTTAATCAGAAATAACATCTAAAAGAGTGAGAACATTAAAGAACAAAGTCTTTAATGTTCTCACTCTCTGTCAGTCTTGAGAACATTAAAGAACACACACACACACGCACACACACACACACACACACACACACACACATATATATATATATATGTTATTTTTTTAATAGGTATTAAAATAAAAGCTTGAGTTATATTGTTTAATTTGAAGAATTGTAAAGAATGTCAAGCTCCATAGTAGAACAAAGTTTACCAGAGCATATTCAAAATCTTGAAATTAATGATTTTAAAGATGAAATTGCAATTAGAAATGAAAATGAAGTACAACAATCATTGACACAAGATGAAGAAAATAATGAAAATTACAGAATTGAAAGAAATGATACAAGTGATGAAGATAGTTCTTTGAAAAATAAGAAAATACAAAGCTCTGGCGATGAGTATAAAAGTGAAGACGAAGACTCAGAGCCTGATCGACTTCGGAAGCATTTTGATGTACGTAAGATTTAATCTAATTTTTGTCTTTTTATATTTTACCTTATATTATAAAGTTATATTAAACTTCATTTATTTAAAATAAATTTAATTTTGTTAATCAACTTGTTTTTTTCTTTTTTCATAAAAAGCAGTTATAAGTAATTTTATTGGTTAAAATATAAGTAAGTAGTGATAGTTGTAATACTTTGTTGTAGATATTAAAAGCAATATTACATTAGTAGTTATTAATTTAAGGATGAAAATACAGAACATGCAAAAGAGAAAGATGACTATATTTCAGGTATGCTTTTGTAGTCATAAATGGGTTATTCTAAAAAATAATCATATCTTAATTAGTAAGTAACCGGGGCCCCGGCCCCATTTAAAAAAAAGAGACTATTTTCAAACCTGGTAAAATTATAAGATTTAGCAGTGGATAGCCGTGTTGGATAGCCAGTGGATAGCCGTGTTGGATAGCCAGGGGATAGCCGTGTTGGATAGCCAGGGGATAGCCGTGTTGGATAGCCAGGGGATAGCCAGGGGATAGCCGTGTTGGATAGCCAGGGAATAGCCGTGTTGGATAGCAAGAAAAAATTTTTTTTAGCTTTAGCTCTTACTCTTGCCCACACTTTTTCTCGGTTTATGGGAGCAATTTATGGCTCTCGCAAAAGTATAATTTTCTTTCAAAAGTTTAATTATCATTGTAACTAAAAAAAAAAACGCAGTTATTTTAATAATTATTTTTTATAATCCTTAAAATGCCTGCAATCTATTACAATAAGAAAATATAATTTTTTTTTTATAAGCAGTAAAAACAATGCTAATCTATAAAAACTTTACATGCTGCAATAAATGATACTTGCTATGTATACTTTTTTGTAATATTAACGTAACAAACATATGCTTGACATGGCACGCCAAATCTGCAAATGTGCAAACTTTTGTTTAAAAAAAAGACAGAAAAATGAACATCATGTTTCTATATTTTTGCATATGCAAAAGTTATCGTTTGCTTTAATTTTTTAAAAACACACATTACTTCAGCAATTTTTTTAACAGTGTTACTATTAAGTAAAATAACTAAGTACGCTTTCAAAGATAGTAATTATTTTTTAGCATAGTTTTTTAAACGCATTAAAAAAAGTATGCAAAATTTTACTTAAAATAAATGCGCTTGCAGTTACTTTAAAAGAAACCGTGCTTAAAGGGACTACCAAGTCTCGAGACATGTTGTGTTCATATTAAAGAGAACGTTAAAAAAAAAAAACGTCTGAGCAAATTTTTTTTGATTAAAACTAATTTATAAATGTATACCAAGAAAAACAAATCTTGTTTTAGTCGAAGCTTGTCTTCTCCATTTTCTGAGGTATTTGTAAAATAAACGCGATTTTCCAGGCGCATTATACAGACTTGATAATTTATTCAAGTGCGTTTAATTCATAGAAGTTTTAGTACATGATGTCATTGGAAACATTCTAGAAATTCTTTAAAAATTTTACTATTAAATTTTACTAAAATAGCTAACTATGGTTATTTATTTTCTTTTCTTAAATCTTCACATTAAAAAAAACTTTGTTTTTTTGTAGCTATCAGAGCCGTGGCTACATGGGCCATGGCAATGGTGGACTTAGGGACCCCTATGGCGCCAAATCAAGTTATATAATATCTCCAATGATTCACGAGTGTGTTCTTTACATTTTGATCCAAGTTCTTTCGATAAATCTATCGAACAACTAATTAAACCAAGCACTAGGAAAAGATATAAAAAATAAGAATTTGCTAATAAAATATATAATTTGTAATTAACTTTTAAAATTTTGACAATTTAAAAAATATATATTATAAAACATTTATTTTTGTAAACAAATGATATTAGTTTAAAAGATTTATGGCTTTGCAGATGTGGCTCCGAGAATGAGCCATAATATTAAAGTAATAGTTCATTTGATAATATATTCTTAAAAAAATTTATGCTAGATATCTCAAAACGCAACAAATCGTAAATAATATAATTCCTAAAACATTTCAACAAAATACTCTAGAACTTTATTTTGCTTAGTCAGCATATTTTTTGAACCAATAGAATTAGTTTGTTTGCAAATTTGGCGGGTTTTTAGTGTTCGCGTATATATTCTTTTTATTCTTGCGCAAGATGTTTTAAGAACATTCAAGTTAATTATGATTCCATGTATGTCCGTAAAATAAAAATTCATATATATTAATTTTTTAGTTTTTAAGCCCCAGCCATAATACTTCCATTATTATAACATCCATATTGGATGTTATAATAATGGAAATATAAATAATGAAATAAGATCATTTCCATACCAAAAAATACATTTTTGAAAATCAGAGAAAAAATGCGTTAATAATTTTTTTAAAATATTTACAAAGTAAATTAATATAAGTGCATTATTATTTAGGTTAAAAATTATTTTATCTAATATTTTGAAAGAAAAACTTATAACAAAAGAAATCAAAATGCATGTCATCTAGACAATTATTTAAAAAAATAAAAATAAAAAACTATTTTGCAAATAAAAAACTATTTTGTTTTTAATTTTTTTACAAACACATTTTAGAACTTTAAAATATAATAAAAATGAATATGATTTGGAAATTGCATCTTAAAAATAATAATCGGTGTTTTAAACAAACAAACAAAAAATCTATGATGTCATGTACAAAACTTCTATGAATTAAACGCACTTGAATAAATTATCAAGTCTGTATAATGCGCCTGGAAAATCGCGTTTCTTTTGCAGACTCCAAATACTGCAGAAAATGGAGAAGACAAGCTTCGACTAAAACAACAAAACTGTTTTTCTTGGTATACATTTATTAATAAGTTTTAATCAAAAAAAATTTGCTCAGACGTTTTTTTTTAACATTCTCTTTAATATGAACACAACATGTCTCGGGACTTGGTAGTCCCTTTAAATTTAACAATTGCTTTTTTTTTTTTTTTAATTTTCCTTTTTTTTTCTCAAAGTGAAGTAGTGTTTATTTGCATTTTAAAAACACTTTTAAAATGTTTAAAAAGAATATTTAAGTTTTGTTAAAATATATACAACTCAAAGAATTATAGAATTAATAGTTTTATTATAGTTTTTATTTTTTATTGTGCATATAACAACGCTTTTATTAACTTAATAATAAATACTTAATATTATATTATTTGAAAAAGTTTTTAAAAAGAAATGTCAAAACAACTTATTTTATTATCTCATAAATTAGACGTTCGTCATTAAATAAAGATATGAACATCAACATTCATTCGTGATGTTTTTTTTTTTAATTCTTATTCATATCTTTATTTAATGATGTTCGTCATTAAATAAAGATATGAACATCAACATTCATGAAAAAAAACCATTTGTCGTGCCCTGGGCTTATAACAAGTAAAATATCAAAATGTTGTAATTATTAAGCAATTTTTTAAATTAATAGATAGATAGCTCTCACAAAAACTTAAAGCTCTCCTAAAAAGCTGTTTAGAGGATGTTTGTTTTAGGAGAGCTTTTTGCCGCTCTCCCACTTATTTCTTCCCCTAGGCCTGCTATTTATTATATACTGCCATATCTTTATATATTTTTAAACTACAATTTACTTCCAACAAGATTGCAAGCAACCACTATTAAGTTATGAATTACTTAAAAATAGAGGATAGGTTAAAATACTAGAAAATGGTTAACTAAAGACTTAAAAAGCTGTCGGATAAAAAAAGGAAAACATGAAGATGGGGAAGAGTTATAAGGCTTTTTTGATGTGCAAGGAAAAAAACTGGATTAATAAAAGTTTTTATAGCTTGAATCGACAGATTCAGTAAAAGGATGCAACTTATTGAATAAAAAGCCAAGTAAGAATGAGTTTTGGTTTATTGTAATAGAAATATATCGTTTATTGTTATAGAGATGGTAGCTTGTTTGAGCATTTACCATAATAGTATTTGTAGAAAAAAGAAATAAATGCAACCTTACAACAATAGGAGAGTGGCTCAAGCTTTGCAGATAAAGCAGGTCTAATTAGATGATGTGCTTTCAGACTTTGCTCAGAGTAAAAGGGTTGTTACTTGTCAATATAGGAATGCCAATAAAATTGCAATATTTTTTTGAAGTAAATAAATGAGTTTTATTGCCTAAAAAAAATTCAGAATTTTAGGTCCACGATTTAAATCCTGAAGCCATTGCAAGTCTTAGGCTGTTACAGAAGAGAGATCAGATTAAAAACCAGCTGCTTGTTCTAAGCAATCAAAAAGTGAAGATTTTTTTGTCAAGACAAGAATATAAAGTTGAGTCGTCAGCAAATAGAAACACTTTAGAAGTAAAATTTTCATGAGGAGCAAAAATAGAACTTTGTGGTATCCTTAAAGTTACTTGAAATAAAATGGTGTGTAGACCTTCAAGAATAACTTTTATACTGCAGTTAGAAAGAAATAATTTAATAATCTTAAAAACTTTATATGATGATGATCATGATGATAATGATGATGATGATCATGATGGTAATGATGATTATGATGATCATGTTGATCGTAATGATGTTTATATAAGCATTTACATACAAAACATAACATAAATTTTGAATTAAGAAAATATACTTTAGGATATATATTTATGCAGCCCCGGTCACAAACCCGGCCCTAGCTATATTTTATCAAACCAGGCCTTGGCCCCGGTTACTTACTAATCTTTATATATATTATGTAGTCATACCTAGGTAAGTATCTTATATCTTATTTATAGTAAGCGATTGGGGTTGATATTTGACCATGGCCAGGGTTGTATGAATATCATAATAATCATGATCATCATCACAATCATCATCATCATTACTTTAGACTCCCTCTTTTATGTTGTTTCTAATATAAACAATCTAAAACATTTTTTTTCCTTAACTGAAGCTTGCTAGTACTATTTGCAACACACTCTCTCCAAGTTTTTTTATTTATACCTCTACTTTTTTTTTCTGAAGCTGCTACCTCTCTATATACTGATACCCAAAACATGTGCATCCTCAATGCTCAATTTATCCAAACCACCTTAATCTCCTTTGATTAACTTTGTCCAATAAACTTATTATTCCTAATCTCAGTCTAAGATCGTGACTTTTTTTCTTATTTTGTCACCGCACATTGGTCTGATTATCATCTCTAAATAAATAATATCCCATATAAATAGGGGAGAGTTGCTCAAATTGAAACAGCGCCTTAATTGGAACACCTGCATTTGTTTTATTAACTTCCAAAATAATACTTTGTTTAGTGATTTTTAATTAATAAAACAAAATAACCTGATAATAGTTTAAGATTTTGTACAATTTATGATTTGCAGATTTTTATTTTGCCCTGGCAATTTCAATTCTATTGTAAGCTTTGAATTAATTGTTCAAATTGGCATTGTGAAGATGAAAATAACTTTTAATTGATTTTTGTTGATTTTACTTGGTATTTTTTAAAAGAAGCAAGCTTTTCTGATAAGAAATCAAAGTATTCCAGTTTAGGAATCTGGTTGCTTTTTTTGGAACAAAATGATGCCTTGACAAAACCAAATTTATTTTCAATAACAGTGCAATTAATCAAATTATTGATAAATATATAGAGTTGTTTGTTTGTATTAATCAAAGCATAAATATTTTTATAGTTAAACTATTTTTGGTTAAAAAATATTTATTCCTTAGATGTTTTTATTTTGACAAACCTCTTCAACTATAGTATGAGTATTTAAGGATGCCAGTTAGTAAATAAATAACAAACATATATGGTTATACTCATATATATCCATACTGTATATTGGTATTTAGTAAGTATTTGCATAAATTTATAATATATGTTTTATTATATTTTTCTAGCCCCGGCTATTAACCCTTGCTAAATCATAATTTTCCTGGGGTCAGGTCTGTAAAAAGCTTTATGTTTAGATAGGGCCAGGGCTGGGGAGGTACTCTGTTCAGTTATTATTTATCTATAAATCAGATGTTTATAATTAACAAAAAAGGCAGTGGATTAATTAATTGGTGAGTACATGTTTGCTTCACTACTCTTATTCAAATTAAATATAAATATTTATTTGCATATAATAATACATTAACACTTTATAGCTGTTTTATTAGTATATTGTTAAGATATTGGTTAAAGTTTAAAAGACTATAAAGTAAAAAAATTATTACAATGATTTTTAGTTGGCTCTAATGAAGATATATCTGATGAAGATGTATCTGCAGATAGTAGCAATGAGGATGAAGCAGAAGTAAATGAAGCATCAGAACAGGTATTATTTTTAAGTAATCTTTTGTAATGATAATTTATAAATTATTTCTTATTTAAAAATAATTTTTACCTTTATTATTATTATTATTATTTTTATATAAATACTAGAGAAGATGTTGATAAAAACTTGGTTTAGTCTTCTTGAATCTAAAAATAAATAAACTGTAAATAATTTATTCATATCTCTTCTCAGGATATTTTTGACAGACTTATGGTATCAATTTAAAAGATTAAATTTTCTTTAAATAATGAGTTGGTTTTTGGCATTATTTCTATAAACATTGGAAAACTCAATATTATGGTTATTGTCGTGTATAACATGTGGGGCCAGCATGTAACATAGGGCCTACATTTTATGCAGGAATCTTGCATGTCTTTTATAAATTGTTTTCCTTAGATTTTTTAGCAAAGAATAAAACAAATTTTTCAAGTTTTTTGTTTACAATGGTATGAAGCTTGCTTTAAAAAAATTAAAACTAAATATGTTTCTGCAAATTATCTTTCATTTATCAGTTTATCAATGAAAACATAATTAAAATGGAAGTTCTACTGGTTGAAATATAACTTTAGATATAACTTTATCTTGTTGAAATTTTTTGGGACAAAGCTTGTTACCTTTTGTTTTGTAAACAAAGTCATTTACTTTAAAACTATAATTAAATGCTCAACTTTTGTTGCAAGTTTTTATAGTAAGCAAGTGTATTTATAAAATAATTTAGAAGTTAATGCTCTACAATGGCTTTTGTCATTTTTATTATTTTTTTTTTCGTTTTTTTGTTCAGATTTTTTTATTGTTAAATTCATATAATTAATGTTTTTAATATTTAAATTACCTTGTTTATTTTTGGTCATCTTGTTTTTGATGACTTGTTAACCATTATAACAGAAAGGTTCTATTGAGCATTAGATAGAAGCAAGGGCTGTTGCTGTTAACATATCAAAAGCTTTTAATAAAGTCTGGGATGCTGATATGATGCATGCTAGTCTTTTCCATATGCTCTCTTTATTTATTGTATTTAGAAAAATTTTTAAAATTGTTGAATCTAACTGCAGTATTAAAGATGTCTTTGATGAACAAAAATCTCCTTCATTTTCAGTAACTTTTAGGCTACCACAAATTTCTCATGGAAGCCATCCATTCATGGCACCTGGATGAAAGTTATCCTGTATTTAATATAAAAGTTTTATTTAATTATAAAAGGACATAGAGAGAGGTTCAATAAATTATTGAAAGTGAACCATGGATTGTAAAAGATGTTCGAAAAGTTACTGATAGTGAGGATTGTAAGTGGCTATTACACTTTATACACTAAGATTTTACACTAAGCATTGTGATTATGACCTTTCTTTTGATTTTTTTTTTAAAATTGGTTGAAATATCTTGCTTAAAAACTTGAGCATATATTTATATGTTATGAACAATAATGTCAGGTTTAATTTTAACAAAGAAAAGGATCATTCATATTTAAAAATTTATTAAAGATTGATCTTGATGTTTATCATGAAAAAATTATTATTATAATAATGCAGTAAACTCCTGGTTAATTAAAACTCATGCAAATATCCATCAGTTATTCAAACCTTCAGTAATTCAAAATTTTGTTTTTTCAAAGTAGTTTTTTGTTCCCCTTTACAAACACTTTGTCAGTTATTCATAGTTTTTTATTTAGCTCAAGATGTCATTGGGTTGTAAAAAAAAAAAAAATGTAAAAAAAAGTAACATCAAAATTAAAAAAAAATTGAACTTATTAAATGTGGTGCAGTAAAAATTTCAACATGACATCTATGCTAAAGAAGTCAGTACTGACCAAAGGCGTAACTTCAGTTAATGAGGCCCAAGGCAAGGAGATATGTTGTGATCCCTGCTTCTGGCCCCTAATTTTACTAATAAAGTACTTTAATAAGCAAAAACAGTAATGATTTATAAAAAATAGTTTAATTTAAATTTTGAGTTATATTTTACATCAAAATACAAAGATGCACATGAAAACAATTTTCATCAACAATATAATGTAATAATTTTAAATTTATAACTTTCTGCACGATTTTAAATAGGCAAATTTTTCTATAGCTCTATCTAAATTTAGTGATTCCGTAATTGCATTTTCAATAGATAAAATAGATAAATATTTAAGTCAATTTATTGCCATAGTATTTCTCAAATAATTTTTTATTAAATTCATTTTAGAAAAGCTTTTTTCGTTTGATGCTACTGATATTGGTTAAGTTAAATAAATCATTAAAGCCGCAGTAATGTTTGGGTAGTCTGATTTTAATCCATATTTTAAAAATGCTTTCAATAATTCTTTTATATCAACACATTTGTTAACTTCTTCCATCCTGTTATTTTTGTTTCTTAATGCCATTAATTCATATTCCAAACTTGGTGTAATAAAATTTTTGTATTTTTTGTAAAAATTTTGAGACAAATTATTTCCAAATCTTTACATTTTTATAAATTAGACAGTTCTAAAAAGCTAAAAGGTTTTCTTAATTCTATTGTAGATTTAAATCTTTTCCCAATATGAGATAAAAGCAAGACGAAAGTTTTGTTATAAATGCTATCAATAAAAACCTGTTTTTGACTTTTTTTGTTCTTGAATTTTCTTCAAAATGCGGTTTATCAAAAGATTTCTTACGAATTGGTGTTTGTTAGATTTAAAATCAGTTGTAATTCTATACACTTTTGCCATTTTGTTTGCATCACTCTTAAACTAAACATAATTATTTTTAAGTATATAAAGTATTCATTTTTCAAACGAAGAAATGGCTTCCGTTAAATTCTATTCTATTTTTTTAGAAGTAAATTTATTGGGTTAAATTCATTTAATATTCGACTTACAAATTGTAAAATAACCAAAAATTTCAGTTTAAAATCAATTTTTTTTATTTTTAAAACTTCACGCTCTTCTGATTTTTGAGAAGTCAAAATAGTTTTATTGATTGCTCAAAGTATATCTATAAATCTTGTTTTAATAACATAAAAAGATTTCTATCTTTCAGCCTGTCAAGTTGGATTGAGAGTTTTTATTATAGTATCACTTTCATCAATAAAAGAAGACAATATTTAAAAAATATATATTTCTTACAAGAGTACAAGAAATATATATTCAAAAATATATATATTTCTTGTACTCTTGCAAAAAAGTTGATATTTCTGGAATATGTTTTATAATTTTATTTATCACTAGATTCAGATAATTGGAAAGGATAAAAACCATGATGTTTTAAAGGTATCAAAAGCTTACCTTGTCCTTTGGGAGTAAAGTACAAGTCCCAAAGTCAATCCTGGATGGACTCCTGGATTGACTTGGAGACAAAAATTTTACTGATTATGTAAAAAGTCTTGACGCAAAGTTCAATGCTGACGGTAGGAAAATTGTTTTAATTGTAGATATATGTACAGCTCATCCTAATCTTGACAACTTCATAGCAATTGAATTAATATTTTTACATCCCAAACACAACCTCCAAAACTCAATTTATAGGACCAGGCAATCATAAGATCATTAAAGTCTTTTTATTGCATGAATTTTGTAAGGCTCTAGATCAAATATATCGATGCTGGTAAAACACCTCCAAAGATCAATATTCTTGAAGCTATGAGCATGTTGGTTATGTCATAGGGGGCTGTATCAACAAACACAGTAAAGAATTATTTTAGAAAGGAAGGCCTCTTGCAGGAAATACAGATTGCAAATACAAATGGTGAAGTTGATCCTTTCAAATTATTTGAAGAGAACATCAACAGACTAAGGTCACATGGTTTATTAGATGAAGGATAAGCTGTTGACAATTACGTAAATATAGATTTTGAGATCTGTACAACTGAAACAATTAGTATCAGATCAAGAAGATCTGTTAATCAAATGCTCACTGAGTGGTAATCCACTTTAGCAGCAAGCTCAAAAACTACAA
Organism: Hydra vulgaris; assembly: GCF_022113875.1. NCBI lineage: Eukaryota > Metazoa > Cnidaria > Hydrozoa > Anthoathecata > Hydridae > Hydra > Hydra vulgaris. The sequence goes on from NC_061163.1 coordinate 30,130,523, forward strand.
TTTGAAATTTTAATTCACATAATAAAGTTCATCAAGACTTTTTTTTAAGTTTAACACTGACACTAACATTAAGTTTGACATCAAACTGCAAATTGTTCCAAATTGGAATAACACAATTGGAAAAAAATTCCTTCTACTCGAGTGTCTACAGATCTCAGAAGTATATTTATGATTATAGATATAGTCATGAACACTTCCAGCTGGTCCAGTTGGTCGACAAAAGTTCCTTAGGAAAGATACTGTACTTAGCTGATAAGAACGATTAGGACATTTAAAAAAGTTAATTAAATTGTTTTTTTCTCTTCTCATAGATAGTGTTGTTAAATTAAGTCTATTTAATCTTTCCTCATAAAGAAGCTTTGTCTATCCTGGAATCAGTTTTGCTGCTCTGTTGTACTCCTTCAAATAGATTAATGTCTTTTTTAAAAAATGGATTCCAAATAGAAGAAGCATATTTTAGATAAGGGTGTACTAGCAAAACATATAACAATTTAACTATATCAGAATTTAAAAATGAAAATGTGTGTTGGATAAGACCTAAAATTCTATTTGCTTTAGAAACACACGCAGATATATGATGACCATATTTCAGATCGCTTTTAAACATGATACCAAGATCATTTACACAATACACAGTACTCAATTGATAATCAGAAATAGAATATTGTTATTTTTATTTAATTTATTACTTTTATTGAATAATATTTTTCTATATTTAGTTGCATACTCCAGTTATTGCAATTAAAAATTGAATTTATGTCATCCTGTAGATCATTACTACTGTTATCATGGATTATGTGGAAAAATTTGCAGTCATCAGCATAGAGTTTGCATTTATTTTTTAGTTTAACCCTAAGATCATTGATATAAATTAAAAACGAAATTGGTCCCAGAACAGAGCCTTGTGGTACACTACTTTAAATACTGAGCCACGTAGAAGCAATGTCTTCAAGAACATCTCTTTTCTTCTATTTGATAAAAAAGACTCAATCTATTTAAGAATGAATCCCTTTATACTGTACATTTCAATTTTTAATAAATTTTTTATGGTGAACTCTGTCAAATACTTTAGAAAAGTCAGCAAAGAGGATATCAATAGGATAATCTTGATCCACTGCTAGAGTTATAATATCTTGACTTTCAAGTAAATTTGTAAAATAAGATTTACCTGGTAAAAAAAACCATGCTGGTTCTTATTTATCAAATTATTGTCTAAAAGATGCAGAATGATTGCTAAAATTTTTGCATATAACTGATGTAAGAGAAACAGGTCTTAAGTTAAAAAAGGATCAAGCTTATCGCAATTTTTACGTTTTTATATACACACACTCACACATATATGTGTAGTGTGTATGTACTATACACATATATGTGTAGTGTGTATGTACTAAGTACCTGTTCTTAAGAACAGGTACTTAGTACATACATTTTGTACATTATTTTAGGTATACTTTCTTTTATTACTTTTAAATATTTCATTAATTTGCTGATTAATTAATAAAAATAGTTGTCATCAATAGAAGTATTATTTTTTTGTATGCACCTGCCATGCTGATGCATTTGGCACATCAATATACTTTTTGCTTGTGTAATTTGTATATAGCGCTATTTAAAAAAGTTTTTCATAGTGAAATTAATGACACTGTTATATAGGCATATTATTTAGGCAGCAGATGACATACCAGAGGATGAAAATGGAAAAGCAAGTTTTGTACCAAGACGCACAGGATTTTGGGATCACGATGATAGATTTGCTGATATAAACATAGAAGCCTCAAGGTTAGATTTTAAATTTTTATTACTGATTCTTGCATACCATCTAATAATGCAAGACTATTAGATTACAGTTATTTATGTTTAAGAAGTGTGAAATTTTTGCTTTTCTTTAACATTAAACAAAAAAATAAATTTATGATGACAGTTGTATCTGCATTTGATTACTTTATTTATTTATTGTTATTTTATTTATCTTTGTTAGATTAGCTTAATCGATGAAAAATAAATAATTTTGTTTTACGTATTACATTGAAAGTATACTTGTAATGGCAATTTCCACTTAAACTTTTTTTGTTCAAAATTGCTTTTGCAGATTAATAAGATATATGTTTCTTGTTTCTTTTTATTTAGTATTAAATATATTTCAATCATGTGCCAAATTTTTATGCCCTCTATTGAAATTTTGACATTTTCTAATTATTTTTATAAATAAAGAAAGCTACAATCACAAAAATGTTCCTTTTTTATCATAGTTAGTGGTTGTTCTTGAAAAAAAAAATGATGTAGTACGCTAAGTAGTTAGAGCCTGCAACAATCCACAACAACTACTTAACTACCATCATCTACTTTTTTTCATTTGTTTATAAAATGGTTTTGTTAAATAGAAATAGTTTTATTAAGGTGGCTCTACGGTTAAAAAAATAACTTCTGCATTTAAAAGATAAATGTTTCCAAATAACTTTGAATGAATGTTTCCAAATAACTTTGAATCTCTATTTTATACAAACCATAATTACTAAGATATCTGAATTTGAGATTTAGAATCTTAAAAACTTCTGAAAAACTGGACATTCCATCATTGAAATGAATAACACTTAAAGTTACACCAATATCTAAAACTTCTTTGCAAACAAATACATTGTTAGGACACCTTTACCAAATTTATTTGATTCAATGCTTCGTTTGAATTTTGGGTAGTACCATGTAGACATCATTTTAACAAAATTTCAGAGCATAAATTAATAAAAATCTGTTTTACTGCATTATGAATAGCTAATGGTATATTTACAGAAGATTTTTAGTGAAATTTATTTTCACCCTAAAGTGTACACCAATTTAAAACCTGACTAAAAAGACATGAAATCACGGTTGCTAGGGGTGTTGCTATAGAAGCTGAAAAGACAGTACCTTGAAAAAATGGATAATACTCCTAATATTGAGTTTGAATGTATATAAAAATATATATTTTCTGAATCTAGGATAAATTTCAAATAAAATTTTTTTTTTTTTTTTTTTTTGAATTTTTAGTGTTTTAACCATAGAGCCACCTTAATTAATTATTACTTAAAAAATTACTTAAAAAATTTGTTAATAAAATACAATTTATTTCTCAATACATCTTTTCATTTACAGATGTACAGCCATTTTAGCACATTATTTTTACAGTACATTATCTATAGCCACTTTTAGCGTATTATTTTGAATTTCCCAAAATAAATTAAAGTTTTCAACAACCCGCCAAGAAAAAAGTAAAGTTTTATTTTATTCTTTAAAAAAATTAATATTTACTTTTAACTAAAGCTTTAGTTAAAAGTAAATATTAAAATTTAAAAGTAAAAGTAAAATTTTTTTTTTTTTTAGTTTTTTTTTTTTTTTTGGTTTAAGTATTAATTTCTTATTATAAACTTTTCTTTACGAAAGAAAATTGCAATTAAATAGAGTTAATAGGTAGAAATATCATTTTTGTTAAAACTTTTATTTGTTTTGGAAGATTCAAGATAATATGAAAAGAAAGTATCTTTCTTTAAATAAAAGTAAAAAAATTTACTTTTTTTTTTCTTTTTGGGTAAAGTAAGTCTGTTGTATATTGTATGTTATTTAATACATTCTATTGAATCAATTTTAACACTTAAAACAAAAATTATAACATTGTGTTGAACTTTTGATTGGCGAATTAAATGTTTGTTTGGCCAATTAAAAATATTTGGTATTTTTTTATCATTCTATGTTTTTGCTTATTCAGTAATATTTTTGCACTCTTTTATACTTTAAACTAAAGTTTGATATGTTCTTAAAACTATTTTTATTCCAATAATCATTTAGTCGCTAACTTCAACTTTTTGTTTTTTACTGTATTTAAATTCTTGCTGATCAAATTTGATTGAACAGAGTTGATATTAGGAAATCAAAACATAATTTTTTTCAGTTTAGTTGATTAGATGTTATTTCCAGGACAGATATTTTTGATTAATTATTATTGCACTTGCATTATATGGTTATTTTTTATTTTGTAGGGAGCCAAGATTTAATCAAAAAAAGTTATGGGACAAAAGTGAGGTTGATCGATGGCAACATGATAAATTTGTAGAATCTGAACAACGTCCTAAAGAGAAATGGGAAATTGAGGTAAATAAATTATTAAATAAATGAAAAAAATAAATTATTATAAAAATAATAAATTAAATTACTTTTTTCCTGAACATTTTATAAATTTTATAATGTTAATATCAATTAGACATTAAAATTTTTAAATCAATTTTTTTACTAAAATAAAATTAATATAAATAAAAAAAAATTTAATAGAAATAAAAATGAAATTAATAGAAAGAAAAATAAAATTAATAGAAAGAAAAATAAAATTAATAGAAAGAAAAATAAAGTTAATAGAAATATAATTTAATTAAAAATTTTATCTTTCAATTAAAAAAGGTTAATAAATTTTAGTTTTAAAATATTTTAAAAAATATGCAATAGTTAAAGCGCTAAGTTTTGGTGCATTTCTTTTTTTAAATTTATTTAGTTTTAAAATTTCATAATTCAACTTTTTTTTTATAAGTTATTGAAAAGTTTATAAAAAATTAATTTTTACATAGCATTATCTACATTAAACTTTTTTTACTGTGTTTTATTAACAGCAAAATGCTTATGATCCTGACGAAAGAAGAAAACAAAATGGACCCAGAAAGAAAAGGCAGCTTAAGGATTATTTCATCAACAACAATCAAAACAAAAATAAAGATAGGGATAAAAATTATAAAGAAAATAATGGATATACAGAAAAAAATAATAAAAATTACAATCAGTCAAATAACAGAAGGCAACCAGACAAGGTAGATGAATGGATAAACTCAAATGAGCATAGAGTTAGTCGTCCTTATAATAATAAAAGCAGACATAAAGATCAGAGTTCAGAGTTTGAGATTAAAGTAAATCCAAACAGAACTCGACCACCTAATACTCGTCGACCATATAACAAAAAGTTGAAGGATGAAAATAAAGATTTAGCGCATACAAGTAATAGACAAGAAGATTCTGATAAAGTAGATAAAAAAAATTTTGTAAGAAATGAAAACGTTGGCACAGTAAAAACCAACAACAACATTAAAAAGTGAGTTATTTAGAGTTTTTTTAACTAAATACTTAATTTGCAAGTTTGCTTTACAAATTATAAAAATTTAGTTGATATAAAGTTTTTATTATATATAAATTTATTAAATGAATTCACTCATCATTTATTCACCAACTAATTGTCATCTACAATTTTTTTTTAATGTGTGTGTTTTTATATATATTTGTTTTATAATACAATTTATATACAAAAATATCAAATTAGTAACTTCCAATATTTGATGAATTTTATTCAACCAATAAAACTTTGTTTTCAATTTTTAATTTAATTTTTTTTTTCACTGTAATAAATTAATTATTACATGCATTAATCATAAGTTGAATGTAAATTTAAATAAAAATAGAACAAAGTGTATATGCATATGCATATACACTTTGTTCTACACTTTGTTATACACTGTTATATGCATATGCATATAACAGTGTATAACAAAGCAAAGTCTATATACAAAATCTATACTTGAAATTTCATTACGGTGTCTATAAAAGATTGAAATGGTTCAATACAATATGTTTTTAGTCACTTTTTTGTAGTGATATGTGTGTGTTAAATAAAAAGTTTAATAAAAATAATTTAGTTTTAACCTTTTTTTCACCTGAATACAACAATTGTTTTGACTTATTTTATTTTAAGTGAATGTACACAAGTTTCAAGTATTAATAATATATAAAACAGACTGCTTTATTTAGAAGTCTTGAAAAGAAGATAATAAAGTATGATGTAGTCTTATCTGATGCACAGACCCCTGTTTTATTAGTAGAGTTTTTTTGTTGTTAAATTTTTATCACTCTTAGGCGTTGCTCAAGTGCCTCAATGGTTTTATTTTAGATCTTTATGTCAAAATGATTCAATTTTCTTTATTTCCAGACTTCTTAGTTAAAAGAATCAAATGAAAGTGCATGAAAGTTTTAATTAAAATATTTTATATAAATTTATCTACACAATTTCAAATTTATATGGCTTTTTCTGATTATTGCACACGGCTGTAACTTTGCAAAAAGCTTTTAAGCAAAACCAATTTTGAAATTTTATTTTAAAAAGCATGAAACAATGTTAAAGTTAAAGTATCTTAATTTTAAAATTTTAGTATTGGACCAATTTAAAGAGAGAAAAGCTTGAATAGGTTGGATAGATAAAAAAACCTTTCTTCTGTTAACAGGAGTTTATCTAAGTTTGAAATGAAATCAAGTTTACATGAAACCATGTCAGATATCGAGTTCAGCTTAAATGGTTCTGAGAACGAAGATGATTTTCCCTGATCAAGAATTGAAGTAAAAGCTCCAAAAATATGATACTGTTCTACTTCTAAAAAATATTCTCAAGATAAGTGCTGATTGGGGAAGAAATAAGTCATATGCAGCATGGTTCAATAATTAAGAGTATAATTGATAAACGTTTGAAATTGTAGCTTCACAGCAAAAGGAAGGAATTTGTTTTATATCAGTAAATTTTTAGATTTTTAATAAATAATGACACACATAGTTTAACATAATGATACACTGAACCATTATCTTATTGTGCTAGCTCTAGCTGAAAAAAAATGTGAAGAGGAGAATTGCTCAAAAACTATACAACTATGAATTTCATAGCGTGGATGAATATCCATTAACCTGAATGAGAGCCAACATAAAGGTCCTTAATTTTTTAGATTTCAATGGATCAAAGCCTCTAAGCTTACATTCCAATGGTTACAGAGTATTTGTGGCCCAGACTATTGGATGTTTCAGGAGGTTGTTTTTCATCTGGTTGTTGTTAATGACACAGCTCAACAAAATTTTATAAAAGATGCAGTTATGTGCATTTTTCATATGTTCTATATGAATTATTTACTTATTCTTTGTAGCCTTCAATTTCCTTCACTACATCCCTAAATGCCATGCATTTTTTTCCAAACTAGACATAGTTTATAATTCCTCTGACTCTAATATGCAACTTATCTGTGGTCGAATCAAAATGCGGGTTTCAGTTTTACATCCAATAACTTAGAAAACATGGAACATATGTACTGGAAAGCTGGTGATAGTGGATCCAGTACTTTGTCAAATTATTTGTTTAGTCCCAGTTTGATATGCAAAGGTGGTAACAGAATCCTCTCTGGCAAAATTACCTATTGCATTGTATATACCAGCTGTTAGCTCTGTTAATGCTGGCCAGTCTCGAGTAAGGTAGTGTTTTGATGTTCTGTCCAAAGACACAGGAAGCACAAATATTTGGTGTACCTGCTTTGTAGGTAAGTCAATTATCTTCAAGTCTCCACATATATTCCATTAATACTTGTTGTAGTTTATCTTCTTAAGAAAAAATTTAACGTTGTTTGAATCTTCCATCAGTGATTGAGCATTGAGTGAGCCACAGGTGTAGAAGAATATGGTTTCTATTATGTAAAATAACACTTATGAGGCTACAAATGGAATTGTCTATTAACCATCGCCATGCTGTAGGTTTATGCAAGAGTCTGATTTTACCTATTTGGATCCTAAAGTATGCAGCATATTCAGTCCTCAGCTTGATCCAACACATTAATTGATGTTTTGGTTGTTTTGGCTCAATAATATAACCACAAATATAACAAAATGAGTCTGCAGGTATTTTACAATTTTGAGAAAATAACAATTATGTTAAACAATATCTAAAACAGAAAAGACCAGATACTTGTAAAACAGTTTTATGGAGAAAAAAAATTTATACATAAAACTGTTTATACATTTGAGTTCAGAAGGTTACTACAGAAAACCTCTAAAAGTGACAAATAATTTTTTGTGTTGTGTGATTGCTCTGAAAGAATTATTAAACTTATAAAGGACAAATTGATATTGCCGGAAAGGAAGGAAAGAGACAAGATTTGCTGTTATTTCTGCACAACTACAAAAGAAAATATGGAGGAATAAGCAAAACCACCAAGAAAAACAAAAAAACAATTTGTAAATATGTAAAGTTTTTTTTTTTTGATCAACAATCATAATAAAGATTCTCTTACGTTTTATGCTATATCTGGTGTTTTTGAGCGATTACAGAAAGGTGCAAAAATTTTAAAAAGTTGCATGTGTTTGAAAATTTGTAGACAGATTTACATAAAATATATTCAATTAATAAAATCACTGTGCAATTTTATGTTTCTTTTAACTGATAATTTAAAAAGAAAATTGAACTATTTTGACATACAAAACTAGCTCAATTGTGCTTAAAGTTGGCTTTAAAAAGGGTTTTAAAAAAGTCTAAAATAATACCATTGAGGCACTCAAGCAACTGCTAAAAATAATTAAAATTAAAAAAAAAAAATTCTACCAATAAAATAAGGTCTGTGCAGTTTCCATGGTTTTTAGATCTTTTCTTACCCTTAAAATAAAGCTGTCTAAAACTGATTTAAATTGTTTTAAAGTGAACCTACATATAAATTAAAGTTATATATTGATAATATACTCAACATTTATTTTAATTTATTTTAAAGACAAGATGGTAAAGAGTATGATCATAGCAGTACTGATGAAAACTTCCAGGCTTCTGAAAAATCAAAAGATTTTATTAATGGTAGTCGTCGCAGACGTATTGAAGAACTACCACCTCGTCTGCAAGAAAAAGCTCGAGAAAAAGCAGATCAAGAGCGTGACAAAAAGGTTAAGCAAAGTCAAAGTGAAGAAGATGAAACTGAACAAAGCAAAGAAAACGTTACTGGTTTGTTATTTTTTAAATTTAATGATTTCATTACACTTTATTTTATTTATAAATTGTTACATTATATTTTTTTAATTTGGAAAAGTCATTTGAAAACTTCACATTTTCTTAATGATCTCTGTGACATTGACTTTGTTTTTTTTTTAAAAAAAAGGTACAAGTTTTCGAGTATTTAAACCAGATTGAGTTATTTATGTAGACATGAAAAGCTTGTTTATATGTTTTTCTTAAATATTTGATATAAATATAGTACATTAATAAATACAGTACAATAAATATAAAATTAGTAAATGTTAAATATAGTACATTAAATATAAAATTAGTAAATGTTAAATGTAGTATATTAAATATAAAAATAGTATATTCTAATATAATACATTGAATATAAAAATAGTAAATGTTAAATATAGTACATTAAATATAAAAGTAGTAAATTTTGTGCCTAATAAAATATTATTTTAAAGCATGTTTTGGTAACTTTTTTATAAGAATGTGTCAGTAATCATTTTTTAAAGCAAGAGTTAACATTTTTATATGCATTGGTCAGTAACCTTTTTAAAATTAGAGTTGTTCATAAACAAAAAAAGTTGTGGCTATGCAATGGTACCATTTCTTTAATTTTTCATTAAAGATTGAAGTTTTTCGTTGTTGTTTTTTGTTTTAAGATAAAGTTTTTTTGTTTGTTTGTTTTGTTTTGTAGACTCTATATATTAAATATTTAAAGAAATAAAATTATTTATTTAAAGATAATAATTTTGCTTTTTTATAGTCCCTTTGGAAGATGTTAATAGTCCTGATGATGGAGGTATTTATATATATATTTATATAATTATACTTATTATAAACAATGGAGGCATTGTTTTCATAAATTTGACCTTGGAATTAAGGTTGGCATTCAGCAATATTGACTCAACTGCCAAGCTAAAAGTGTTTGAGGTCGGCAAAAAAATTGTCGTCCTTGTTTTTATGTTTTATGGAAAGGCCTTTGTGTATAAATTTTTTTGCCGATCTTTGACAGTTTATAGTCGGCAATTTATTGCTGACTTCATTTTTTTTTTAATTTCAAGGGCTGCCTTTTTTTTATATTTATATTCAAATTATATAATTTACATTTAAACAAACTAATAAGACTCAGTGTCACTGCTATTACTAATATGGTTAAGAAAAGCTAGCTTTCAACATTTAAAAACTTACAAACATGTTACAGTGTTGAATGCTTCATATTACATTTTATAAAAAGCAATGCTTGTTTAAATAAACTATGTGGTATTTAAAAAAATATATTCTATAAACATTTATGATAAGTATCTTAGGGTAACAAAATGTTTATTTTATATTTTATTATTGAAATAGTATTATTATCTAATATATTAATCTTTTAAATTATGTTATGTTATTCTTTTAAATCTTTTTTTGAAATGATATTTTCTAATATATTTAGTGCCTCGAGATAAACCAAAAAGATACAGCTCTCAAAGGCAAAAAACTGGAACATCAATGATGGATATACCAGCACAGATCAATGAAATAATGGATCCTGCAACTCATTATCAACATTTAGGTAATATTTAGTTGCATTATTTTCAGGAGGCTGTTGATTTTAGTTATTTTCTTAAAATTTTGTTAAAAAACATGAAATCTGATCTTTCCCTGTTGCCATGCATACTTTTAAAAATTGTTTTAGGTTTACACATTTGCCTTTTTTTTTTAAATGACCAAACAGAAAAATTAACTTTACTCAGGATCAGTGCTATGAGGGGTGAGATGTGTGTGTAGGAGGATACTATCTCTCTAACCTATGTATACATCCTTTTATGTTGGCAAACTAGATTCTATAGTAAAAAAACTTATTGATTAGTTGGCAAATTATGAACATAATTATGGATAATGGACAAAAATTATGGACAAAGATGACGTTCTCTTTTTTTCTCTTTTTTTTGAACATTACTTCATATACTTACAACACTTAAATAAAATAAACCGTTATATATTATATTATTATATTTATATATTATATTATAAACTTTTATATATTATGTGAGGCAATTTTAGCTACCTTGCATAAAACCTTTTGAGATACCTATGCAGTACTTAAAAAGATTTATTAGGCTGTACTAATATTGCTTATAACCTTTTTGTTAACATGCAATTGTTACTCTATAAGCTCAAATTGAAGTGATGGCTTCATGAGTAGTTTGATTAAATTCAGCTTCTCCTATAGGTCCTTTTTTAAACTATTTATGTTACATCTAATTCAAATATATGTTGCACTAGTAGTTTAGCATAATGCCGGACACTCTAAAAGGCGTAAACTTCTTTTAAGAATTTTGTTTATATTTTTTAACAATTTTATTATCAATTAATTCAGCATACAGATTAGGCTCACATTGAATTTTCGCATCTTTTTATCTACACATTGCTTTCTTGATATTTTTTTTTATTCTTGCGACTTTTTTTTATAAATCATACCAATTTGAACTCTTTCTGCTATTTCAAAATACTAATTTGAAATTATTTACCTTTTTGCTTTATTCATATTAACAAGCAAAGTGTTTTGTCTTAATAGTTATAAATATACTAATACAAAATATTTTTGTTATTTTTCAAAAAAAGTATTTTATTTAATGTAACACAAAAAACCATCATCATCACCAAGTTCTCTAAACCTATCATTCACTTATATTCGTGGTCTTCGAAGTAACTTTTCTTCTGTTGAGTCTTATCTCTTGCAAAGTTTACCAGACCTACTTGCTCTTTGTGAGACTAATTTGAGTTCAGCTGTCTCAACTTGTGATCTTAGTGTTGCTGGTTATCTTCTTTTAATTCTTAAAGACTCCAATAGTCACATGCTTGGCCTAGGCATTAACATTTGTAAAAATTCATCCATTTGTACAATCTTGTATTTCATCACAAAAGTTAGGCTCTTGTGACTTCTTGAGAATCTTTAATAGTATCAATAATAAGGGCAAATCTGTAATTCCACCTCTTTTGTATTGTTCAGACTTTGTCACCTCACCTAAAGACAAAGCTAAATTGTTTGCTAAGAACTTTTCATCAATATCATCTCTTGACTCCACTAGTTGCGTTCTACCTGATTTAGCCGTCAAACAGGTTGATACATTGCTTGACATTTATATCACTTCAGCCTCTTTATCTAAAGTGATTTCCTGCTTAGACCACAGCTTGTGGTCCAAACAACATACCTGTTATAGTGTTGTAGAAGTGTTCTCCGGAGCTGTCGTCTATACTTTCAAAACTATTCAACAAGTGCTTATCAGAGTCTTGTTTTCCAGCCTGCTGGAAAGCAGCATCTGTTATCCCTATTTTTAAAAATTCTGGAGAGCGATCCGATTCATTTAACTACTATCCCATTAGTCTTCTTCCTATCATAAGCAAGGTTTTTGAATCTTTAATTAACAATCTCTCATCTTGAATCTTATAACCTACTTTCTGATCATCAATATGGATTTCGATCTTCTCGTTCTACGGCTGATTTGCTAACAGTAATAACCGATAGGTTTTATTGCGCATTAGATAAAGATGGAGAGGTTAAGGCCATTGCTCTTGACATTTCTAAAGGGTTTGATAAAGTTTGGCATGCTGGTCTTCTCCATAGGCTTTCTTCTTACGGTGTATCTGGTAACATCTTTAAGATTATTGAATCCTTCTTTTTCAATCATAGTATAAAAGTTGTCATCGTTGGACAGCACTCTTCTTCATATTCTGTAACTTCAGGAGTTCCTCAAGGTTCAATCCTTGGTCCTATACTCTTTTTAATTTACATTAATGATATTCCAGATATTCTCCACCTAAGGTGATATTGTTTGCTGATGGTACTACCATTTATTCTTGTCATGATAAGAAGCTAACACTGTCTGATTGCTTAGAGGGGGCATTTGAGCTTTTGCTACAGCATGGGCTCACAATGGCTGATGAAATTTTATTCAAATAAAACTTAAATTTTTTTTAGCCAATAGTTATCGCAATAATTTAAATCTTCCTTTGTTTATAAACAGTAATGTACTCGATGAGTCATCTACCCATCATCAATTAGCATCTGCTAAGGTTACATCTCTTTTTCAAGCTTGACACTTTTTTACTAGGGATTCTATTCTCAAATCCGGCTTTGTATGGAATACTGTTGCCATATCTGATACGAATCTTCTAATGATACCCTTTCTCTTTTCGACAAGGTGCAAAAATGTATTGTAAGTATAGTTGGACCTGCTCTTGCAGCCAATCCAATAATGTTGCTTCTTTTTCTCTTTTCTACAAATGCTATAATGGGCACTGCTCTAAAGAGGTAGCATCTCTTGTACCACTTACTTAAATTCATTCTCGTGTTACTCGTCATTCAATCAAGTGTCATCCTTATTCTGTGACTGTTCCTAAGTGCTCCAAAAACTCTTATTTGTCTAGTTTTTTTCCTCAGTCCTCAGTTCTTTGGAATTCGCTTCCTTCTTGATTCATATAGTTTGCAATCTTTTAAGTCATCTGTCGATCTCGCTCTACAATTTTCATCTTTTCTCTTCCAGTAACTTCCATCTCTAATAGTGGTTGCTTGTAGCCTTGTTGGAAGCAAAGATGTTGAAGAATATGTGTGTGTCTATATATATATATATATATATATATATATATATATATATATATATATATATATATATATATATATATATATATATATATATATATATATATATATATATATATATATATATATATATTAGGGTGTCCCAAAAAACAACATTTTTGAAAATAATCTGCTCTTACCCCCCTAAATGTGTTCTATCTAATACAAAAACACTAGGTTTAAATTTTTTTTAAATAAAAAATATTTTAAGGGGTCCCTCAAGACCCTTGAATATTTAATGGGTCCCTAATATTTTCGAAAAAAAAAATTTTCAAACATATGTCAACCTGGTACTCAAATGAAGCGAAATTATAAAAATATTTCAAAAATAGTATTCACTTCAAAATATTTTTAACTTATTTATCAAGATTATCATAAAAAAACATTAGAAATGCATTTTTTTCATTTTTTCTTAAAAAATGCAATTTTTTATGTATTAAAACCAAAAATAACAATTTTGTTTCATTTGGTTGCATTTGGAAATGCTGACCTCAATATATATATATATATATATATATATATATATATATATATATATATATATATATATATATATATATATATATATATATATATATATATATATATATATCCTTATAGTGTAGTCGAAAGAGTCTTTCAATGTAAAAAAGTCTCTTTTGACTACAATTTTAATTACCTCGTCTCTTAAGCTGTATTTGATTGTCGTCGAAATGTCAAAGCAATTAAATTAATGCGGAAGTACATTAAATTTTATTGTTTTTTAAAAAAATTTTTAAAAACCGCAATAATAATGACTAGAAAATTTTTTTTAATTAGTGGTGTTTTTGTTTTTGTTTTATTAAAAAACATTTTTAAAACATGCTTAAATGTTGCTACATCGACTATCTTATAGCCTGCTGCTACAAGGGAGTGTTTCTACATCGACTATGTTATAGCCTGACTCACAACGGAGTGCTGCTACATCGACTGACAAATAGCCTTACTCGCAAGGGAGTGCTGCTACATCGACTGACAAATAACCTGACTCGCAAGGGAGTGCTGCTACATCGACTGAGAGTTTGGTTTGGGCAGGCAGTCTATCATTTAAAAAAAAAATTTAAGTTTTTAAACTTTTTCTGGTCTGGTTTATTGACGCGCTCTTTAAAACTACAGTTTATGGGAAACTCTTTTTGACTACCATGCAAGAGTGTATATATATATATATATATATATATATATATATATATATATATATATATATATATATATATATATATATATATATATATATATATATATATATATATATATATGTATATATATATATATATATATATGTATATATATATATATGTATATATGTATATATATATATATATATGTATATATATATATATATATATATATATATATATATATATATATATATATATATATGTGTATATATATATGTATATATATATGCTGACCTCAATATATATATATATATATATTTTTTTTTTTTGTATGTATTTAGGTGCTCCCAGAAGTCCTTATGGTCTTATCATAGAGCACCACGGGAGAGCATTTAACAGGAAGTTCACGCCTCCTTCCGTACCAATGTCGCTTGTTGGGCTAGAGCTGGCGTCGAACCTCGGACCTCTGGGTTCTGAGCCAGAACTCTAACCACTGCGCCACGGCTGCTTTAGATATATATATATATATATATATATATATATATATATATATATATATATATATATATATATATATATATATATATATATATATATATATATATATTGAGGTCATATATATATGTTTTTTACCTAAATCTAGTAAACAACTAAGCATCTTATCAATGCTAAGTAAAAGATAGTACAGTATGTTGCAGAGTGAAACCATAAACTCTGTTTTGATCACTAAACTCATTAGCTGTTATTCAATAAAAAAAATTTGTATTGATCTTGAATTATTATATAAATCTTATAATAAAACCATTTTATTACTATTATTTTTATTATTATCAAATATTATGATTTAAAATTTAATATTTTATTTCCTTTTATAAATAATCAGATAAAACTAGAAAAATAAAGCACAATAAAGTATGATATAATTATTTACAAACAACAGCTAATTACATCAGTCTAAAGGAATTTAGCGGTGATCAAATATTTTAGATAAAAGAATCGTGAAGTAAGACATAGAACACTTTTATATCTTATTTAAATCTTATTAAATATTTTTATATAAATTAAATGCTCGTAACTTTTGTGCAGATACGTATACAAACTTAAAAAGTTTTAAAATATATAAAAACTTATTTAAACTTTTCATAGTTATTTTAAAATAAAACAAAAATCATGACTTGACAAAAATCATATTTTAAAATACTTTTTTTTTTTAATTATTTTTATTATCAATTAATTAAGTTATAATTTAAATTTTTCAATTAATAATTCCTGAAACTTTCTCCCTAAACAAAAATCAATATTAATGTTTCATACAATGCACAGTGGGCCACTGACTGGACAAAAGTATAAAAATCAAAGTCAGAATTTTGATGTCGTAATGGTTTTAAACCTTTTTATAGATATTATGAAACAATTTAAAACCTTTTATATACATCTAAAATTGTAATGAATAGACTAATTATGTGGTTAAAGTATATGCAAACGTAAATTAGAAAAAAAAAATAAATAAATAAATAAAGCAAAAAATGTTGTTTACAAAATCAATGGTAATAATGTAACACTGTATTAAATATTGCGCGTTGAAAATTATTTTATTGTTGAACTGTCTATTTTCTGCATTTTAAGAGTTGTTAGATTAAAATAGGTAAGAAAACAAATAAGTTATAATAATTTCAAATACTTCATTAAAAGAATATTTGAAGTGTATTTTTTGGTTTAAAAAATACAAAAAATAGAAGATCTTGTAGTATCCTGTTATTTTATATACATATTTTGAAGCTTTTATATCCATATTATGAAAATATGTTTAATTTAGCTGCTAATATTTGCAAAATTAATTTTTATTTGCAATGATTTGCAAAAATATTCAGGGGCGGATCCAGCATTTTTTGGTGTTTGAGATAGCTAACTTCCAGACATGAAGCAAACTCCAAACATTTATATGTTTATACTTATATCAAATAAGGATGGTTTGCAAAAAATTGCGATGATTGGAGCCTGGGAACAAAAAAACCCCAAAATTTGAGACGTACCTGCCCCAAACGTGAGAGCAACAAGTTGATAAAATATTTTTTGTACTATTCTTAACAAGACTTATATTTATCCATAAATTTTAAATTTCATTGTAAAATATTTCAGCATTCAAAAATTATGACCATGTATAGTTTGAATCCCCCTCAACTCGAGGGGGTTACAATTTTTATATGGTCATAATTTTTGAGCGCTAAAATATTTTGCAATGGAATTTAAAATTTATTGATAAATATAAGTCTTGTTGAGAATAGTACAAAAAATATTTTATACGAGCAGTTGTTTGCTAGCAGTTGCAAACTTTGGAAACAAGGAAGGAGAAAGCATGCTAAGGTAGTTAGAAATTTATCAAAAACTCAAACTGATGAACATGTTCAAAATACTTCCAATGAAGCCTTAGCACTTATCTTAGATAATAATCTGAGCAAGTCTGATTATCAGCGCCTAAGGAACAATGCTGTAAGAAAAGGCTGTAGTTTATATCCAGCTTTTAATAATGTATGGGAAGCAAAAGTACTTTGTCTTCCAGAGAATAACCTATGGACTGTCACTGACTATTCTGCAGAGGACAAAATGCAAGCATTGGTCAATCATACAGCACTACATTTAATAGAATGTCAGGCAGAAGTTATTAACTTCTTAGAAGATCTTTAATGAATGACCCTAAGGTCCAAAGTTGGCTTTGATGGCAAAGCCTTTATACTCAAATAACAACAGAAGAAGAAAACAGAAATATTACAAATGAAGCCAGCTTATTCCTCACTTGCTTTGTGCCTTTGCAGTTATCTGGATATTGTAATGGCGAAAAGAAGATTATTAGGTCCAACCCTCATCCATCATCTACTTTATTTTGCAGACCAATAAGATTCACCTATAAAAAAGAAACATCAGATGTATTAAAAGAAGAAGAACAATTCCTTTACAACTCAATAGAAAAATTATTTACTACTAAGTATGACAAATTAACAGTTCTGCACAAAATTGAAACTACAATGGTGGATGGGAAAGTTGCCACAGCACTATCCACAGCAACAAAATCATCGAATAGAAAAACTCAATAGAAAAATTATTTACTACAAAGTATGACAAATTAACAGTTCTGCGCAAAATTGAAACTACAATGGTGGATGGGAAAGTTGCCACAGCACTATCCACAGCAACAAAATCATCGCAATGCTGCTCAGTTTGTGGTTGCAATCCAAAAAAAATGAATGACTTAAATACTGCAAAAAATCTCCCAATTACTAAAACTGGACTTAATTATGGGCTTTCAACTCTCCATGCATGGATCAGAACTATGGAATGCCTTCTTAAAATAAGCTACAAATTAACAATATAGAAATGGTCAACACGAGAACCATCAGAAAAAAAAATAATTCAAGATAGAAAGACATCAATTCAAAAGAAACTTCGTGATGAAGTTGGGCTTTTAATTGATTTTCCAAGGACTTGTGGTTCAGGATCTTCAAACACTGGCAATACTGCTCGACAATTTTTTCAAAATGCAGAGAAGACTGCTGAAATTCTCCAACTAGATGTCATCATCATTAAGATGTTGCATGTTATTTTGTGCACTTTATTGTCACAATATGTTATTGATTCTTACGTGAAGCACGTAACAAGGACTTCAAGAAGTTCCGGGAGTCTTTTTCAAAAAAGTGCTCCCGTTCTAAAACAAATGAAGACTTGTTAAGGATATTGATGTGTTTATCTGATCCAATTATTAGTAATTTGAGAACACCACATCATCCAAAGAAGAAAGACTTTGTAGATGGAGTGCTAGAGCTACTAAAAGAAGTACCACTTAAGGATTTTGTGTAAATATATTATATTATTACATTTTTACTGCAATGTTACTTGAATTGTGTTTCTGTTTTCATTTTTTCTGCTTATCTGTTTACTATATTTTTATTGCTACAAATTAACGATGTTATAACGACATTTTGTTTACCCTATTGTAACTAAGGATATTGTAACTAAGCAATATAATTATCCATAGCAACAAAATAAAAAAATAGCACCTTCTTAAAAAATGCACACATCATATTAGTAGTCATGACAAATTTAGTGAATATAGCACTCGTAAAGTATCTACAAATACCAAAAATAGCTTGTTGCTAAGCAAAATAAAGGTATCCATAGCAACAAAATTAAAAAAAAGACCTTCATAAAAAGTGCAGACATCATATTAGTACCCATGCTAATTTTAGTAAATATAGCACTCGTGAAATATCTAGAAATCCCAAAAATAGGTTGTTGCTGAGCAAAATAAAGGTATCCATAGCAACAAAATAAAAAAAAAGCACCTTCATAAAAAGGGCAGACATCATATTAGTACTCGTGCTAATTTTAGTGATTATAGCCCTAATATTAAATTAGTTATAAATTTTGTCCAGTAAAAATGAATTCTGGCCCACTGTGCAATGCGCATATATATAATATGCACATAAAAAAAAAGGTTAAACATCAAAACCTCAGTTGCGCTTGAGTTAGTCCTTTTTGTAACTTTAGGTTTTTAAAATGATAAAGTAACATTTTAAACTTTCTGTTTACTCTATATTAACTTAATAAAAAATCTTTTAAAATCCTATAATAAAAAATCTTTTAAAAATTCTGTAATATTTACAGAAAATATTAGCATATTTACTGTAATATTAACATTTTTTGTAATCCAATCATTATTTTTATTATTATTTCAGTGTTAATGTAAGTTAATGTAGAATAAATTTAGTATGATTCAGAAGTAAATAAATAGGCCTTAATAAAAATAAGGTTTCAGAAATAAATTTATTTCAACTTTGATCTACTGCACTTACTTTAGATTTTTTTTAATTATCAATGTTTCTATAGTTTAGAATTTATGACTTTGCTTTACATAATTTAAAATTAAAAAGTTTATACTGTTATGGTCAGTAGGCTACCTTACATAGTTAAAATGATAAATATAATTGTAGCCCTGAAATTAAAAATGTTTTGCAAGGCTGTATCATGTAGGATTGAATTAAGTAGTTTAGTGGCTGGATGTAGTTGTAATAGCTCTGAAGCCTTTGGTCGTCTGGCTGGTAGCTGCGGTGGATTTGAGTTTGAAATACAGTAAGAAAAAAAAACAACAGAAAAGTGGTAAAAGGACATTGCCAAAATTACATCATAAATGTGTTCAGATGCATATCATTTAAAACATATTAAATAGTATTGTTAACTCTGATAGTTTTAAATGTACTGAGTAAAAAATTTTACTTTGATCTATTTTGTATAAATCAAAGTAAGAAATTCTGGCTTTGACTCTTATTTGTAAGTATTTTCATTTATATGTTTATAGTAAATGTTTGCTGTAATTGCCATAATTTGGTCATTGGATATTGCATAAGCATTTTGATTAAAAGTATTAAGTTGGTTTTAGTTAGGGATGTACCGAAGCTTTGGCTTCGGCTTCGGCATGCCGAAGCCAGGTCAAATTTTTGCCGAAGCTTCGGTTCGGCCGAAGCCAGGTCAAATTTTTGCCGAATCTTTGGCTTCGGCAAAAAATTTTAAGTAATTAAAGTTATAAGCTACTGTTGTACAAGTTATAAAAATATGCTAATTGCCAGTGTCTAATTAAGTTGTAAATTCAGGACTACAGAGTTAAAGTTGGAGTCTATACCATATACTTAGTATTATTTACTCCCAAATGTCTTGTTATGGAGGGGATGATAATAAATAAGTAGAAATATTTTGAATATAATAGTAAAATTAAGGAAGGTCTTCATACACTTTGAAGGCTTCCAAGTGTGACTTAGATGAACTGAATCAGCATTTTTATGCAGAATAAAAACCTTATAATTTAAAACAAATTAAAACTTTTTAAAAATAAAATGGAAAAAAAAACCTTAATTTGTATTATGTAACGAATTTATATTAATTTTTGTGTGGGATTACCGCAAATAGAAAAAAAATTGGTTTCAACATTTGACCTATAAACCTTAGTAATCTCACTTTAAAGAAGATTAAAGATACGTTGCTACTATTTTAAATTCTGTGTATGTCAAATTTATTTAACCATAATAATAAAAATTTACAAATTTTCATTGTAAGATTACAGAAATTGGTAAGGTGTCACTTATATAGTTACAAACTAGTCAATGGAGTGACACATAAAAAACATAAAGTTCTCAACAACAAAAAAGGAAGAAATGCAAATGAAATATAAATGAGGAGAATAAAAAAAGAAAAAAAAATTAACCAAAACTATATAAATTAAAAGAAAAAGAAAAACAATGATAAGAATTATCCTTGCTCTTTTATTAATATTATGAATACTTCTAAATTGAATTTATATATTAAACATATAAACTTATATTCTGGTTTCTTCTTATGATATGAAGACTTTTAAATTTTATTTAAAATAAATTAAAGGTTAAAGCTTTGATTACTTTGAGCTCTTATATTTATCATCAAAATTTATTTAAATTAAATAAACAATTTAAATCAAAGAAACATCAGCCTGCTCAGTCCCTGTTTATTTATAAATATAAAGTAAATAATAATATAATTATAAATAAAATATTTATAAAGTTTTCTATTTATTATTTTATTTAAAGCTCACTCTACTGAGTTGTTAGATTACTATAGAAGTTTTTGTCACAGATAGTTAATATTTGATTTCAGATACTGATGCAGATTTATCCATTACAGAGACAGAAGAAGAATGAATACTATAATTTCAGAGTGTAAAAGATTAAAAGAAGCTTAAGAAAATGTTATGTAGTGTAAAATTAAAAATAATAAAAAAACAACAACAACAACTTAAAAGTGTGTAAAAAAGAAGTTAGAGAGAAATCTATCAATTGTACTTTTTTTTAGCAGCAGGTTCACAACAGTTGTAGTGGAATACAAAATGGTCTTAACTTAGGGTTTTTTTTAGTTTAGAAATTGTTCGTTTAATGAATACAGAGAAGTAAAAAAAAGATCTTGAAATAAATAGCAATAAAAAGATAAAGTGTGTTTGTAAGATTTTTTATGTTGTAAATACAACTAGATCAGCTAAGAGTGTTTACTTAGAGAAAGAGTGTTCAAGTGTAAAAGATTTATTTACTTGAGTAATATTCAGAGATTTTTATCCACTCTTAACAAAAGGTGCATTAAAAATAAAAATAAAATATATAGCACATGAAAAGATGCGTAACAGTAATTTATGGGGAATAAAATTTGAGGATGTTCAGCTAGCACACTATAATTAGATAGAGCAAACAAGATGATTAAATAGAGGATTAAAAATTAGATGATTAGATAGAGGATTAAAGAGAAACGATGTTTACATAGAAGAACAGTATGGCTATAAAAGATCAAAAAAATAGCAATAATCTTAGAAGAATATTGGGAATAGTTGGAAATATATGTGAGTTACTGATATTGTGCACTATATAACATTAATATGGTTTGCACACAGAAAAAGTAGAATTAGAAGTAGGAAAATTTGGGGAGAATGTTTTAAAAAAGCTTAAGTTAAAAAAAAAAACACTAGGTGCGGTGAAGTATCAGAAACGACATAATGAAAAACTTTCAAACAGGGGCGCTGAGAGCTTTTGCCCTGCCTGGGGCAGCAACCCTGACTTGTGTCCTCATTTTTTTACATTTTTTCTATATTATTAGTCAAGGATCTTAGTTTTGGAACCTTTTTTGTTTTACACCCCTGCTGATCTGAATGCTGATTAAATTTTAAGCATATATAGTGCCGAAGCTTCGGCTTTGGCAAAATTTTAGCTTCGGTACATCCCTAGTTTTAGTACAGTAATGATTATATATAAGAAAAAAGCAGTTTTTTCACTTTTATGATAATCTAGAGGAAAGATTTTTTACTTTTTTTAGGAAGTGAATATACAAATCCGTTGTATTTTATAAGTTATTTAAGCAAATAAATCCTTTGTTTTCGTTGTATTTTATAATTTTTTTTTAGTAAGTGAATGCGTTGTTTTTATTTTATAAATTATTACTACCAATTAATTGAAGACGATATAAAACTATTCTGTGTTTGTTTAGCCTACATGCAGCAAGCTATGTATGCTTCCCAATTGGGTGCTATTCATCAAAATCAAGGTATCTTTTTTATTTAACAGCTATGCAACTATAGTTTATTATTTAAATTATAATTTTTGCTTGATCTTCCATATTTATAGTCCAAAATACAAATATACAAATGCTAGAACAGCAAATAATCCAAATGCAAGCACAACTTCATCAACAACAGCATCTCCAACAACTTCAGCAAAGACCTTCTACTAACGTTAGTGGATCGCCGCTCAATATGTCTGTACCAATTTCAAACGTGATTTCTCCAATGGTAGCTGGTACTAATCACAGTGGGCGTAAGTTTTGAACTATTATATAATAATATATTGTATTATATATTAATAAGTTACTCATATGTTCGATATTATATTGACCAATAATATATAAGTTGCTCTCTTCCATTTAAACAGTAAATGCCTATATTTGTTGGTTTAATTATTAAACAAACAAACAAAGCCATGTGTTGGTTTAATGGAATAGAGCGAATAATATTTTACTTAATATTTTTGCGACCTATATTTTTACTCAATGAGGAAATCTATTTTATCGTTGAGTTTATTTAGCATATTATTCAATAATAATATAATAATTCAGTGTCCTAATTTTATATTATTTCAAAGTTTATACTGGTGATGGTTTGTATGCAATGAACCCCGTCTTATTATCTGGAGGCGAAGACATTATGGTGAACCCACAAATAAATCAAATGTTGTTTTCACAATATATGGCGATGCAACAACAGCATGCTGCGGCTGGAGGATTATTTGTTCCACCTACCTCATCACCTCTGATCAGTGAAACTGAATCTCATCGCACTTATTATAAACAGTAGTTTAATGATACGTCCGTGAGCATAACCATGCGTCCATAAAAATGTTTGCAAATTTATTGATTGTCGTTTCGAATCGATTATACGTTGATTTAATTACTAGGATATTTACGATCTGCAGATAGTCAAGAGTTTGTAAAATTATTACATTAGAATATAAAAAAAAGATTATCTTTGGGCATAAAAGTTATCCAATGAACTGAAAATTGCAACTGAAAATTTGTAAGTTAACTAGATTATTTAACGGAATAGACAGTTTGTCAGTTGTCTATAGTGTTTCACTGTAGTATTTCACAGAATAGAAAGTTTGTTAGTTTCAGGTAATATATTGCTATATATTTTTAATATATCCAATATCTTTTTTTTCCAATGTTTTGTAAATGTTAAAATCCTTCTGAAATTTTAAAGTAGCTCATAAAGGTTTTTTGCTATAATAAGGTTTGGCAAAATATGGACGCGACGTGATTAATATGTTTTTTGCGTTTTTTGTGTTTATTTATGTGTTTTTTAAGAAACTTTATTATTTTTTTTGTATAAGTTGTTTTATATTGTTGAAGTAATATTTTACGAACATTAAAATTTTCTAAAAGTCTTATATCTTGTGTGAATCTTATGTGTTTTAATAATTTTTTCCTTAGTTTTTTTTACTGTTTTTGCTTACCCAGCGGGGCATAATGGTCAGAAAACGGCAAAAGAGTATGAATGCATCGGCCTTCCGATGAATCGACCATTTAGCCGATGCATCGGCATCGGTCTTGATAACTATCGGCCGATGCCGATTGTTTTGAGAACGTCAGTTTTTTTCTGCTCCTATGTTGCAAAAATACAATTATTCCATATATGAAAAAGCATTTATATATACTTATATAAGCAAATCTGCAACCATTTAACCTTTCCATATATTTTTTGAGCAGTTTTTTTATCGAGGGCTCCTGATTTTTTAATATCTTTTTACAATTTGTAACTATAATTATTTGACTTATGGATTCAAACTATTCAAAGAGAGAAGTTTAAAATCAAGAAATGTGAAATATCAAGAGAAGGAACATCTTGCAGAAAAGTTTTTTGTCAGATGCTCTTTCTCTTCATATTTCACGTTTTAATATGTATGTATGTATATTAATTAAAAAACTTTGGCATATAAAATTCGCCGAATGGTCACACACGAGCAGTGAACGCCTGAGGGAAGAAATGAAGTACATTAGAATAAAGGAGAATTATTTATTAGACAAAGCATATTTTGACAGTTGTCAAGATAAAAATAAAGATTAATAGAGGAATATTTAAAAATAAATAAGACAAGCTATACAACCAAAACAGTACTCAACCATAATAACAATACAAAATTAAAAACAAATAATAATAAAATATATATATATATATAAAATAAAAAATAAAAAAAAAATTGTTTTATAATTACCAATATGAACTAAAATATACAAGAAATACATAACCAGTCAAAAATTTGTAAAACAAAAAACTATTCAACAAATTAAAAATATGCTAACGACAATGAAAGGACTAATAATGGAAAAAAAACATTAATGCTAATTTGTAAACGTAATTAGTGTAGTGATAAGTAATAAACATCTCCTCAGAGTCGCGTCTATTATTACTGGCGTTTCGATGAGGATCAGCATTTATAACTAGTTTATCCCGTCAGACAAACGTCATTGCCACTTATGCTTTACCCCGCGACTTACGCCTATTCCATACTGCAGTAAAAAAGGACTCACTACAAATAGCCAAAACCCAACCAACCCCAAATTTAGTAAAGCACCAATATTTTTCTTGATGATATGATATAAAAAGTATAGATTTACTGAACAAAAAAAAATAAAAATAACTAAATAAAACACTTACCGTACCACCAAAAGAAAACATGAAAACAAAATAAATTAAAATTCTAATAGAAACATAAAAATATTAATCAATTTATTTTAAGAAATAAAACCAAATAGGTATTATTAGCATAAACAAGCCCAAGATAATCAGAAAGCAGTATACCTTATTAAAAAAATTTTTAATAAACAAAACAATACCCTTAAATAAACTCTAACGCTGTCATAGATACCTCATTCGAAATATGCCAAAGTTTTTAAATAATATGTATGTATGTATATTAAAGCGTGAGCTTTATGAGACAAATAAAACTATTGAGTTTGTAAGTAATCAATACGAAACGATAAAAGAAACATTAAATAATACTAAAAAAAATGCACAGTCAGCTAAATTAAATATATTTAAATAAAGCACTAAAAAATAAAATTGCTAAATTAAAAGATCGAAGTAGGAGAAGTAGGTATACAAATTGAAAGAGCGCATCATGCTGGAAGAAAAGAACACGAAGAAGGTAAACGTAGAAAGTGAGCGATTGTTGTCAAGTTTCTCAATTTTAAAGATCGTGAAAACATTCTCGAAAAATACAAAAAAAAGAAATTGTGGAAGGAAACTATGTGTATAAACGAAGATTTTAGTGAGCGGACAACTAGTATTCGAAAACAACTTTTCCGTCAAGTAAAAGATCCTCAAGCATCGGATAAATTCGCTAAAACAAAGTATATTCACGGTTATTTACAACAGAACAATTAATAATAAAAAATGAATTCGAAAAAAAAATAATTTTGTAAATGCTTTTAAATTTTTTCTAATTAATGATTTTAAATAGGATGAAGAATCCGATCCAGACATAAATTACTTTAACGAAATTAATTTGCCTAAATTAGTATGCTCTTATTTTCAACCAAATGAAGTTTGTAACTTTATAGGAGTGGATTATTTTGATGTCATTCACGTGAATGTTAGAAGTTTTAAAAAAAAATTGAAAATTTTTTAAATATAATTTACGAAACCAAAAATTGTTTTAACGTGAATTGCGTAACCGGTGTATTGAAATATATTTTGAATCAAATTCTAATCTCCTTCTCCCAGGTTTTAAAGAATTTTTTTTTAGAACGAAAGAATAATAGGCGCGGAGGAGTACTTTTTTATTTAAAAGAAAATATTTTCTTCCAAAAGTTAAAAGCAATATGAGTGTTTCTGAAAGATCTTAACAATTGAACTAATAAACAAAAATTCTAAAAACATTTTAATCAGCTGTTGCTACAGGTCACCAACTGGAAGAACAGAAAATCTTGGTAAATTTTTGAAATACAATCTAATAGAAAAAACTAGTCAAGAGGAAAAAAAAAGTTATATTTTGGGTGAGTTCAACTTGGATTGTTTTGAGTATAGCTAAAATCTTAAAAAAACCTTTTTTTTAATTTTTACCATTATTACTTGCTTTAGCGTGCTATTTTCAAAAAGCTGACACTAGTATTTATGTAGACAGCTAAGCTAAATCTTGCATAATATTATTTAACGATTATCAAAATTCTGATAAATATTTTTTGGGAAAATCTACGAAAATCTTTTGTTTCTAAAAGACTCTCAAAAAGTCTACTACTGGTCATTTAACTATACTTACTAAAACCTAGCTCCAAAAGATCCTTTGTAAATTGAAACTAAGAAAAACTGCAAAGCCTACTTCAAGAAAATCATTCTTTTTATTTTCTTTTTTTTTTTTTTTAATTATCTTCGCTTCCAACAAGGTTGCAAGCAACCACTAATTAGTGTTGGAAGTTACTGGAAGAGAAAAGATGAAGATTGTAGAGCAAGATAACGATTGACAGGCGACTTAAAATATTGCAAATTATATGAATCCGGAAAGCAAGATGAAGGAAGCAAATTCCAAATGAACTGATGTTCGAGGAAAAAAAACTAGACGAATAAGAGTTTTTGGAGCACTTAGGAACAGTAACAGAAAAAGGATGAGACCTAATTGAATGACGAGTAACACGAGAATGAATTTTAGTAGATGGCACAAGAGACGCTAGCTCTTTAGAGCAGTGCCCATTATAGTATTTGTAGAAAAGAGAAAGAGAAGCAACATTACGACGATGTGACAGAGGTTGAAGGTTGGCTGCAAGAGCAGGTCCAACTATGTTTAGAATGCGTTTTTGCACCTTTTCTAAAAGAGAAAGGGCATCATTAGAAGATCCGCCCCAGATATGGCAACAGTATTCCATACTAGGCCGGATTTAAGATTTATAGAGATAGAGAATAGAATCCAGAGTCAGAAAGTGACGAGCTCGATAAAGAGATGCAACTTTAGCAGATGCTAATTTTGCAACGGATTTGATATAAGGTCTCCAAGAAAGATCAGAAGTAAGAGTTAATCCTAGAAGATGAAGGGTAGGAGACTCATCGAGTACATTACCGTTAATAAATATAGGAAGGTCTAAATTATTGCGATAACGATTGGTCGAAAAAAATTGATTTTTATCTGAATTAAAGTTTACCAGCCACTGCGAGCCCCATGCTGTATCAGAAGTGAGATCCTTTTCGAGCTCTTAGAACATTAAAGTCACCGACAACAACAATATTGGCTGATGGATAAAGAATGAGGGCTTGGTCAATATAATCAGAAATAACATCAAGAAGAAGGCAGTCTTGGGATGAGGGAGAGCGATATAGAACCAAGAGAAAGGTGATAGAGTGAAGTGGTGCTAAACGAAAGCACATAAAAGAGTAATCTGTGGATTCAAACCTAGTTTCCCGACAAATGGGTGAATTCTTACGAATGTAAATGCCCAGGCCAAGCATGTGACTATTGTCTTTACGAATTAAAGGAAGATAACTATCAACACTAAGATCACAAGATGAGACAGCTGAACTCAAATTAGTCTCACAAAGAGCAAGCAGGTCTGGTGAAATTTGCAAGAGATAAGACTCAACAGAAGAAAAGTTACTTCGAAGACCACGAATATTGGTGAATGATAGGTTTAGCGAACTTGGTGATGACTGTGGTTTTTTGTGTTTTATAGTTTTTGTTACTTTATTCATTTTTAAATTTGTTAAAGAACTTGACTCGAAACATTGATAGTACTCAGTACACTGTTCTATAGCTCAAGCAATTGCCTCATTTCCACTAATAAACCCTAAGCCGTAACAAAGGGCTCCAATGTGGCCTTGGCAATGCACACCAAAAGTACAAACAGGGACACCATCCATGCGCAACATGGCACTGTTAGTACTCTGATATTTTTCAGCTGTTGATGGAATCAGCCTCTCTGAGAGCTACCACAGAGTTCGGGAAACCTGACTACCAGCCAGCCTCAGAACCATAAAACTGAGTTTTAGAGCTGTACCCTCATTTAGAGATAATAGAATGAGTTGCCTAGTCATAAAAACAGAGACACAAGCAAAACCCATGAATCGAGTCTAGAAGATCCAGCGTTCAACATCCTAAACTGGAAACAATGTATTAAAAATAATTCTGCGCCAGCCTAATAGATGACGAAGGGGTGCGAGGCTGGTCAACAGATAGAATCTGTTTACCCCTTAAGTCTTTGCCTAGGAGGCCTTCTACAAGACAGCAGCCGGATGCATGTAACATCTGCCCAAGATGAGTATTTTTATCGAGACACATCTCTCATTCATAAGAGATACAGTTGCTTGTAGTGTTGTTATTAGAGCACAAGAAGTTTTTTTGGTTAATGTAAAATATTACCTTGAGCTCGATGTGCTGCTCGATATTCCAAATTAACATTCCGTTCTTCAGCAAAGCTTGTTAACGTGTTGAACCGAAATTCGTTGTCCATTAGAAGACATACCGGCGGTCCAAATAAAGAGAATATTTCTTCAAGTTTACCAACAACTTCAGCAGCTGTTTTAGTTGTTAGTTTACGCCATATTGTATATCGTGATGGACCACAATCAATCATCGATAAGTACAGTTCAGCACCTACATGTGTCAGGTCAATGGCAAACCGATTCCAATTTTTTTCTACGCTTAGTTGACCATTCTTCCACTGTACAGAGTAAGGATCGATGGAGTTGCACTGGTTACAATTTGCTATTACTGCTGAAACCTCCTTACGTGATACATACTGGTTATTTCGCAAGCAAAGTTGTAATGTTCGAGCGACACCAAAGTGACCAATCGAATGAATTTTCCATATGTCTTTTTGTTCAGGTAATCCAACTGCACACACTGTTCTGCACCTTTTTTGAGGGATTCGTGAGAGTCGATCAGCCAAATTTATTTCGGATGGAATCCATTGTACTACAATCTGGATACCTTTTGCCACTTCCTTAATAGTATTTAACCGTCTTTGTACTAACAACTAAGAAATTCCACGAGTTTTTACGCGATATTCTTCCTTCAAAACTGTGTTTAACCATCCTACGGTGCTCTTGCTATCACTGTATACTGTTAACTCTTTTATGTCCCACTTACTAGCTAAGTTTAGTCCTCGAAGTATCGAATCCAGTTCACTTATATTGATATGGTGTGTGTCACTTGCTGGCCGTAGCCATGCTGCATCTTTAACAACTACTCCACCAATGAGCAAAACTACCCCAAGTCCTATGGATGATGCATCACAATAAAGCACAGCTTTTCCATTCATTTATTTCTTTGCGGTAACTACGTTCGTACTCGTGGCTCATCTTGTATTCACAAATGGTATTATCAATTACAGGCTCTTTATTCCAGTTCCATGATGCCGTCCACTTTTTCCCATCAAAATTTGCTGCGAAGTCCTGATGTTTTATTTCGTTTCTTTTGTTTTCTTCATTTGTATTTTTGACATCACATTTTATTTCGTTTATTTCGTTTTTGTTTTTTATTGTTGTAGTAACAGCACATTTTATTTCGTTTCTTTTGTTTTCTTTATTTGTATTTTTGACATCACATTTTATTTCGTTTATTTCGTTTTTGTTTTTTATCGTTGTAGTAACGGCACCACATTTCGCTGTGTCACGTGCTAACATTTGGACAGTACGGTTTTTATTACCATAAATGATGACTCCTCCAAATTTTTCAATCGCATTCATTCCATTCATTTCACAATTGAAACATGTAACTTTGTTCGTGTCGGACACACTAGATGTCCGCGGAAGTAACAATGTTGCCGCAATCACTACATTATCGGAACCATCTAATTGTCGAGCTTCCTGGGTTACTCGTTCAAGGGTAACAGCAACTTCTACAGCCTTTGCAAACGTTAGTTCTTCAGATTCCAGTAATAATTGTTTGATTGTAACACCATCGTTAAAACCCGTGATGAATCGCGCATTCGATCATCTCTATCCGTGAATTTGCATCCTTCAGCAGCTCTTGCGATTCGTCGTAAAAATTCCGTCACACTTTTGTTACTTGCTTTTTTTATAGTTGCAAATTCAAAGCGTAGTATTAACGATGACTTCGGTTTAAAAAGCTTCATGATGTTTTCCTCGATGTCTTTGTAGGTAACTGAGTCATCTTCTGGGTATGCAGGCAAGCATAAATCTTCCAGTGCAGAATAAATTTGTGGTGGCAAACATGTTAATATTATTGTTTTCCTTTTGGATTCGGGTACGTCCATCGCAGTTATGTATGTTCGTAGTTGGCGGACAAACCGCTGATGGTTGCCATCGAATACCAGTGGCATAATTGCCGAACTAGCTTGTTGGTTCGTCGCGTCCATGAATTGAATAAACAAAACGTATTATTTTATAGCTTTCTTTTAACCTCACTAATTCTATACAAATATTGTTTCTATATATATAAAATAACAAAAA
The DNA here is from genome assembly GCF_022113875.1 of Hydra vulgaris. Lineage (NCBI taxonomy): Eukaryota > Metazoa > Cnidaria > Hydrozoa > Anthoathecata > Hydridae > Hydra > Hydra vulgaris. The sequence goes on from NC_061163.1 coordinate 30,161,596, forward strand.
GTCCCATGAGAATACTTTTAATTACAATTTAAATAACGCGTGACTTTCAACACGTATCTACGAGATTTTCAACATGCACAATTCACCAACATAAAAAAGAGAACACTTGGTGTTTTCATTGACCTGTCAAAAGCTTTTGACATGGTCGATCATAATATTTTGCTTAAAAAACTTGAATGTAATGGCATAGCAGGTAAAACTCTAAGTTGGTTCAAAAGTTATCTCTCCAACCGAAAGTAATTTGTTTTTAATAAAGATTCCCAATCTCAAACATTAATGAACATAACATATGGTGTCCCTCAAGGATCCATACTTGGGCCACTTCTTTTCATTATATATATAAATGATCTTAACAAAGTATCCAATTTAAAGACTATTAATTTTGCAGACGACACAAACTTGTTTCAGTCACATGAAAATATAAACATACTTTTTAATAATATGAACTTAAGGTGGTTATCAGGTAAAAAAATTATTTTTTGATTGCCAACTTAATCATATACCAAAGTTAGTTTAAAAGAAACATACTTATTAATATAATTAAAAATGATAAAAAAAAAATAATTTCCTTTTTTTTTTTGCTGAATCAGCATAAAATGCAAAAAAATCAATGAAAAAAGAAAACAACATTTTCTCAGCCTCTTTATGACATTATAAGCCAAAACTTACAACACTGATAGATTATAGTGTATTAAACAAAAGCTTACTAGAAAAACTAAAAATAATTATTATTTTTAAAATGGCAGCTTTTTCAATTTTAACGGAAATTATTGATACAAAAAAAAAAGGTAAAATATGAATATATTCAAATGGAAACAAGCTTAAGATTAGTTCTAGTAAGCTATTGCAGTTCTATCTATAAAGAAACAACCCTGAAAATTTGAACTCAATTGCATATCTGGTTAAAAAGATATGAATGATTCGCTTATTGCAGTCAGGCAAAAACAAACAATTGAGAAATCAAGCTTCAAAGTTTAAAAACAATTTATTAATTAAAAATTTCCTGTAATATAAGAGTCTACTCCCTCTTTTTCTTTCTCCTTATCAATATAACCCTTCCTGATACATCTCCTTTTCCTTCTAGCCCTTTTTTGCTTTGGAGTTGAATTTTTAATCGTGTTCTTTACTCTTGATACGTCCTTCTTCCACGATCCTTGGATCATAAAACTTCCAGGCAAGAGCTGCAAATAATCAAAAATTCTTGTGAAACCTCTCAAACCATCATTGTAATTTATTACAGCTGAAGCAACACCAAGATCTAGTACCTTTTTAGTAACAAAAATATTTTTTGGACACTTTTTCCAGATTATCTGGTTGAAAGCCTCATTTGGATTTTGTGTTGCGCCATCCAGGCATCTTGATAACAAATCATCTGACCGTAGTGCCAAGAATGTGTCTTTAAGAATACTTTTAATAGCAAGACAATAACTCTGGTTCAAAAGTTTAGTTAATTATACAGACCCATGAAAAGAAATAATTGTTTAAATCTAGGTCTTTGGGTAATATATCTATAAAAAATTATTGGTTGCTATGCGGTTGTTAAGTAAATTTTTGTTACTCTTACCAACTAAAACAATTTTTTTACATTTTTTTATTAATTAACCCATATCATGTTATATATGGTTAAAAAGCCAATTAAATTTTAAACAAAGTTGGCTGATAAACTAAAAAACACATTTTTTCACAAAAATCGCTATTTTTTTTACCTGATAACCACCTTAAAAAAATTTCAATTTGGTTCAAAAAAAATAGGCTATATTTAAACATTGAAAAAAAAAGGATACTTTTCCATCCAAATTATAAAAAACAGATACTGCCTGTAAATATGCCTAATCTTTTTATAGACAATGTCATCCTAAAAAGTGAAAAAGTGACAAAATTTTTAAGAGTTTTTGTTGAAGAAAATCACATATCCATAATATTTCAAATAAAGTTGCAAAAAACATTGGAATTCTATACAAATCTAGGTATTTTAAACAAAAAGCAATTAACGCAATTATATTACTCTTTTATTCACTGTCATATCAATTATGCAAATATTATTTGGGGAAGTACACATAAAACTAAACTTAAATCTCTTTATCGGCATCAGAAACACGCAGCTCACATAATAAATTTTAAAATCGTTTTTCGAACTCTGAACCGCTTTTTAAAGAAATGGACGTCTTATATGTTTATCAACTAAATGTATTTAATGTTTTGTGTTTTATATACAAATGTAAAGAACTTATGTCCCCCGATGTATTTGTAAACATTTACAAAATTAAACCTTAAAACAAATATAACGTACCTAATAATAATAGCATTTTAGAAAAACCTTTTTGCAATAATAAACAAGCTCAATTTTGCATATCTTATCGTGGACCTTTCCTCGGCCTATTTTTGTTTTTTTATCTAAACTTACCTATTCCTTTTTCAAACAATAAAAAAAAAAAACATTTTTTTAACAAAAAATATTCTTGATTTTTTTTGATTTTTTCAAAAAAATATTTTCAGTTATGCTGCATTTTGATTTGTTATGTTTTATTTTGAGTTTCACTTCTGAAGTATGTAGAATATCAAATTTATGATATAATTACTGATTATATATTCTCGGTATATATTTATTTTATATAGTATATAGATGTTTTTATTGTAGAAGAAAATATAATTTTGGTAAGGGCTTTGTGGTCGTTACAATCTTCTTTAAGTTCTGCCCGTATAATATTATAAATCTTTATGTAAATAATATTATACGGCAAATAAAATAAAAATAATAATAATAATAATATATTGAAAAATGTGTCAAACTAGTAAACAAATCAAATTAAACTCCATTAAATTTTATTGTCCCAAAATGTTTTATATAAAGTACTTCAAATACCTAGGGCCACCCTACTTTTTTTGAAAACTATAAAATTCTAAATTTTGCTTTCTCACTAGTGTAATTAGTTATAAAAAATTTTATATTTTAATTCTATTTTGATTCTCAGAGTGCGTTGCTATGGCGAGTTATAATTGGAAAACGCTTTTTGATGGTCTAAAGTAAACTTTTAGTAGGATTTTGAGACAAAAACAAACAAAAAATAGACAAAACTTTGATAGTTTTATACACTATAAACACTTTTTAATTTATGTGTTTCAATTTAATGGGTTTAAATCTAAAAAATATTTTTGTTCCATATTCTTATAGGATCCTATGGTACTTTTTGACTAGGGGTATTAGATTACAATCTTAGAGAAATAGGGATAGAGAGATAGAGGTATTAGATTACAATCTTAGAGAAAATGATTAGGATTAGAGAGATAGGGGATTAGATAGATAGGATTAGAGAGATAGGGGTATTAGATTACAATCTTAGAGAAAATGCTTTTCTATAATTTTATTGATTGCTACTTTAAAGGTATGAGATTAGTTGGTATGAGATGAAGCTCACTTTTGATTTGATTCCTCCATGGAAATCAGATTCGAAAACCTTAAACTCCTTAAAGATCCGTCTTATTAATGGCAAACAGTTCGCAAGCTTCTTGAATGCTGGTTGTTCGAATCAATCTTCTATTGCATTAATAACTGTGTCAAGAGCTTCAAAATATATTGGCTTCAAATAATCATCGTGTGTTTCTGGGTAATAGGAAATCTTTTATATAAAATACAATATATAATCTTATACGTTTATGTTTAAATATAATTACAAAAAAAGTTTATTTACAATATATTGTCTTTAAATAATTTTATTTTTGTATTCGAAACTCATTTTCGCAGACTTTAAAACGAACGTAGTTTTTTGTTTTGTGAATTGGATTTATTCAATACTTCTTCGTCAGTCATTACTTCTACGTTTTACTCTTGTTCAGTCGAAGTATTTAAATTGAACAAATTATAATATAAAATAATATAATATATAAATATATAATACATATATTAAAAAAATATCAATAATATTTAATGTTACTATTACAATAATAATTATTTAATTAAAAAATATATATTTTTTTAAGATTGGTAAAATAACTCAACTCCGCAATGTGCGTCGCGAAGCGGAAATAGGATTTTACTTCCATTTCTGAAAACATTTTTCAATTTTAAATATTTTTTAACCGAAAGCATTAATTAATAAAAAAAAGTTTATTTCAAATTTTTTTTTACATTTGCCTTTTAAGTGCTGGATTTTAAGGGTTAAAAAAAAACCCGGTAATTTTAAATTTCTTCATTTTTTTTCTCATATTATGAAATAAATGATACATTTTGTAAATAAAAAACGAAGAAATGAAAAAAAGTTTGGATCATTTTTTTTGTGTGTCCGTAAAGATTTATTGATTAGACAATTTTACTTTAGAGGTACTCAACGTAGTTAAGGAGAGATTCGAACGATTTGCATTTCATAAAAACAAAAATTTACATTTTTAAACTTCAGTTCTTTGTGTTCTCGGTTTTTTTTCGACTATTACTGTTATATATTTTTAAAAAGTGGAATTTAAGTTTTTCTTATATAATTTATTATATTTTTACCACGTTGTTATTAGCTCGCTTTCTAGTTTGTTTGTTTGTCCGGGTGGAATTTTGCAACTCAATTTTAACCCACTTTTCGATTAGCTAGAGCTCTGAAACTTTTACTATAGCTCAGAACCCGATGACAATGCAATATTATACTACTTTTACCATGATTTGCCGAGTTTCTTGAACAATTTCAGCAAAATAAAATTTATTATGGCGAAACTTTTGGAGGCGTCGCCGCAATTTATATTGTATACAATTTTATATCTGATTTGTCCTAATAATTGCATTGTACATAGAGGTTCTGAAATTAAAATCTAATTGCAAAATTCCACCCATCAAAAACTAAAAAGAAGAAAATAATATAACAAATAAAAAAACTTTTTATAAAACCACGTTTTTGTAATGAACTAAAAAGTAGAAAATAATTTTCTCTTGTGGCTATAGAAATTTTTGAAAATTAATTGAGTCGATAGTAAGTGACATGAAAACTTTTGATTATGAACTCTTAATAATTACGATAATATTTGTAAAATTTTAAACGAAAAACGTGGTGTGCATCTTGTCACTTTAAATGATCATCATCGTCCTTAATTACTTTAACTATTGCTTCCTTCTTCTGTTCTTTTTTTTCGTTAAATGCGCACCACGTTTTTCCTTTTAAAATTTTACAAATATTATGTCACTTACTATCGACTCAATTAATTTTCAAAAATCTCTATAGCCACAAGAGAAAATTATTTTCTACTTTTTAGTTCATTACAAAAACGTGGTTTTATAAAAAGTTTTTTTATTTGTTATACTATTTATAAATATTTTTTTATTCAAAGCATCAATCAAATCAAAACTACCACTAAAATACATAAAACGCGACGGGGCAGCGTCATAGAAACAGCTGAAACAAATGTGTTTAGTATTTACATTCTAAAAATGTCTCTTTTATTTGAAAGTAAAATGACTTCTTGTTTAAAGCACTAAAAAATTCAATAAATGACTAAAAACCTCTTATTTTATCTTTTCGTAAACAGTTAAAACGTTAAAATCGAAGTTTTCACATTAGTTTTCACTCAGCAATTTACTACCATAATCTCTTTATAGCCGTTTGAATAAATTACTAAACAAAAATGTTTCTGTATTTATATAACTTCTTCCTCATAGTATTAGGTTGAAACTTCAAACTCATAGATAATAAAATCACCGAATATTTAAGGAGCCCATCTGCAAAACGCGCTAAGTCATAAAAAAATTTTATTTGAGTTAATTCCATTTCTGTATTCTTTATACTGAAATCTATCATCTATTTAAATATTAGTTCTATTAAAAGGCTCTTAGTCCTAAAAATAGGTAAGGGAAATATCAAAACGTTTTTAAAACACGTTAAGTGAAACTGGGTTTAAGCTTTAAAACATGCTAAGTCAGAAGCCAATCGTACGAACGATAAGTGACGTTATGTTTTTTTAACAATCAATGAAAAGTCTATTTATACTTATTATTTCTAGGCACTTTTTCTGGCGCATTAAATTATTTAAAATTTATCACCTAATACAAAATGGCTGAAATTAGAGAAAGTTTAATAGCTGTTGGAGGAAAAGCAAACAACCATCTTACTAAAGTAAAAAAAACAAAAACGAAAGGTAGTATTTATTATTTATTTCTAAATTATAAGTAATTAATCTTTTAATCAACGCAAGCCATATATCTTTTTATATCTACTCTCAGGTGTCTAATACACGGGAGAGGACTTTGATTAATTTTTGTAAACTTTTCCCATCCGTCCAAGCTTGTTGAAACCACCTCCACCTCCTCCCCTCCTCCGTTTATCAATTTTTATTTTCTATTAACAGAATTAGCGGTGGAGGTGTATTTGATTCACCTGCGATTAAAACGATGATTTATCTTAGCCGTCGATTAATTGAATTTAATAGTTTATTTCTCTTTTATAGAAAAATATCCAGTAGATGTGGAAGATACTATATGCAACTGTCTTGGAGAAAACGTTGCTTGTAATCATGTTTAACTATTCATTGCACAGCATTTTTTTTTGATCAACATTTTTAATATAAAAACTGCAACTTTTACCATAGTGTTTTGTTTGTTCCCATTATTTAATAGTATTACTTTTTTCAATAATTCATGCAAATCAAAGTTTTTCCCTTAAAATCATTTTAATGCTTTTTTAAAACAAAACAAACCTTGTATGAATTCAGTAAAGCTTATATTTATATATACATATATAGTTTTTTATAAACTAACCTTTTTCAAAATAAGTCCATCTAACATTATCAAAATAAGCTAAGTCAATAATTTAATCAGGTTTATTTCATGATCCTATTGATTTGCATTTTTTCCTATGCGCGTAATTTATTTGTATCATTACACTAAAGTAGCTTTTACCAATAAATTTTTTTTTGAGCGCAAAATGCGTGTGGGTCAGTTTTCCTTCAAACAAAATAAAACAAAAAGCTTCGTGATTTACACCAATAGCTCACTTTTTCACTATAATTTTTTGCTAGATTTATCAATTGAAGAGTTTGAAAGAGCCTTCAAATCTCTAAAAAGAAACAAAGCAAATGGCGCGGACGGAATAAACGGAAACATAATTATAGATTGCTATGAAAACTTTAAAGATATTATATTTTTATATTTTTCAGAGCATCTATAAAACAAGAGGTTCAAATGATCAAAGCGCGCAAAAAATAAAACGGCATTTTTTGAAAGCGAAAGGAAACGGCATTTTTTGAAAACGAAAAGAAACGCTATATTTTTTTTCGGATCTCTTCTTAACTACGCTGAGTAGTCAGTTTTTTATTTGTTATAATATTACATTTTGAAGGCAAATTTTTATAACTAAAAATGTATTTGCATGTGCTATATTTTTGAAGCCCACGTTTTTATCATTTTATTCTGGTTACACAGTGAGTTTCAATATTTTTGAAAACCTTTTTATTAAAAAAAAATTTGTGTATATATATATATATATATATATATATATATATATATATATATATATATATATATATATATATATATGTAATGTGACATGCTTTTTAGATTTTTGTTTAGTTAACGTAGTGAAGACGTGTTTAGGTGGAAAACTTTTTAGAATTTGATATCAACATACGTTTTTCATTGATCTATGCACCTGTCAAATTTCATTGAAAATTTTTTTGTAGCAGGGTGTGTATTTTTTGTCACAAATTTTGTACCTAATTTTCATTCGCACAAAATGGTCGCAGGAAACAGAGGGTTTAATTAAACATTTTTTATATTTGATTTAGATTAAATATAACTTTCATTAAAAAATGAAAAATAATTTGAGATAAAAGTTTTCAATATTGTTTCCTATCTATTAAAGTTTTAAAATGAAATTATTAGATAGTAAGATATGGGTAGCAGTAACAGTATCGAAAACAGCCAAACTGATTAATCTCGAAAACGGAATTTCCAGAATAACATCGAAATAGAGAATAACATCGAAATTGTAAAAAAAGGAATTGTATCGAAAATCCGAAAAATAGAATAACCTCGAAATTGTGAAAAAAGGAATAATATCGAAAAGGGACTTTTCGGAATAATATCGAAAAAGAAAACATTTCAAATTTGTTAAAAAAGGATTAGTATCGAAAATCCTAAAAGCAGAATAATCTCGAAACAGCTCAAAAGAGAATAATATTGAAATAAGACTTACCGGAACAATATCGAAAGTGTGAATAAAGGAATAATATCGAAATTTCAAAAAACGGAATTAGATCGAAATTGTAAAAAAAGGAACAATATCGAAACGGGACTTTCCGTAATTATATCGAAACTGTGAAAAAAAGAATATAATCGAAAAAATTCTTTCCGAAAAGGTGAATTTTAATAATAGGTTTGAAAATTCCAAAAGCAGAATAAATAGACGGCAGTTTTTTGCGGTTTTTTGCGGTTTTTAATTAAAGTGTAGTAATTACACTGTATAATTGTATAATATAAACAAAAAGCTCTATTAGTAGAACAAAAAATATTGAATGTTGTGTTGCTGGCTATTTATAAAACGATTCAAACCAAAATGTATTGATTTTATTTACAATAGGCACACGATTTTACTATTACAATTATCTCTTGTTATAATTAATACCATTATATGCGGATAATGAAGAAGCTTTCAAAATGTGTTTATTTTTTAAACTTGGATAACTGGTTCCCGAGTTATGACAATCTATGTTGGGCTCAATAACGCCTATTTCGCGTCAAGATTTATTGAGTTTTTCTTAAGGAATTATGGCACTAAATTTTGATAATAAACTTATTTTTCATATGCTATCGAGAAGGAATTTCATTGAAGTACTTATGCTGAATTATTTTTATTATTTTCTTTTTTACTAAAGCATTCAATTCTACAAATTATCATTCTCATATTAGGGGCCCCTAGGTAAGAATTCCACTCCTCGTTTACCCATTTGGGGCAATTGGATCAAAAGCTATAAAAGCTTCGTTTAAACCGTAAAAATTAACTTTAGAACTTATAAATGTTAATGAATTTAGACAAATTCATTAACATTTATAGATAACAAGAAAATAGGTAAAAATATTAGGACTAATTTCTTCTACAGAACTATGATTGTCCTTGGCTCAATCACCCATTCAGGACAATAAGGTAAAAATGTAAAAATAAACAAAGCCCGTTTTCCCATTTTGGGGCAAATTGGGCCAAGAGTAAAAAAACTCTGTTAAAACTACAAAAACTAACTCAAGTTAAAAAAAAAGACCTTTTTCAAACTGTCAGAGTAAAGATTCATTTACATTTATAAATATCAAGAAAATATGTAAAAATCTAAGAAGAAACATTTTTCTCATTTAGGGCTGGGAGCCATGACGTTAAACTTATAACAATGAGCAAAAAAAAAAAATTCTGAAAATTTTTCAGTAATAGCTCAAACCCTAAATAAGTAAAATTTGAACTCTATTTTATGAAGTGCACCACCAATTTTATAAAATTTCATGCAAATAGTTTTGTCGTTAACATGGAAATGTGAATGAAGAGTCACATTATACCCGAACTTTATCATATTTTAATTTTACGCGTTGCAACGCGTTAAAGTGAAGTTTGATAAAACTCACAAATCCATGTTAATGACAAAACTATGAACATAACATTTCACAAAAGTGGTGGTGCACTTCATAAAATACAGTTCAAACTTCACTTATTTTCAAGCTTCTTTATCCGCTTAAATTGTAAATCAAATCCAAGTAACGCAGTTATAAATAATGTTATTTATCATTTGCAACAACAATGTTGATTTTATCATAAATAACGTGTTGTATCTTAGAAATATTAGTGACATCTTTTGGAAATAATAAAAAAGATCGCCTTTGTTTAAATGCTTGAAAACATTTGCCCTTTAGTGATTTTTTAACAAAATGATTTTAGGTGCACTGCACAGTGGGCCAGAAACATGAAAAAGTGATCAAAATTAATAACTACATATAAAATCAATTTAACAATATTAACTTTATAAAATCAATTTAACAATAATTCTATTTACTAAAACATAATATTACAACCATTTAAATTTTCTTCAGGTTACTCACTTTCAAAAAAGTTTAAAAATTTTTGAATTGTTAAAGGTTGGCTTTGCTTTTTTTTTAATTTTTGCTCACTGCTGGCCCACTGTGCACTACCTTGAATGTTAACTAAATATTTTATGTAAGCAAAAAATAAAATTCCAAAAAGAACTATTAAACACTTACTTTATAAAAAAAAAAAATTATCAAAATATATTAGTGAATAAAATATAGGAAGATTAGTAAATTTACTAATCTTCTAACAATTTATTTTATGTATAGAAGGTTATTGATTGTACTTTTTATAAAAAGTACAATAACTTTCTATAAATATACAAGCCCATATCGTAAAGATTTTGAGGTTAGGTTGGTCGTTTGGGAAAAAATTGTGGTCAAGAATAGAAAATCTTAATTAATTTTTATAACGTGAAACTAAGAGCATTTGGTCAAAAAAAAGATGTCAATCGCTCATGATTATCTCCTCCCTTTCCCCACCCTTACCAACAGTAAGGACGTGATAAATTTAACAGAAACTAGCTTTTAATAAAAAATTTATATCAATAGCAACTCTTTAAACTAAATGTATATTTATTATAAATCAAATTAAGGATGAAAAATCCTTTTTTATAGCTGTTTTGTGCTGGTCTGTAAAATATGGGTCAGTGTTTTATATAATCTATTAGGTGTTATATCTTGGAAAGGAAATATTTTCAGCGTATGGTTTTTACATACTTTTTGACCAGTTTATTCCAATTATATAGTTTTTTGTTTAATTTCTATATATTTTTTTGCTGACTGTAACAAGTTATGATCCCGGCCCAAAATGTTTTAGCACTCGTTTTCTTTTTCTTAGTTTTAACCTAGTTAAACAATTTAAAAGCTAGCTAGACAAGTTAAAACTTAGTTTAAAAAAGTTAAAAGCAAAAATTTGCTTCTAATACGCTTGTGCACACGAAAGTGCTAATTGTAACATAGTAACCCTCACGATAAGTCTTTTGTTGATACTGTCACTTGCTTCAAGGAAACTTATTTAATTTTGCTAGACAAGCAGCTGTAGAATTTTATGCTACATTTATCTATACAATAACTTTAACATGTAAATAACTATTATTTCTAGGGAGATGGAATTTATTTAGTACTTATCCTTAACGTAATATGGGGTTTGCTCAACAGAAACCAATACAATACGCCAACTTACGGAAAATCTTGTAGGCCCAAATGGAATTTAAAGTCATTTATGTAAACTAAAAAATGACGTTATTGATTCTTTTTTATTCCAGGCGGAGCAATAGGAAAAAAATTATACCGCTTTTATATAATAAATTTTTTAAAATAAATTTAAACAATTGTGTGACATTATAGTTTTTAAAATATAGGTAAAAGGGAAAATTTTACTGAATCATTGAAAAGGTTTAGTTATAGATGGCAAGTGGGACAATGAGCTGTGTTGCTTTTTTGGACTTGTTGAATGCAGGGCTGACAAAACAAAAAATGTCTGCAAGACATTACTAATGCATTTCGTTCATTGACGGTAAAAACAACGCACTTCGGTGACTCTGTTGAAGTAGAAGTTGGCAAAGGAAGACTCTCACCAACCTCGTTTATTGAGTTTTCATCCAAAGCACTAAAAATATTTAAAAACTTCAAATACAATTTTCCATATTTCATGGAAAATAACAGATTATCAAATAAAGTTAAACTAATTAGTTTGGTAAAAAAAAAATGATAAAGGTTAATAAAAAATATTTATACAAAAACTTGGAAAATTATCTTTCACTACTTTGAAGTTTTGAAAGAGATATGATACTGTTGATAGGAATCTCTCAGTTGTCCAAACTCCGTCTCGAAGTTTTTTCTCAAAACAACGCATTTTTTGAATTGCACCATAGTCGCATTGGTCACGGCGGACTGGCTGATTGCAGGCAAGCTGTCGAAGCTCTTGAATTATATGGACTATTACATGCTGGTTAAGCAATTTCATAAACTGTTAAAATCCTCTATGTCGATCACCCATGTTTGATTTCAAACGTCTATTGAGACTCTCTGCATTGTTATTGGTTTTGTGGTTCAAGCCATAAACACCGAATCCTTCATGAGTCACTATATTGAGTCAATACCTCTCAAAATACCTTTTAAAAGCAAGTAGTTTGATTTTGATTTCGCGACTAAATTGTGCAATCTCAATAACTCGAGATCCCCAAGCAACCAAGATTGTGTTTGCAGAAAGGAGACAAAGTGCTGAAACTTTTCGTGCCCACTTCTTTACTTGAATTTGGTGGCGGTATTCCCTCTGAAGACCAAGAATTGCTAATTGCTTGGTGACTGCATTTTCGAAATGAAACCTAAAGATAAGGGTTTAAAGGAGATCATTAATTGATAACAAACTCTGAAAAACTTGTATAACTTAGAAACTGGAAACTAAGTAATAACTTATACCTGCAACCATTCACCAAGCTTTCACTCCAAGTTGTTTTTAAAGCATTCTGTAGTCCTCGTTCAAAATCTGACATAATGGTGACTGGAGAGAAATCTAAAACTTCTTTTATTTTGGAAAAAACAAACTTGTATAGAGCCTCGGATTTCGATGTCATTAAAGCGCATACAGCTGGAACAGATATTCCCCAAAGATGAGGTTATCAGGATCAAAATTCATCTGATCCTCATCTGGAATTGGATCTTCAAGTACTGCTGAATACTCAACAGAAAATATCAAGAGCTGATACCACTTACTTTCCTCCATGCGTGGTGTCATGCTGGAAGTAAAATAAATGTAACTATAATTTACAACTGTAAATAAAAGTGTTCTACCTAACGTTTTTAATATATCACTTTTTTCGTCTACGGGCTGTCCATTAATAACGTTAAAAAAATAAGGAAGAAGGTGTCTAAATTTTTTTTAAAATTTTTGCTAAGGGTGAGGGGAGGAGGTCGAATAAAGTTGACATCAACAATGTTGCTTTATTTTTTTAATTTCGTTACTCAAAAAAAGAAAAATTTGCCTGCGTTTTTAGCGCAGCGTCTTTATTTAGGGGAGAAGGGTTATCAAAAATTGACGTAACTTTATAGGGGAACTTTATAGAAGTATCTCTGGAAATTTAACAAATTGTTGACATGGGGGAGGGGGTAATGTAAAAATAGCTAAAAGTTTGTTGATGTAATTAATGGACAGCCCCCTAGATAAACATATGTTCTTCTAGAACATATATTTTTTTGAAAAAGTTAAATGCATACGTATAAATACCTAAATGTTCCATCAACAAAACACACTTTGGCCGATTTCGCCTTGTTGATGACTAGCATATGCCCAAACAGCAATGCTACGTTGTCCTGTTCTGCAACTGATCCCAAGAAAATGTCTCCATAGCGATGGCACTCTTTGTCGTTCAGAACTTTAGCAGCTTCATTAGGTGATTTTGGGTTTGAAGACTCATTTAGCCTTCTGCTTTTCTGAAGACTTGGGATAATTTGACAAAAAAGATTCAAAAACAACTGCAGGAAACTCACTCAAAGTGTTTTAAAAAATTAAGCGCAGGTTTTCAGATGTTGCTTCTGCTTTTTTCTTCATGGTACTTTTAGCAAGCAGCACTTCAAAGTCTGTTTCTCTTGAACTGCAACTGTGAACAGTTGTAACCTGAAGTTTATCTTCACGAATAAAAGCTGTTCATTCTTGTAAAAAAACGACACTTAAGATGCAGTTTGTCTTTATAAAGTTTATCTTTAGTGTATCCAAAATCACCAGACCAAAACACATTTGAATTTTTTCTTTCTCCTTCAGTTTCATTATAATTTTTTGATAAGTTCTCTAACGACATTTTAGAATATTGATTTTTCTTAAAAGTTTCTTAAATTTTAAGTTTTAAATCGAACGGAATTTTATTGCACGTGCAAGTTAAACTGTTTATTGCGCGAGCAAATTAACTGTTCATTTAAACTGCTGTTCTCCATTGTAGGTAATGCTAACTTTGTTAAGCTGATGTGATATTAGGGTGAAAAGTTAGGAAATATTCATCGAACTCTTAAATAAGTTTCTTTTTAAAAAATGACTTTGTATTAAAAATTTCTTAAGATTTTCTCCTAGTACTAGTTTTTTATAAAATAAAAGTGTGATCATAAAATCATATTTTTGATGTTAATCATTAAAAAGAATTTTTGACAGTTTAAAATTTTCGATCTTATTCCGTTTTTATTGTTTTCGACATTAACCAGAAAATCTTATTTTTAATGTTAATCGTTAAAATGAGTTTTCGATCTTATTCTGTTTTTATTGTTTTCGACATTAATCGGAAAATCACGTTTTCGAAGTTAATCATTAAAATGAGTTTTCGATCTTATTCTGATTTTATTGTTTTCGACATTATTAAGAAAATCTTATTTTCGATGTTAATCATAAAAATGAGTTTTCGATCTTATTCCTTTTTTATTGTTTTCGATATTGTTCCACATTTGTGAATTTCGATATAAAAACTTTTCGACATTAATCAGAAAATCACATTTTCGATGTTAATCAGTTAAATGAGTTTTCGATCTTATTCCGTTTTTATTGTTTTCGATATTGTTCCAAATTTGTGAATTTCGATATAAAAACTTTTCGATATTAATCTAAAAATCACATTTTCGATCTTAATCATTAAAATGAGTTTCGGTCAGTTATTTTTCGATACTAATCATTTTTTCGATCAGTTAATTTTCGATACTATTCCGCTTTCCCTAAGATATGTTTTTTTACTTCTTTGTTGTTGGACTTCAAATAGCAAATCAGATATTTCTTAATTGAAATTTTTATATTTATTTATATCATCAACACATGTACCATGAGTTTTGCACTCAGCTTCCATATTTTGTTGTTGTCCGGTATTAATTTTTAGAACCTTTTTTATACAGAAAAAAACTTTGTTTTTTTTTCAGGGGGGAAGGATACGCCCCTCCCATAAGTAAATTCTTGTATAACATAATTTTATATTGTATACTAATTGAATTTATTTTAGTAAACATAAAAGTATTTTTTAAAACATGTCATTTTTGATACTAAGGTGTATCAAACCATCGCAATCGCAATCACATCTATCTTTAACATATGCTTCTCATATACTTTGGTGGTTTAATAAAAAAAACTTTGAGACTTCATGTGAAAACTGAACAATGGCTTGCTCACTATTTTTTATAATAAATTAACTATATAAAAGCCAAACTGGTTTTTATATAGTTAATTTATTTGTAATCAAGTAGTTGTATATTTTGTCGTATATAATTTTTTTCTAAAACTTTTGAAAACGTAGACAGAAATAGGGCGATAATTATTAATATTTGATTTTTCGTCTTTGTTAATTGGGATAACTTTGAAGATTTTTAGTCGGTCAGGAAAAACCTCTTGTTTTATAGATGCTCTGAAGAATATAAAAATATAATATCTTTAAAGCTTTTATAGCAATCTATAATTATATTTCCGTTTATTCTGTCCGCGCCAAAGGCTTTGTTTCTTTTTAGAGATTTGAAGGCTCTTTTAAACTCTTCAATTGATAAATCTAGCAAAAAATTATTTTGAAAAAGTGAACTATTGATGTAGATCTAAAAAAAAAATCATGAAAGCTTGTGCTCCACCCTATTCTGAAACGTTATATAATTTAAACCAATAATATTCAAAAATAATGTTTTATAAAAGATTTGAAGCCTTAATTACAAACTCTTGTTTTATGTAATCCAACATAGCTCTAACGTATGCAACACAATATAAATACTTGGGATATTATATGTAATCCATATAAGAATGCATTAGGCTTGAATTTAAATTTTCCATAATGAAGCAGTGCTCACAAGCCATTCGTGAAACGCTCATTTACTTTTTGTGGTTATTCGTAAACAACAATACTTGCTTTTATCATTGTTGCAAAGCAGTGAGAACTTTATGATATATTGATTTCCTGATCTCTAACCCAGAGGGCATACCAACACTGGAACAACGTTAAACAATATAATATCTTTAAGGTTTTCGTAGCAATCTATAGTTATATTTCCGTTTATTCCACGCTGATTGCTTTGTTTCTTTTTAGAGAGATTTTAATTTTATTATACTTGAATTTTTTCATAAAATGTTGAAGTATAATAAAATTAACTTTGTTTTGCGGAAAGTTAAAACCATTAATTATAATTTAAAATTATGTTTATATTTCTAAAGTTAAATATTCAAAAAGTTTGATAGCTCTAGAAAAACATATATTTTTGTCGAATTATTGAAAAAATCCTCGTAAAAAAAAAAAAAAGAAAGTGGAATATTAGTGCAACCAACGTTATTACAAAGTTGGAATATACAACTTTGTTTTCTTTTTTGAGAGTAGGTGTGATATTTAATTTGCGTTGAGGTTTTAACTCTCTATAGGGAGTTGTTAATTATTAGCAAATAAAGTTAATTAATTTAGTTTTTTTTTTTAAATTTTGCTTTTTAAAATTGTTTATATATTTTTTTCAGAATAATAATAAAAGCATTTATAAGATTTATGAATAAAATGTTTTGTTTGGATAAGACCTTGTGTCTTTTTTTAATATCGTTCCTTACTAATCAAAGTAAAAAGATAAATTATTTAAACTATAGTTCTTTGGTAATATAAAAAAAAGTAACTTGTTGTGCACATTACCAAGTAAATTTATTTTAAAACTCGTAAATAAAAACAATTTTTTTTAAGTATAAATAATATCTCTTTTATTTTTTTTTTGTCTTTTGGCGCCCCTATTATCATGACACCTGGGGTATGCGGGCCCCTTTTGTCCCTCCCTCTCGGCGGCTCTGCTTGCATATCAATTTAAGTATTTTTAAATACAAGAAACATTTTTAATGCATAAAATACATTTATATTTCCCAAAAATTAGTGTTTTATGGGTAGTAATATGGTAGCCAAGCAAAAGGTTGGTTAAATGTCGGATTATCTGTAAAATTATTTCAAAAATAAACGCCAATAATTCTAATTCGTGTAGAATTTTAATAACTGCTGCGGCTCGGATCTATAAAAATGCCTTAAACGTCTAAATGTTTTTACGTCCTTTGTTTAAAAGTTCTTTAAAAAGCGATCCTTAATAAACTCTGTAATAATTAATGAAAAAGTAATTAAATACCAAAACAAAGATTTTATAAATAATTCAAAATACAGTTAAAAATTTTACGCATAAGTATTAACAAATATTTAATATATAAGACAAAATTACATTTAGAAATATTATTGAAAGAATAATGACAACAGAAATGTATATTAAAAAAATGAAATAAAAAAATTAAAATACTTTGAAATATATCTACTTCGTTTTTTAAAAACATTTTAATGTTTTGAGATTTTTACGGACGAGAACGTAATAAGTTAAAAAAATATATATTTTACTGCTCCTAGTGATAAATATTCTGCCGTTAAACTGCAGAATTCCTATTGTTAATTAAGTAATTCCTATTATTAATTACTTAAAAAATTATGACGCTACAAGCCTTTGTTTTTACTTACTTGAACTACACCATTATTTTTTGAGAGCAATTAACCTAATTTTATTCACATTTTTAGTTATAAACTTCTCAAAAGCTTCCATCTTAAAATGGAATTTATTATTAAAATATAAATTTATAAAAATTGTTTACTACTAACAATGCCGTATAAACAAAAAGATCCGCCCCACCGATTGTTCTTACCCCTATTGACAACGCTTGTTAATTAAGGTGCATAAGTAACATGACAAATGTCCGATCAGTTGCTTTAATTAGATTTGTCATCTGTGTTTCGATAATTTTAGCTCTAATATTTCTAGTAATATCGACGTCTACAAATCATTGGTATTTTCAACCAATTATTGCTACCAAAAACCAGTCAGTTGAGGTTAATAGTGGCATTTTTCAAAAATGCTATCATGTTAAAGAGGTTAAGTCATATAACTGTCTTAGCACAAAATTTAATGGTATGTATTGTAATTTAAAAAAAATATATAATTACAGCTTCCTTGTTACAAATCTTGAATAAGATGCTAGTTATGGAGCATAAATATATATATACAAAGTACCAATCTTCATAAATAGTTTCTGTAAAAAATATATCATTTTTTAAAGAAACTCGTGCCACTACTAATAAAACCAGTATTAATAATCCTAGCTTTAACAACTTAAAAAAGAGTTATGTTTTTTTGTGCAAAATGTTTTGGTTTTTTACTATTATTTATTTATTGCATTTGCAACATTTTGTGTAAATGCTTGTATTAAAAAGGCAAAAATTTTTTTAAATTTCCTCAAAAAAAGGTCGGTAACAGATAGCATCAAGCCCCATATTTTCAAGAATTTTCTTTCTCTATTTTAAATAAGTAAATAAATATTAAATTCAAATTGGAAATATTTTTAAGTGATAGACAATACATATTTTTATGGTATAAAAGCTATATTCAGCAAAATTTAAAGCCATATAGACTATATGGCTTTAAATTTCCTTCCTTGTTACAAATAGAGAAAGAAAATACTGGAGCTTGTTGTCCTCGTTTTTTAAAATTTAAGTCAGTGTTAGTTGTAACTTTTTAGTTTTTTTTTCACTATAATATAGTGAAAAAAAAAAAGCTAAAAAGTTACAACTAACACCGTTAAAAAAACGAGGGCAACAAGCTCCAGTATGTTAAACATATACTTTTACACTGTTTGTAGACACAGATCCAGTCCATGGCTTTAATATCAACTCTATCTGGAATTTCTGTGCATTTAACATGGTACCAAACATCACATAAGTCATCCTTGTTAAGAGGGAAATGCCTGTTCCCCTGAAACCAGTTTTTACTTGTTCTAACCTGGTTAAAAAATTTGAAAAAGGGTGTTCAGAAGTTGGAAAAGATAAGTAAAACAAGAGGGCAGGTGTAGGAGGATAACATTATTCATTTTTGCTGATTAAATATGAGGCAAGCTCACACTTGAGAAATGTCAATCAAATGTAAGAAAATTTTTGTGACATTCAAGATGATTGCGTTTTTCAGAAAAATGTTGTGAAACCAGTCTAAAAACTGAGGTGATTCCACCCAGCCCTGCTTACTTGATGTATAGGCAGCTCTATCATGGCCACCCTGCACCCACTCACAGTATAGATTTTTCCTCTTATACACCACATAAGGTGGTAGTAACTGGCTGCTTGCAGAGCATGCACAATTTACCGTTATTTGCTTTTGTCCTGCGTCACCAATGCTTACTCTAGAATACCTTTATAGTTCTAATAAAACTTGAGATTTGGATTAGTGACAAAATTTGTTTTATTGCAGTTAAATATTTGACTTGGTAGGCGACTAACTCCAGCGTCTTGTAGAGTCTTCTCAAGCAGTTGAAACCATTTCTTAATGACCTTAGATTCTTCAAACTTGGGTCTTGCTTTCTTTTTTTTTGGGCAGTTTTATAATATCTATGTGCATAAATTTTTTTTATAAAATAAATAAATGTTTTTTAGGATAAATTTTTTTTGATTTTTTAATTTCTATCTTACGAGTTAATGAAAAAATAAGAGTGTCATGGCGTGACAAATCGATGTCACATTGTGATGCATGTGTTTTGAGCTATATCTGTAAAAATGTTAATAAAAATTATAAAAAATTTCGATTTTATAATACAATAAGGTTATTGCAATATTATAATAAAGTTTATTTTATACATTTTAAAATGTAAATACAGCAAACTTTTGTTTTCTTGATTAAAAATCCATTAATGCGTGCTATGGTATTGCTGTATTTTTTTTTTCTTTACAAAATCTTGTTTTTTGTCTTTCGCCTCTTTTTCACTGAAACCCTAGCTGTACACAATCAACACAATAAGGCAGTCTGCCAATTCTTCTTCTTGCTTTGGTGTCAATAGGCTTTCCTGGACAAAAATTTCTTTTTATCTTACCTTTTTATCTTATCTTTTTAAATTACTTATTATCTTTACTGGTATTTCTGGTATTTCCCCTCGTACTTTCCTCTTAAGAATCTTTTTATCAACTCTATAATTAATAACCAGGCTTGAATGCCTGGTTGGCAGACATCTGCTTACATATGACAGAGTTGTAGGTACTTGTCATTGTCTTGCTAGTTGCATAGGACTTTCTGCCTCTTTTCTCTTTCTTTTCGCATGTCCGAATCCTTCTGCTAAATAAAGGGAGCAATAAGCTCCAATATCAAAACTATGTTCAAAGAAAAATTTAAACTATTTTTACAAATTATTAACATTTTTTTTCAATATGAACTATAATTGTGTAATGTTTACAAAATTAAAACATGGATTTTGTTTATATGATCAATGTTGTAATCACCTTTTTTAACAATTATGGGCATTAAGCCATTGCTAATTAAAAGTTTTATTTTTATAAACTAATTAGTAATCAATATATCCATATTTCTCTTAGAAATGCTATCCATTTAAAATATCCATTAAAGTTTTAGAGTTTTATTTACAAACAATCTCTTAAACATTCATCCAACTGCCGTTTTACTTTAGTAAAATTTCTACTTTTATTTTCTCTACAATTACCAGTATTTTAACTCATTAATTACAAACACAGATAGTTAAAAAGTTAAAAAAAGTTTATATGAACTTGTACTTGTATGGAAAATAAAATTTTTTATTGTAAAAACAAATTTTCAAGTCAAAACAAACAAGGTTTAGCTAAAGTTTTAAATAGTCTATTTAAATAAAACAAAATATTTTATGTAAAATCTACAGTTTATATTTATACTGCTTAAAGATTCTTTGTTTTGTTTTGTTGAGCTTTGAGGTCTCATGTCACATTTGGTATAGATGTATAGATGGGGCTCTCAGTAGTATTTATGTTATATATATATATATATATATATATATATATATATATATATATATATATATATATATACATATACATATATACATATATATATATATATATATATATATATATATATATATATATATATATATATATATATATATATATATATATATATATATATATACACACACAAATAGTATTGCATACTAAGGTAAGCCATCTGACATCATACTGAAATAGCCTGCTGCTGGGGGCTTCAGTACATACATCGACTGACAAATAGCCTGACTCGCAGTGGAGTGCTGCTACATCGACTGAGGGTTTGGGATGGGTCAGCAATTGTTTCATTCATCATTCTTCGTTTTTTTTTCTTCTTATTCTAAAAAAACCGTATGGGTTAAGGTAAGCAAAAAAAGTGAGTAAATGCTTATAAAAATACGCTTTAGTAAGTGTATTTAGTATATATATATAAATATATATATATATATATATATATATATATATATATATATATATATATATATACATATATATACATTAAAATTATGTAGTGTATTCTACAAATAGAGTGCTCAATGTTCTTAAAGAACAGAGCAATAATAAATTAGCAAAAACACTTATCTAATCTTTTCTTCAACAAATTGTTTCTTCATCAGTTAATTCATCAGGAAAATTTCTAACATCTCCAAATTCAAATTATAAAAAAAATATTTAACAGCAAATCGGGAATCGTTATAATTAATTATGTAATAACTGTAGTTATTTTGCAACCAGGAAGTTGCATGAACTACATTAAAATAAAAAACTAATAGTGAAAAGAATTTGTAGAATTAGGATAGTTTATTTTGGTCATTTTTTTAAATAATTTTTTAAAAGGTACATGTTTTTATATCTGCATTTGGAAATTAATTTAGATTGTTTAATAAGCTTTCTTGATCCAAATGAGTAATAATTTCAAAATTTTTTTTGAAAACATAGTATACATTTATTATTAATGCTTTTATAGGCAAGCGCAGTTTTTAGAATAGACCAGTTTAATTTAAAGTTATTTTTCTTTTCTTTTAGTTGCTAAATATATTTTATTTTGTCTCTTTCAAGTACTTTTTTTGTTTAAAAGATTGTTTGTGGTTGGTATAATATTTTTTCATTCACCTTCAGTTAAGCCAAAGAAAAAAGTTTAAAAAAAGTATAAATCTTGTTTGGAGCCATTACCAGGTGAACCATTACTAGGAGAAAAGTCTTCTCGTTTTACCTGGTAATGGTTCTTTTTGTAAGGCATTTTCAGTTAACTTTAAAAGAAGGAGATCATCCTACCAACATCAAAATATGATGTTGAAACATAGAACTTTAGGATTTGGTTTTTAGACAAATTTTGGTCAATTTAGGGTTCAGGAATAGGATTTGGGGGATCACTTCTTATTATAAGTTTGCAAAAATTTTTAACTTATAAACTTTTCTTTATCAAACCTCAGCAAATAAGAGGTTGTTAATTTCCATATTAAAAAAACACCCTAATATATATTCCATATTTATATGTATATTATAATATTTAATATTTTATCTTATAATTTGTAATCTTTTAATAATGTTATATTTTCAATAGGGTTTATGATTGCATTCCGGCTATTTTTATTTACTGGTATAGTTGGATATAGTGTCTTATTGATATACGTGTTGTTTTCTAGCTTCTTCCAGGAAGTCAATTTTAAAGTTCTTTCAGTTATGTTAATTTTAACAGGTATGATGCCATATAATTTCTACACACATCTAAGGTAAGAATGCCTTTATATAATGGGCCAAACTTTAGTTTATTCTTATATATTATTATGAGTGTTTTTATTTAATAAAATTTATTTACTTATGTAAGTATTTAAGTATACTTAAGTCAGTAGAACTTGATGAAGGACAATTTTAAGATATAATGAGTTCCTTTTGGGGATTAAGATATTTGTATTTTTTTGATTAATAATATATTTAGTGAAATCAGTTATATGAATATATAGTAAACAGACAATAGTGCATAGTTAATATAAATGTTAAATGGCCTGGGTCTCATTTAGGGTAACATATTTTTACTAATTTATTTTTTTAATTACAAACATTTTAAATATTTCAATAAATAAGTGTCAGATTAAAGTCAGCACAATATCACATTGTACAATTTTTAGCATTAAAAAAAAATCTTTCGTAACAATTATAAAAGCTATGCATTACTGGAATACTGAATTAGCCATCTGCAGAGGCTTCAGTTCATATGCCAATGTGCATTTTGGAGATAAAAAAAGGGTAAAAGTTAAAGAAAATATTGTGTTCACTTTAATCCGCAGATGTGTTGTGTTAACCTAATATATTTTTAGCCAGATATTTTTGAAGTAGCCAATATTTTGTACTTTGATGTTTTGACCCTGTTGACACAATTTTCAAAAGCAAAAACAATATAAACAGCAATTGTTTCAGACTAAGTATTTCTTTTGACTATGAGTCAAAATGAAAACTAAAAAAAGTTTAAGGACTTTTTCAATATTTGTCAAGATTTCCTCACACTGCTTGGTTCTAAGGTTTTAGGTTGAATTTCAAAAGACATGTTTTTTATCAGATTCTATTAACATGTATAGGTATAAGCTGGAATGTGTTGAAAGTAAAATCATAAGCGTTCCTTCTTAGTCCAAAAGTGATATTTTGTGAAATCCAAAAGATAGTGTATAAAAAACAATATCATTTTTATTATTTTAGCTATCTCTTATTAAAAAGATCATTAATAACTCACACAATCATCTATTGTCTTTGTCTTCAAAATAAAAACAATTTTTTTTTTCAAATTAAATGATGAGATCATATATATTATATAAACAAGTTAAAACATGCATGTATTTAATTAGTTTAAATTCTCATAGAGCTGCAGGTGGAAGCCGCTTTTTTAAGCTTCAATTTGTGGTTTTTGATTGTTACCTGTTCTAAACTTTTTCAGGGTTTCAATGCAGGGATATAATTGAATTGGTGTTACCAGCATCATTTCATCCAATAATTTGAAAACTTTACTTCAGTTGGGTCCACCCAATCCACCACCATTTTACCTATGCCACATTACTGTATTTTTATCGAAAAAGGATTTCAGACCCTCATTGATAATAAGAATGTCAACAACTTTTGATGCAACATGCTCATACATGGGAAGTTCCGAAGGAGGGATGGTATCAAGAATAAATTTTCTCGGATCTTCCTCAAGCAAACATGGGTTAGTAACATTATTGAATAATTTCATAGTCTTATAAGGATATCCTGCATCTTGGTACCAATAGTAATCTGAACAGGAAAAAGTTCTTAAGTCACCTGATGAGCTAATTGTACCAGTACAGTAACAACAAGCATGTTTTCCACCATGACTCTATAATAAATTGTTTTGTTATTCTGAGATTAAATGTTGTAATACTTGTAAAAAATTAAGTAAATTATTTAATTTTTATTAATAATTAGAAAAAGGCAAAATCTCTTACTGATATGCCAAGAAGTACGTTTATGAGCTTTAGTCAATTCCAACTCTAACAATCATAGGATCTAATCCACGTAGAGAGCATATTTCTTGAACAAGTCTGGTAAGATCTTCAATATATACAACATTTTTTAACACTGAGTTTTCAAGTTCATTTTCCTTTCCATTTTAAAACGCAATTTTTTTGTAACTGTAAAACTTTTCTAGAACATGAGAACGCTTCATAACCGTAGCAATAGAATTCTTTTCAATAACTAGTTGTAAAATACCAGATTGTAAACAATGTGAGTTATATTAACTGTTATAAATTTTTTCTATAAAAATTTTATAAATAAACTAATATACTGCCATTTAAATTATATATGTAAAATATTTAAATGGCCAAGATCTTTTCGCCAATCTCTAAGAATATCACGAACAACATTTTCAGACAGATTTTTCTTGGTATCAAATATTGTATCAGTAGAGACTACTTTATTTGTTTGGAGCTTAGGTTTTAGTACTACAGGTTGCAGTGATCCTCCTAAAATTAGAATAGAGTATTGCAGCAAGTCATTATAAACAAATAAACCAATAAATAAAAATTTTCCAGCGAATAATTGTAACAAACTTTCAGCCTTTACTAAAAACTTTAAAGCAATTGAGGTTAATTGCTCTGACATCTTTTTATCCTTGGAAAAAAATAAGATTCTTAGCATTTT
Source organism: Hydra vulgaris (assembly GCF_022113875.1). Classification (NCBI taxonomy): domain Eukaryota; kingdom Metazoa; phylum Cnidaria; class Hydrozoa; order Anthoathecata; family Hydridae; genus Hydra; species Hydra vulgaris. Next base: position 30,186,571 of record NC_061163.1, read on the forward strand.
GAACAGCAGATATTCTGGTGCATGGGTGCCTAATACCCTTTCCAACTAGTTAAAAACAATCTGTGCAGAAGGAATTTAACTTTTCAATGCAGAAATTTTCATTTGACTCAATGAAATAATCTCTTAAATTAAAGATCTTGTGGCTGCGCTTGTCTGATGCCATACAGCATATTGGCATATTAAGCATTAATTGCTAGTTGGAGCAACCCTTCCCATCTTTATAAGTAATTCTCTTCCACTTTTCCAAATCTCTTCAATTATTTTCATAGGCTTTCCTTGTTGTCAACAAGATTATTTGTACTTTTAGTAAAAAATTTTAATAGAAAAAATTAATAAAATATTTATAAAATATAATAGTCTTTTTGGCATAGAGAGCATTTTTGTAACGGCAACAAGCTCCAGTGGGAAATGCATTTATATCAAAACTGAATCCTTCGTGTTCATAGTCTCAAACTAGTGTCACCAATGATGGCATACTACAAAGAGAGTAGTTGTCTGTTTCGTTACAGTAACAAAAACAAACTGGATCTCTGGATTCATTATGATTTTTTTTTCCTTGAAAGATGAACCATTTTATATGTAATATTCAACTTTTAAAGTAATATTACATTTTTTATTAACAATTATAAATATTTATAAAATAAAAAAGTTATAAAATGTAGTTGTAAAATTATTTTAGTTATACAAATTTTAACAAGTCATCAATCGCTTCAACAGCTTTATTAGTGACACTATTAAAGGTATTATTATAAATTAAGTTAACCATGTTTAAAGACAAAGACAATAGATCATTCGGGTTTCTATGATAATTATAATAAGAGATGGCAACAATAATAAAAATGATATTGTTTTTTAAACACTCTTTTCTGGATTTTGGAAAATATCAACTTTGGACTAAAAAGGAATGCTTACAATTTTATTTTCAACACATTCCAGCTTGTACCTATACATGTTAATAGAATCTGAAGAAAAACGTCTTTTGAAATCCAACCTAAAACCTTTAGAATCAAGCAGTGCTCAGGAAAAATCTAAAATATTGATTTGTATAAAAAAAAAATCAATCAGAAAATAAATTTTTATATAAGACATTCTACTCTATAATTTTGATTTCTGCATAGAACTAATACCAATGAAAGTGTGATTCTAAAAGAAAAAAAGTGCTCCACTATAATTCCTAAAGGTTCATAAAGATGTATATATTGTAATATATATAATATGAGTAGTCTATGTTAGATTTGTATTGGAAACCATATATATAATCCGTTGCAAAACTAGCATCTGCTAAAGTTGCATCTCTTTATCGAGCTTGACACTTTCTTACTCCAGATTCTATTCTCTATCTCTATAAATCTCAAATCCGGCCTTGTATGAAATACTGTTGCCATATCTGGAGCGGATCTTCTAATAATGCCCTTTCTCTTTTAGACAAGGTGCAAAAACGCATTGTAAACATAATTGGACCTGCTCTTGCAGCCAACCTTCAACCATTATCACATCGTCGTAATGTCGCTTCTCTTTCTCTTTTCTGAAAACACTATAATGGGCACTGCTCTAAAAAGCTAGTGTTTCTTGTACCATCTACTAAAATTTGTTCTAGTGTTACTCGTCATTCAATTAGGTCTCATCCTTCTTCTGTGGCTGTTCCTAAGTGCTCTAAAAACTCTTATTCCACTAATTTTTTTCCTCAAACATCAGTTCTTTGGAATTTGCTTCCTTCATCTTGCTTACCTGATTCATATAATTTGCAATCTTTTAACTTGTCTGTCAATCGTTATCTTGCTCTACAATCTTCATCTTTTCTCTTCCAATAACTTCCAACTCTAATTAGTGGTTGCTTGCAGCCTTGTTGAAAGCGAAGATGTTTTTTAAAAAAAAAGTTGGTTTCTTTTTAAAAGCAAAAATTGATGTCATACTTTGATGTCTACTTTATGCGGGAAGGGCATATCATTTTAATAGTTTTATAAATGGTCTCTTGATTATTTGTTACAATCTGTATAGATAATTAGGGTGTGTGCTGCAGTTTTTTTTGATGCTTGAGAAAGATAACTTTCATACATGCAGCAAATTTCGAAATTGGGTATGTTAATGCTTATATCAGATGAGAATGATTTACAAAAAGTGCTGATTAAAATCTTGAAAATTGAAAACTCTATAGGAAAAGGTCATGTTATTACCTTCCAAAGTATTATGAGATGTTTGGTCATTAGATTGTGTTCAGACATAAACATTAAGTAACACTGTGAAAGAAAAAGAGCTAAGTTACCTCTCATTTAAATGCTCATGATGCAAGATTTATTGCTGACAGTCTTTACTTGCTAGTTATGCACTCAAACTAGCTGCTCATTCTTAGAGAGTTAAAAGCTTTGAATTAGCTGGAAGCTACAACCAACTATATTGTTTTTAAATTGTAACCCAATTATCTTTTAGGCTGTTTTGTATGATCTGATTCATTTTTTTCCAATTCAATATTGTTTTTTAGGAGCAGACATTATATGCTTTTAATGAATTTACTGTAGCATACTTGGTACATGTTCTCCTAGCTGCTAGATTTTTTATTAGTTTCTTGTTAGTTCTAGCCGACAAGGAACTAGAAACTAATGTCAAGATCTGCATGCTAAATCAGCTGTTGTTTTTAATCTGCTTCTCACATTGAGATTTTTTTATTTATCATTGTATATTTATCTTAATAGCTTACTTTTTTTTTCTTAATGCTTAAAATCTTCTAGAAAGAACTAATGTTTATATTTATGTTATTGCTATTTATTATTTTATAAAAAATAATCTTTTTTTTTCTATATATTATTTGTTGTTACAAGTTCATGATATAAAGACTTATTTTCTTTTCTGTATTATTATAATTTATTAACTTATTGCTTTTTGGTGAGAATTTTTGTTGAATTGCAATTATTATAGAGGCTTGAAGTTAAGACTTCTGTCTTAACTTCAAGCCTCTATAATAATTGCATAAGATTTGTTCCTGTCATTTTTTTTTTTTTTATGTATGAAAATTATAATAAAGACTAGGAAGCGGTGATGTATTGTTTAAAAATACGTTGATGCATTGTGTTCGATGCATTGAACAACTCATCGTGTTCGATATATCGAAAGCGATTAGTAGTTCAATGCATCAAATGCGATGCATCGAACAAAAATGTACCGGAACAATTAACAATGTGTTATATAAAAAAAAATTATAAAATGGTGTATAGTTACTTAAATTAGTTATTTTTCGATTTACGATTATGTTTCTTACAATGCCTTAACCTTTAACATGGAAAAAACATTTTCCGATTAATAATACATTAGACAATCTAATAATTTTAAGATTATCAATACATTAGACAATCTGTTTACTTTTTCCGAAAAAGTAAATAGATTGTTTAATGTATTAATAATTTTAAAATTAATAGATCGTTTAATGCATTGTTAATCGTAAATCGTTAACTTAAACGCCTTATAAATACGAAACACTATAAAGACACTTATTAATTAGAAACATATGAATATATTAGTGGAGCAAATATGAAGAAAGCTGAAAAAGATAGTGTTATAAATGATGTGTTCTGGTGTGTTGATCATAAGATAAACTTGATGTACAAAGTGCTGCCTCAAAATGTGTGCTGTGGAGAGATTTGAGTGATAAGCTGACAAGACTGGTTGGCTTCTTTAATCATTCTCAGAAGTCAAAGGATTTACAAATTGTCGAAGCATTAAAAATTCCAGATATTACAATTAAAAAACTAGTTCAAAGTTGCTCGACTAGATGGAACAGTGAGGTCCATCATTTACAATTAATTAATAAGCTACTGCCTACCAATAAAATTGTAGCAGAAAAAGATGTTTCACAAAAACTAGTCAACAAAATACCAGATGAAGAGGAGATTAAACAATTGAGGACAATGATTGAATTATTGAAATAGTTTGAAGAACTATCCAACCTTGCAAGTCCATATCGTTTTAACTTTTTTTTTCAGAACTTTTTGATCTGGAAGATGAATTGCATTCAATATCACATGATCCACCCAATCCCATGATGAAAGAAGTCGCTGATCATATCTTGTTGCAAATGCATGACACGTTTCCCGAATGTCGAACTAAAGTTTTAGAATACGCATATGCAAACATGTTGGATCCAAGTTATAAAGGATCAATATTGCATGGTGTTGGGCAAAGATCAACATGACCAAGATATCTTTGAATGAAGCTGTGTTCAACATGTGCAAGGCTAAACTTAGAAACACCACATCACTTAACACATCACAATTCCTCATTGATGTAACGGAAGATATAATGATACAGACACACACAGCTTCAAGAAAAAACAACAGTTGGGTACGTAAGAAGGTCTTGCAAAAGTTTGAAAATCCGAACTTTTGGAAAAGTGGTTAATAACCCATAAGGAAGCAGCTCTTTGATAGTGGAGATTAAGGCGGCGATAGAAAGTTATTTGATAACGACACCGATTGCCGATAATGGGGAGATCGTTACTGGAAGAACCAATCTTTTAATTATTCAAAACTTGCCGGCTTCGCCAGGTGAAAAATATAAAGGAAAACTTTAGACAAATGAAGAAAATAAATGGTGTGAACAATTTTATACTTTGACTATTTTTTTTTTTTTTAATTTTGTAAAATTTTTATGCCACTATTGTAGATGATTAATAGCAAATAGTAATGACTAAATAAAATTTAGCTGTTATACTTTATTTTTATTCATTCTTTGCATTGTTGAGCGATCCAGTGTTTCGATGCATTGTGTAACGATGAATCATTCGATGCATCATGTTTCGATCCAGTATTTCGATGCATTGTGCACACGATTAATCGTTCGATGCATCAAACACGATGCATTGATGTATCTGTCATCAACGTATATGTCAAATGATGCATCGCCGCTCCCTAATAAAAACGTCAAATGTTTATAAATTGTTTTTCCTAAGCGCCACTTTAGATTTTAGGCTTCAACACTACTTTCATATGTTTTTTCATAATATTTTAATTTAGTAAATATTAAGTTATAATTAACTAATAATAATTTTAAATATTTGTTGTTCATATTATTTTAAACCCTTATATATTAGTAGAATAATACTGTTTATAAATTTCTAAAATTAAATTCCGTCTGTTCCTTTCCACTAACAAAAGAAAAAGGCAGAAAGTTAAAAAAAAATTAAAAAAAAGAAGAAGCCGTTTTCTGTATAATAAATGTAAAAAGCATATTTATATATCATTTAACTGATTTACCAATTTTATTATTGTCATTTTATTGAGCTATTTTTATAACCAAATAATAATAAAAATGTTCTTTTTTAAAACAAACATTTTTGTTAATAGGATTGTCGGTTATGATTGCCCTTTTGATTTTCACTGGTGTGCAAAGCAGGCATGGCGAGAATATAAAATTTCAATGGTCGTTCTATTTAGGATGGTTATCGTTCATTTTTACAGTAAAAGCAGGTGCTTTGTGTTGCTTTGGAACTATTTCTTATCAAAAAATATGACGAACCTAAAATTTGCAGTTGAAGAATATGTTAATTTGTATTTTAAATTGTATATAAACATATTTGTTATTTAAAGGTTTAAAAGTTATCAAGTAACAGCGATTTGTTACTAACTGACATTAGAATTAGAATTCTCATTGCAATCTCTCGTTGCCAACTTATTACATTTTGGGATTAAAAAAAAATCGTTATTTAAGGAAAATAACGATTTTTTTTAAATCCCAAAACAATTTCTCTTAATCCTCAACTTATTACATTTTGGGATTAAAAAAAAATCGTTATTTAAGGAAAATAACGATTTTTTTTAAATCCCAAAACAATTTCTCTTAATCCTCAATTACAAACTTGCTTTTTTTTTATTAAGATACCGTGGTAAAATGATTAGGGCGGTCCTGATTTCGAAGCGAGCACATTTCCCGTCATCAGTAAAGAAGGAAATGTGAACTTTATAATTAAATGCTCTTTCGCAGTGCTCTGTTCTTAGACCGTTTATATTGAGTTATTATTAGTATTAAAAGTTAAAAATATATTTTAGTCTACTTTTTTTATGGTTTATCTACATGGTTACGTTTATAGAAGTTTATTTCTACTTAGTTTATTTATTGTTCTTACACTTTTTAATTTATATGTTGGTTTACTCTTGTATAAAATTCTGATGTTAAGATCCTCTTGATCTTTCTTCAGACACAGATTATTTACCTTGCAATTTTGTAAAAGTTTATTATTATTATTTTTTATCTTATCTTTTTTAAATGCTTGTTTAAAGTTCTGGCGACAAGATCTTTGCGATCTTGTTTCAGATTCCTTGTTAATATTTGTTATATTTTCTATCATTATAAGTTTATATTATTTTTTTATTATTGGTTATTTAAAGCTGTTCAACAATTAACAAATGTAAACCTAAAAAAAAAAAAAAACTCTGGCCGACTCTGCATTGTTGAGATTTATAGCAATATAGTTGTAAATGTTTTTCTGATAATTAACAAACCCGTATTTCTGATAATAAACAAACCCGTAATTTTTTAAAAATATTACATTTACACCGGATAGACTAAAAATAGTAAAAGTTATACCCGTTTAAAAAACCGGAGATTTATTTATACTAAATAACTACAGGTTTATCTTAGTTCTTCCTGTCTTTTCAAAACTTTCAAAATAAGTAATTTATAGTATAAATACCTAGTAAGCACTCGGCTGGCTTAACACGTCTAAAAAAAGTATTAAAACGTATTAATAAGTTTTTTATACGTGTGGAACACGTCGTGTACTTAATGGATAGCTAAAAAGTAACAAGATTTTAAATTAAAACTAATTAAATTAAAAGCAACATTGAACCAAAAACGCAATTTTAAATCTTATAAACAACACACTCCTTTAAACATTTGTGCAGCCGTGGCGCAATGGTAGCGCTCTTGCCTCAGAAACGTAAGATCCGTGGTACAAACCCCACCTCTGAGCAAGTTTTGCGACATCGGTTAGGAAGGAGGCGTGAACTTCCTATTAAATGCTCTTCCGCGGTGCTCTGTGATAAGACCGTAAGGACTTCTTGGGGCACCTAAATCAACTTAAGAAAAAAAAAAAAAATGATAAAGTTGTGCTTGGAATCTTTGTTGAATTATTTAAAACATTTGACATTGTAAGCATTTGTAGATCATACAATTTGTCTTAAAAAGATAAAAAAGTATGGTATAAAAAGTGTTGCTTTAAATGGATCATAAATTTTTTGTCAAACAGATATTTATGAGGAATTGCCAATGAAAACAAATATTTAAAGTTACTTTAAATGACTCAAGTTGCCCCTAAAGATCATTTTTAGCGTTCATGCTGTTTTTCATACACAGTAATGATCTCTCTAAGACTTTAATGAAACTAGATGTCATAATGTTTGGAGATGATACCAATTTATTTTATAAGTTCTGCTTTATAAATTTTATAAAGCAGAACTTTCAAAACTACAAATTTTGATTTTAAAAGACTATATAGGTTTAAATTTAGTTAATATCATAAAACACACTAAAAATAAAATACATCCTTTTTGATTTCAAGCTAAAAAAGATCAACATCAGAAGCTTACTTTCTAAAAGTCGTGCTCTACTAAAGTCGTTACTAAAAGTACAGACGAAAACAATTATTTATGAGACTGGAGTGTGAAAAATTCTAATTTTAGCTATTTATCGCATAATGATTTTCTTAAAATGAACTAAATGTTATTAAAGAATTATAGAAATCAAATACTGTATAAATTGTTAAAATATATTATTTTCAAAAATTGGATTATGATATCGTAAATAGCCAAGATATAAATAACCATGCTCACAATAAAAAAAAATACAAACAAAAAAATTCTGTTTGAGAAAGTTATTTGGTTGATTGCTACAACGTAAGGTTGATTGCTACAACGTAAATTTTGTGAACTTTCTAAACCAAGAAAATTCATCAGCTCTACCAGTTTAACGAAGGATTTCTAATAAGCCGGTTGATATATAAAAAAACAAGAACAAGAAAACATTAAAGCTCTATATCAAATCAGCAAAATCATATCAATCAGCTTGAGCGGTTTCTCGGTGACAAGACTTCACGGTCTTCTACGAGTTTTCCATTTATTTATTATGCTATTTTTATTTTCTAACGATATCTTTATTTGTAGTTAATTTAAATTAATGTAAGACAACTTTTTATTTTACTTATATTTGTATAAAGATTGTAATAAAGAGAGAAAAAAAAAATTTTTTTTTTTATAATTAATAACAAGAAGGGAGGGGAATGAAAAAAAAGACACCCTTTATTTTGACTTTGTTTAAAAAAACTTAACTGACTAAACTGAGCAACATTGTTGCAAGGGTGCTGCTTTTTAAAATAAATTCAATTGCTTAATTTTTTTTCCCATTCCGATTTTATTTGGGAAAGGCGTATGTTTTTAAATATAATTTAAAAATACACACTCAAAAAAAAAAAAAAAAAAAAAAAATTGAAATAGAAAAGTTTTAAAAATAAATTTTAAGTTTATTTATAGGATGTGAACGACATTTTCAACATTTAATTTAAATTTTTTTAAAATACAATCTTTGTTTAACATCGGCTTGCTTCTTTTTATTTTTTTCCGAGTTTACGTTATATTTTCAAGCTATCTGAACTGAGACTATAGTATTGTTTGTAAATATAAATTTGATGCAATGATAGATATATAAAAATATCACAAGTAATTTAAAGCGGTTCAATGACGGTCAACAACAGTTTTCCGCGTTCTTTAAATAATAGTTACAGTTTACAGTTTTTTTTTTTTGTGTAATACAACATTCAGAGGGTGATTCTGCGAATAAAATGAGGGGGTGAATCCTCAAAAGTACCAAAAATAAAGGTCTCAAAACGAAAATTTAACCGACTGAATTGTGTCAAATGCCCGACTAGCCAACTAAATTCGTAAAAAAACCGACTATAACTTGAAAATCACCTTTTTCGGGGAAGAGGTGGGAGGGGAGGAGTATAACATCCCTCTCCCCTCCTCCCCCCCCCCACACACACATACACCCGTCACCTCTGACAACATTTATGAATAGAACCATTAGAGATTAAGATTTAGTTGCCTAAAATTTTAACCTTAAATTAACGGACTTATATGTTTACGGCCTTCGAAGAAACACATTTGTTAAAGATGGCTGATTCAATGAAGGAAGATAGCGTAGCTGCACTCTTAAAAGGAATAGATCGGTATATAAATTAAAATACGCACAAAATACGTGCATTCACTCTTGCCAACCTTTTAAATCCTTGTTCTTTGCCTTAAAAAGTGTGTTTGTGGTCTTGTCCCTCGAATCTATACTATTAGACTCCTCTGGTCAAGGTTTAGGCGACCTTATCATGTCACACGTGTTCATGTACCTTTTAATATAAATAAATATATGCAACTACAGATTTTGAATTAACATAATAAAGTTGATTATTGAAAGTTTTTGATAATCAGTTAGTTAGGTTGGTTATATTTTTTCAAATCATAATACTGGTTCAATATTTTATTACTTTATTTTTGCCAAAAAATATTGAAAAAATAGTTTATTTAGCTTATATAATTTTTCAGGATTTTCCCACTAAAATATTCATTGAATCCAAAATAAGGCTAGGAATTAAAAATTGGTTTTAATTTTTAACTATAAAGTTATTATAGAATTAATCCTGTACTTAAGGGAGTAAAGTCTGAGTTTACAACCCAGTTTAACTATTACTAATAGTTAAACTGGGTTGTAAACTCAGACTTTACTCCCTTAAGTACAGGATTAATTCTATAATAACTTTATAGTTAGAAATTAAAACCAATTTTTAATTTCTAGCCTTATTTTGGATTCAATGAATATTTTAGTACACTAAGTTTTTCCTAATAGTATAAGGAGATCTGCGGATTTTAAGGAAATAGCGTTAAAATCCGCCTTACTTATCCTTAATCCTTCCAATTAGTTAAATATAGTCTGTAATCCAATAGCCTTAAAATTCACCTAAAAGAGCCTTACTTTTTGCCTTAAAATCCTGGAGATCTCTGTATTTTAAGGCAAAAAGTAAGGCTCCAGGTGATTTCAGACAAAAAAATAAAATCTTCTTTTTTTGGAAATTTCATGGATTTTTTTAAGACAATAAAGTCTCGGGCTCTTTTTGTAAGCATGCCAATAATATTGATATCCGTCTGGACCATCAAGATTAAATTTCTTCTCATCAAACCAAATAATTGAGCGCCAATCAGGTGGACAAGACAAATATTTGTTTGCGTACGCCATACATTTCTCCATGTGATGTTTCTGCATTGCTGGCGTTGACATACTCTTTGCATACCTCAGATGTTTGGCTTCATGTAACGTTCTTTATATCATACACAATGACATATCAATATCCAGATGGAGGTGTATCAATTGGGCACTATAGCCAGTGTTAGAAGCCACTTGTAGTATGTGACATTTCAATATCTCAGACATTGATACATTGGCAGCTTTGAATACCTTGATCATATTGATTTGACTTCTTCAGGATTTAACTTAGTTTCACGTCCCATAGTAGTCCTCTGTAATATATATGATTAGTTCGCATATGATGGCCCTTTGGTCTACATTAATATATGTATCACCTACTTAGCGTTAGCAATTTGTCTGTTGCAGTCATGCTAAATGACTAATGTGTGCTATTTGTTTGTCACCAGAAAGTATCATATGGTCTAACATATTTTCACACCAGGAAAACATTTAGCACCAAAAATGACATTTTTTGTTACCTCTCTGATTATGACTATTTTTAGATATTTTAATGTTTAAAACAGTATAAAATGAATAAAATATATTTATAGTTTGCTATTTGTTTGGCACGGACTGTGTATATAGGTGTTTACAACCTAGAACTTTTAACGTTTCAGTAATTCTTTCTGGTCTTAAAGACTTGTTTTTAATAAATTTCAAATAAGCGTAATAATTTTTTTTTTTTATTTAGATACAACCCTGAGAATCTTCCAACACTAGAGCATTATGTTCAAATGCAGGTTAATTTTTTTCATATTTTTCTATAAATTTTGTACAGACTACTTATTGAGTATACTATATTTACCTCACCTTAGTTATTAATCTATAGATTTTAATGCTTTAATTTGATAAATTATCCAATATGCAATAGATTTTTCATAATTGTTTAGTATTCCTTCAACTCTTTCATAATATCATATAAATAATAGTATTTATACAAGTTTTCTATAAAATTTGTATATAAACAAATTTTTATAGAAAAATTTTTAGATCACTCAACAAATAATTTTGAAATAATGATAAAAATAGAACAAATTATGCTGATATAAATGAGGTCCTTGTTAATTTTTTTTGATGATAGTCGTGGGTATAAAGAAATTGATATTGGTGACTATAGGGATTCTGAAAGTATTTCAATATATGTAAATCAAGAGCTACTATCCTTATGAGGGTACCTCTGAGGACATCCTAGTTTTAGTTTTTTCTTCACCATCCATTAAAAATACCCCTGAAGTTCAAAGTTTCTTTAATCATATTTCTGCATCTGAGGAGCATACAGATAGTGAATATAGAATCTGATGCTGAATAAGGAATTTACGAAAAATCGTTTAGCAACATAAGTATGGAATATGAAACTTATAAAGTTCATTAACTACTTTTTATTTGGAAAAATGCTAAATATCTTTTGCCTAGATAATCAATTTTGTTTCATCTTTTTGTTTGTTTGTTTGTTTGTTTGTTTATTTTATTTATTATTGAAATAATATTATCCATTCCTCTATTAATTATTTAAAGTTAAAATGAGAAATTAAATATTTTTGCTTATTTCAGCATGGCATATTCTGATTACTTTTTTTAAAATCTTTCTGACAAAAAGAATTTTATTTTTATTTTTTAATTCTGACCAGTAGTTTCTATTTTGTACCCTTTTCTTTGATCAGTAAATTAATAAAAAAAATGTTATTTAAAAAATCATTAAATAAACTTTTTCTTGAACCAAAGTATTTTTAAAGAACTTTTTTTTTTTAAATTTTACTTTAATCCATTTGTTTATTAAATTAAGAACAAATGTATTAATCAATAGAATAAATGAGAATTATCTAATAACACTGCATTGCTAAGTTTAAAATATTGAAATATTACAGTACTAAGTTTCATTTACTTTTGGATAATTTCAATTGCTGAATATTAATTTCTGTAGATTTTCTACTCTCTGAGATATGTTATTTTTAAACAATAAATCTCAGAGAGTACACATAATATATTGTTGATTATGATATTGTTTTATCGTATTATGATTACAATACATTATATCAACAGTATCATTTGATATCATTTGTAAATCAGTAATCATTTGAATAATATAATTGTCAAAGTTGTATTTCATTAATATCAGAATCATGATATTTTTTCAGTATATAACAATTTAGTTGTCAGTATTAATTAAGCCAATTTCTAGTTAAATTAATTATACTATAAGTTTTTAATTTTAAATTATTTTTTTATAAGGTTTAAGACTTGATTATAAGGATTAATAGTAATAAAGTAGCCTGCTGCGGGAGAAAGAAAACAAGTAAAATTGCATGTTATCTAATTTAAAACTCAAAATTAAACAAAATTTACAAATCAAAAACTCTTAACTTTTTAATTAGATTAATTATAATTTAATATATTAAAGAATCAAAAAAACTCAAACAGAAACTAATTAGAATTTTAAAAAAATTAAAAACATTGAAAAAAATTTTTTTAAAATAAGTAATAAAAAACATTTTAAAATTCTTTAAAAGCATAAAAAACCTACACTAAAACCAAAACAACATTAAAAAGCACTAAAAATATGCAGTAACAAAAACAAGTTATCTTGTAACTTTCACTATATCATTAAATTTTAATTTTTCTAATATTGTTAATAATTTAAAAAAATATTTTCATTCATTTTTTTAATATTGTTTTTTTATTAGGTTTTTTTGGTTTTTTAAAGAACATAGATATGCATAAATATTATTTTTTTTAGGCTTTTGAACAAACATACAATTTAGATGCAAACCTTGCAGTTTTAAAGTTGTAAGTAGTCAATTAATGTAGCTAATGAAAATAATAATAAATACTAATATTTTCCTTGCAGCTTGATCATTTTACTTTTTTTTTTGTATTTAATATTAAAATACCAGACAGCTAATTATTACACCTACATTTTAAATAATTTTAATTTTTAAATTTTAAAATTTAAAAATAATTCTATTATCACCTGCATTTAAAATAATTTTAGTAATGTAAATATGTGACTTATCATATTTATCATAATGTAAATATGTGACTATTTGCAATAATGTGTATTACCCATATTCAGAAGAAAACAATTATCTTTAGTTAGGATTAAAATTCACCAGCCACTGTGACCCTGAACCTCACAGAAGAGATATCACATTCAAGATTGAGTATCTGTTCTTTATTTACTTGCATCGTTAGCAAAAAATGCCACTTTGAGATGAGAACATCTATATTATAGAAAATAATTAATATAGATGAGAAATAATATAGATAAGCAAAACAAGAGTAAAGACCAAACCTAATAAAATAGAGCAGTGTTTTGTTTATCAAGGATAACAATTACTATGGATTGGAAAGGAATAATTCAATAGTTTTAAAAATTTTCTCAGATACACCATTAAATGGAGTATGGATAAGACCAACATGTCATACTTATTATTAAAACTCTTTAATATCTCAAGAGCAATAGCTCTTGCCTCATATACACCTCACATACATTAAAGAGTTTTAATAATAAGTATGGCATGTGAGTCTTATCCATACTCAATTTAAGGGTGTATTTGCCTCTCTTTAAAGGACAGTAGCAACTTTCAGTTAAAATGATTAATAAGCTAGTAGTAGAATGAACAGATCTGAAGCTTTAGTACTAGGAGGAGGAGTACAGAAAGAAGAAAACTAAAGTATTGAAATTATAATCCCAATATAAATAAAAATATGTAGTAATAAATCAATCAGAAATAGTTTTCATACCATCAATGCACAATCAGAAATAGTTTTCATACCATCAATGCACAATCAAAAAGCAATGAGTAAAGTTAAGAAAATTTAAAGTTCATTATATTAGGCCAGAAACAGTGTAACATGGGTTTCCATTTAAAACAACCTATTAAATTAAGAAGGGGTGCAATGCAACAGAAGTTTCTTTGGTCAAAAGAGATATTCTGTTTTCACTGAAAAGAGATCAAAAGGTGAAGACTTTTTGTCAAGACAAGTGTATAAAGTTGAGTTGTCAGCAAATAGAGACACTTTAGATGTAAAATTGTCTGGAAGATTGTTGTCATAGATAAAAACAATAAAGAAGGAAAGAGACATTTCCAGTAACTTTAGGAGTACTCTAACGTTACTGGAAATGAATAAAAATTTATGCAATATTAACAATACATTCGTTCTCAAGAGAGATATTCTTTTAAAAAAAGATCTTGAAAAAAATGATTACAGTTTAATATAGCAACTGTACAAGAAGGTGAAAAACATGGAGTAAAAAGTGGGTTGACATAAAACTGAGATTAAGGAATGAAAGCTTTCATACCTGCTTGGATGCAAGGGGTTAGGTAAGAGGCGCATTTATGCATACATAATATGAATATATATGAGTAAGAACAAATATATGCTGGCATAAAATATCCTTCTTATTTGTATAAACTTTAGTATTTATATGGTGTAATATTTGTCAAAAGAGAAGATGATGATCAGATGAATGTGTGATATGACTCTAACAAGACAAGAAAAGGAGCCATAATCTTAGACAGAGATTAGAATAAGTGTTGTATGAAACAACGTTTGTCAGAGAAGATTAAAGTAATTTGGATATCAGCATGTAGAGTTTCAGGAGAAAATGGTAGAGGTAGAAGTAAAAAAACTTTATTAGAGTGCATTATATATGGTATGAACAAGCATTAGTTAAGGAAAAAAAATGCTTGTTTTTTATATTATAAAAAGAGCATAAAAGGAAAAGGCTAAAATGATGATAATGATGATGATCATGTTGATCATGATGATGTTTATGTATAAATATACATCAGGTTTGGAGAGAAATGCCGTGTGATTGCACTCTGTAACTGACCATGTTAATAATATTTTTTCTTTACAGTTTGACCATGACTGTTTTAATGTTTTAACAATTTAAATTACAATAAAAAAAATAATTACGTTAAAAACAACAATTAATCGTTAATCTTTTTTGACGTTTTTATTTTATGCAAAGGCTTTAAATAAAATAAAAAATTAATTATAATGATCATTTAAAATAAATAAGTGTCAATTAAAAATATAAATTTTTTTTAGTAGGCATGTATTTTTTATAAATTAAAAATTTGAAACTATTTTTCCATGTCTTTATAAAAATCTTTAAGTTCAACTAAAATCTTCTCGTTGCAATTGAATGATTTAATTACTTTATTTTTTTTTTGTTTCTATTTTTACAAAGAGTTGTTTAAATTTTTTTTTTTAAACTTACTTAATGAAATGATTAAAAATTATTATTTTAAAAAGATTACTTCATAATTAGAAAAATTTTTTTTTTTTTGCGACTTTAAAAAAAATGTTTATACAATTTAAAAATATATTCAATAATTTAGTTTCACTTTTTAAATAAACAACTAATTAAAATTTTTTCATTTATTAAACAATCATTAGAAGTAATTTGTAAAAGCGTTTTACTTAACTTTAATAAAACGTTTCAAAAGGTAAGTTTTATAGTAATTTATTTCAACCGCAAATAAAAAGGTAACAAAAAGTAAGTTTTGCCTTAAGTTTGAGTTTTTTGAGTTTTATTTTAAAGCTTACAGTATTGGACAAAACATTTGCAACCAACATCGAACAATGCTAAAAAGTGTTCCTAATTTTACATGTCTTTAAAACGAAACAAACTATACTACTACAGCAAACATTTCAGGAGTCTGGAGTCAGCAATCAGCTGACAGGTGACAGTACAAAGGCAGATTTTTGTTGACAAGTGCCATTTTGCAGCGGACAAAACAAGTGCAACTTTTTTGGTTTGTTTCATTTTCTTAAATCAGGTCCGTGTCAATGTTACGGAAGTTTTTTAATAATTAAAGGATGTATCCAGAAGTTTCCAGAGCATGCAGAAGCTTCCAGAAGTTTCCAGAAGAAGCATCTGGAAGCATCCAGAAGCATCTGGAAGCATCTGGAAGCATCCAGAAGCATCTGGAAGCATCCAGAAGCATCTGGAAGCATCCAGAAGCATCTGGAAGCATCCAAAAGCATCTGGAAGCATCTGGAAGCATCCAGAAGCATCTGGAAGCATCCAGAAGCATCTGGAAGCATCCAGAAGCATCTGGAAGCATCTGGAAGCATCCAGAAGCATCTGGAAGCATCCAGAAGCATCTGGAAGCATCCAGAAGCATCTGGAAGCATCCAGAAGCATCTGGAAGCATCCAGAAGCATCTGGAAGCATCCAGAAGCATCTGGAAGCATCCAGAAGCATCTGGAAGCATCCAGAAGCATCTGGAAGCATCCAGAAGCATCTGGAAGCATCCAGAAGCATCTGGAAGCATCCAGAAGCATCTGGAAGCATCCAGAAGCATCTGGAAGCATCCAGAAGCATCTGGAAGCATCCAGAAGCATCTGGAAGCATCCAGAAGCATCTGGAAGCATCCAGAAGCATCTGGAAGCATCCAGAAGCATCTGGAAGCATCCAGAAGCATCTGGAAGCATCCAGAAGCATCTGGAAGCATCCAGAAGCATCTGGAAGCATCCAGAAGCATCTGGAAGCATCCAGAAGCATCTGGAAGCATCCAGAAGCATCTGGAAGCATCCAGAAGCATCTGGAAGCATCCAGAAGCATCTGGAAGCATCCAGAAGCATCTGGAAGCATCCAGAAGCATCTGGAAGCATCCAGAAGCATCTGGAAGCATCCAGAAGCATCTGGAAGCATCCAGAAGCATCTGGAAGCATCCAGAAGCATCTGGAAGCATCCAGAAGCATCTGGAAGCATCCAGAAGCATCTGGAAGCATCCAGAAGCATCTGGAAGCATCCAGAAGCATCTGGAAGCATCCAGAAGCATCTGGAAGCATCCAGAAGCATCTGGAAGCATCCAGAAGCATCTGGAAGCATCCAGAAGCATCTGGAAGCATCCAGAAGCATCTGGAAGCATCCAGAAGCATCTGGAAGCATCCAGAAGCAACTGGAAGCATCCAGAAGCATCCAGAACAGATTCACACAGGTTCATTTTACTATATAAGAGACATGTAAACTGACATGTAATTCAGTCAGTATATGGAAGTCAATCAGTCAGTATTATCAAGACAGTTTATCGAAGTGAGTTTTATCAAAGTGTTTTATCAAAAAGAAGAAGTGAAATACAACAAGTGTTTCATTACATCAATACAGTCGACATCCAACCAAGACGTTGTGTTTTACAAAGCATTATTGTATCATCACAAGGTAATGTAACATGGTAAGCCTTGAAAAGCGTGATTATTTATTTTTATTATTTTTATGACTTCAAGTGCAAAAATGACTCCCGACAGTCTTGGATTGGAACTAAGAAAGAAAATTATTGGCGATTAAGTAAGTGGAATATCACAAAAAAGTATTTGTGATAAATATCGCGTGAAAAAATATACTGTATCAAGACTATGTTCCAAATATCAAATATCTCATATTGACTGAAATGTGCAGAAATGGCGAACTGTCCTGTTTAGTGATGAATCAAAGTTTAACATCATTGAGAGTGATGGCATTTGCCATGTACGTTGACCGGCCAGAAAATGCTTTGATTTACGTTACTGCTATAAGACAGTGTAGCATGGTGGAGGCAATGTAATGGTCTGGGGGTGTTTTTCTGCTAATGGTCTACGTCCAATACATTGAAACGATGGAATAATGGACTGTTTCATGTATAAAAATATCCTGAAAGATGTTATGTTACCTCATGCTGAATGGAATATGCCAATAAAATGGGTTTTTCAGCAAGACAACGATCCGAAACTGCAAAAGTAGTCAAGCAATGGTTTCAAGACAACCACCTATTGGTTATGGATTGGCTGCCTTAATCTCCGGATCTCAACTCTATCGAGAAGCTGTGGGAGATCGTCAACCGCAGAATTTATCGCGAAGGTGTTTGTAATAAAGATCAACTGTTTGAACAAATCCAAAAGGCCTGGGCAGCGATTCCACAAAGTTTCATTGATCACCTGATTGAACCTATGCCTTGAAGATGCAAGGCTGCGATCGACAACAAAGGATTTGCCACGAAATATTGATAGCAAAATACAGCTTGGTCAACATTTTGTGGAGTTGCACTTGTTTTGTCCAGAAGGAAATCAACTTTTTTAATACTTTTGATTAATTTATTAATTTTCGTGTGCAAATAATGAACTTTGTGATGAATAAAACTTGAAGTATGTTGTCTCTAAACAGTTACATAGTTATTTCTCTAAATTGAAAAAATTCAGCACTTTTATGTAAAGAAACTAAATTAGCATTATTTGGTTGCACTTGTTTTGTCTGATACTGTATATATTTTCTTTTTAGTGAGGAATTGTTTTCATTTTTAGTTTTTTCATAGTTTTCAGACTTGAAAAAAAAAGACTTAAAAAACACTAAGCTAAACTGTTTAGCTTTTATATTTTAAAATAAGTTCTTAGAATTTTAAAATAACAATAGATAGTTTAAATTAGTTGTTAAATATTTTTAAACTCCTCTATCTTCAATTTTGTATACATATCTGCTAAAGAGTTACAAACATTGAATTTATAAGAAAATTTTGAATAAGATTTAAAAGTGTTTTATATCTTATTTTACGATTTCTTTTATTTAAAATATTTAATCCCACTTAAATTCCTTTAAGCTGTTGTGATTAGCAGTTTTTTTTCAATATTTACATCGTACTTTATTGCGCTTTATTTTTCTAGTTTTATCTGATGATTTATAAAATGAATTAAAATATTAAAGTCTAAATCATAATTTTTAATAATAATAAAAATAATAGTAATAATATGGTATTATAATGAGGTTTTATATCATAGTTCAAGATTAATATAAATATCTTATATATTAAAACAGCTATTGATAAAAACAGTTTATGGTTTTTAAAAAGCTAAACATTTAAAGACCGAAAGCATTTCCAGATATCGCAATTCGCGATCACTTAATATGAGCCTTGTTTATGTACTTTACTTGGCAAGAAATTGTTGATGTCATACTACATGCCCAATCTCAACTGAGGGTTTAGGTAAGTACAATCTTGATATGGACAACTTATGGAAAAATTGTTTAAAAAAATTACTAAATTAAAATTTCATTTAGTTTTTATTATCTATATATATACTTTATATAATATCTCAAACTCATGCAAGCACAAAACAACCCTAAAAAAGTGATGTTGATAAATATACTCTACAAAGACTATTATTTCTAACTCTTTGAAGTTTTTTTTTAAAAACAGGTATCAGTTCAATCCAAATGAATTTAAAGAAACAGTTACTTGTCAAATTTTGCTAAAGTCACTCATGAATCTCCCACACACAGATTTTGTTTTATGTAAATGTCTTATCATTGAACAACATGTATCTTTTCACTTTACATACAGTTTTAAATAAGAAAATTTTTACTTACTTTAAAGCAATATAAACTTTTTAATAATTGTAAATAACAGTAAAATGTTTATAAAGTTATTAGAATTAAATGTAATTTATAAAAAATTATATTCATACTATTTTCTGTTTTTTTCATAAATTATTTTCATAAATTAACATTAAATTAAAGCAATCCTGTGAAAATGTAAACAAAGTAATTGAGTTATCAAATTTGCTTGAAACTTGCGAATTTCAACAGTTTTGGGTAAGAAATCATTAAAAAGTATAATTTGTATCAGTTTTTTCTTTTTATCACCTTGGCTTTACTCAACTACATTAGTATACAAAATGCAAGGTTAACTTAACAAGACAAGGTTAACTAAACAAGGCAAATTTAACCTTTACAAGAGTAACCTATTTATTAAGGTAGTACCTAAAATAAAATTTTGGAGAAGTCTTTTTTTTACCTCCCCCTCCCCCATATATGTTCTATATAATAGACACCAACAAAATTTCTTATTAAAACTATTTTCAGGGAGTAACTTAAGACCTTTAAACATTTGACTCTAGTATTATAATATTATTTTTTAAAATGTTTGTTAACTTCAAAATAAACAAAGTTATATAAAAGTTAAATTATAACTATTTGGTATATAGATTATTATTTTAAGTTTTATTGCTTAAAACTTTTTGTTTTTTTTAAGAATAAAGTAAAGTTTTTTTAATCACAGTTTTTTAAAATAATGGGTCGTCCATAAATTACGCTACACTAAATTTTACTAAAAAACAAAACAAAAAAATCAGAAGTTTACCCTCGCAGAGCCTTAAGTTAATAGAAATATCAAAATAGCAAAGTTTAATGAAAATCACTGGGTAAAAGAGCCTAAGACCTCCTACTCCTACTTATGAGCCTAAGACCTCTTACTTATGGTAATTTATGAACAATCCCTAATTGTTTTTATTAAAGACATTTTTCTAATATGAATAAAAAATGAATAATTAAAAGATTTGTAATAAGATGATGAACAAATGTTTGTTTTATTACTAAATTTCAATAAAATTTAAGTATGTTTTTATCACTAATGGCCTCTTTCAAAACATTCAAAAACATAAATATTTTTAAAAAATAAAAGTTATAAGTCATAATGATATGTATTTTGAAATGATTATATATTTTTGAGCAGATCTATTTGAAATATTTTTTTTTAATGTTATAATCCTATTATGTTTTACAAATCTGACATATGCTTTATAAGCATTTTGATGGAATAATCTCAGCTTTAAGATCAAATTTGTCTTACTGAAAGGTATAAAATTTAGATATTGTAACCAAAATGATTGCAACGTAATACCTAACCAGTGTAGCATGTTCAAAGTTGTGCACTGATTGATTGATTTTGTTACCTTCATTATCTCAGAAAAAATAGTGAATAAACCATAGGATCTAATATGCTTGATATAGTTTTTAAAGAATGGTCTCTTGGGTAAACAACTTTTTCCTGGAAACAGACAGAGCACCATCTTTGCCAATAAATGGCAACTTTAATATGTAAAAGTAGGCAATTGTGACATCTATTGCATAAAATAAAAAATTCAAAATCGTTTTTGTAAGCAAGAAGTTCTGAGTTTGACCTAACCACTGTAGTAAGGTGAAGTAAAAAAACACTACTCTACAGTAAAGTACTAGGAAGTAAAAAAACAGTACTCTACAGTGGAAGAAAAAAAAAAAAAATCAGTTTTTTTCTATTGAAAACAAATTTGTCATAAAATTTATAATTTTTCTAATCAAAGAAGATGATATATCTTTAAAAGCGTCTTTTTAAACGTCTTTCTAAATAAATAAATATATAATAGTAGTACTTAATAAAGTTAACTTAAAGTGGTTATTAATTCTATAAGTAATACTTGTAATATAGTAATCATTATACTTAAGTAAATTTATACTTAATCTTTGTTCCAATAAAGTGAAAAAAAAACCCTACTAATCTAAGTAATTCCCATTACATTACAAATATATAAAACCCTTACAAAGAGATTATAATCAAAATAACAAAATATCCTCTCAAATGTTTCAACTTAAAAATGATAAAAACACAATGATAAAAACAATGAAGATTTATATTCTTAACAGCAAAAAAATCAATCAAAAATCAGTTATAAGAAAATTCTTAACAGCAAAAAAGTCAGTTATCATTTTCATTTTTAATTTTATTTTTATGTTATTTTATTTTTCAGTTATCATAGACTTCATTATAGATAAATTGTGTTACTGCACATTTTCAAGGTCACTTTCTCTTGATCTTGAAATTCAACTTATTTTACCAAAGACACAAATTGAATCATATGCTTCAAAAATGAAATAAAATTTTTAAAATGGAACCTACTTTTTGACAACTGAGAGACTTAAAAAAATCAAAAATTAACAGCATAAAATTAAAGTATAAAGATGTGAGCAAAATTTTATTAGCGCCATTGACACTCATTTTTTTTTAAATTGATAAAAAATCAATAACAATAAATTCAAAATAATTACAGCTCAGCTCCTTTTAACTTTTTTGAAACCAAAGCGCCTATCAATAAAGCGAACAGAAATGATAAATAAACATTTAAATTGAAAAAAAATAAATAAGCTTGTTATAATCAAATAAAGACCTTGTGAGTTTTAAAAGCTCAAAAAACTTTTATATTACTAAAACAATTTTTTTTTTTTTTTACAGAAAAATGACATAATAGGTGACATAATGTAGTTGAGTTATATTATGATTTAAAATTTCATTTAAAGGAATTATGGTATTTGTTTTAAGAAGCCATTTTGGTAAAGCTCAATATGTTTTTGTAAAAAAAAAAACTTGTTTTAATGGTTAAAAGACAGTTGAAAAAAAAAACTTAAAACACTTTTTATTTGTATAGTATTTGTATTTGTATTTTCTTCTTTTAAAAAATTAAGCAATAATAAAAAAGTAGACATCATTTTTTTTTAGGCAGAACTAAAAAATTGTGATGATCTAATAGAAGGCATTACTGGTTTCAAAGAATCTATTCGTAGTTGTAAGATTTTCTTATGTAAATTTCTTATGTAAATGTAAGTTTTTATAATTTTTTTAATTTTTTGTTGTAATTTTTAAAAATATATTTTTAGTTATAGTATCAGTTCTTCAGATAACTTATGAAAGTATAGCTAAAGAATTATTACTGCAGTTACTTGGTTTTCCTACTGGTAATAAGTTTTTTTGTTTAAGGATAGATTTGATTTCTATTAACACAAAATTTTGTTACTAGAAAATTAACTTAAGTCTAGTGCCCTCCAGCACCAGATAATTGATTTTTTTCAATGATTTTTTTTAACTATTTTTTTTACTAAGTTTTTTCTTCAATAAAACATTAAGTGACATGGTTACTTTATGTTTTAGTGTTTACATTAATTATTTTGAATTTATAAATATAAATTGATCATTTTGAATTTATGATCAAATTGTTTTTTGTTTGTTTAGAAACTGAGTTTTCAGATCTTTTGAAAGAATACAAATGGGTATTAAATAATGAAAATGTACTAATTGCAAATCAAGAAGCCCATATTAAATCAAAAAACATCAGTGAAAAGATAACCTTTGACAGTATGTTTAATTTTTCTTTATTGTTAAAACAAGGCATTTCAAATCATAATGCTATAGTGTCAATGGTACCATATACCATATCATATCATTTTTAGTTCAATGTTTATTTTTCTTTTGACTTTAAGGATCTCTAAGCATTGTGACATGTTTCTATTATTTTAAAGAGAATAAAAATAAAGTTTTGTTAATTATATTTTGAAGTTTTAAAGTTGGGGATGTAGTTAAAGTTACAAATTAAGTTGCATTAGCTGATATGTTTTAATTCAAATAGGAAATCATTTTTAAGACAACAGTTTTGTATAAGTTTTGATTTGTATCATATTATATCTTGAAGTTTTTATTATATTATTAGTTAATATTTAATTGGATTTGTAGTAAGTTGTTAATTTTTAAATAATATCGTTTTGTTTATGTTTAATAAAATTTATAAACTTTTTGAATTGAATTGTTTATTAGACAAAGCATATTTTGACAGTTGTCAAGACAAAAATAAAGATTAATAGAGGAATATTTAAAAATAAATAAGACAGGCTATACAACCAAAACAGTACTCAACAATAATAACAATAAAAAAATTAAAAAAAATAAAAAAATATATAAACTTAAATATTTAATTGGATTTGTAGTAAGTTATTAATTTTTAAATAATATTGTTTTGTTTATGTAAAATTTATAAACTTTTTGTCCAAAGATTTAAGTCACAATCAAATTTGAATTTTTTAAATTTGTCTCTTTTAAAAATTTTTTCAGTTGTAAATTTTTAATCTGTTTTAGTAAATTTTTGATTGTACTTAGTGATTCTTTTAATAATACTATTGACACAAATAATATGATAAATTGTATGTTTTTATTATTGTATTATTTTTTAAAATTAAGTTACCTCCCAAAGGATACTTAACTCTGAAATTAACCTTAATCAAAGATTAAAATTAACCTTGTTATTCAAAGTCGTTGTGCAGAGAAACAAATTAAGCATGTACTTCCAAAGGCGTAGGGTGGGTTTAAACCTGGAACTTCATAATTTTTAGCAGAATGTTCTACATCTACTCTACTTCCGCATAATTATAATATATTTATATTACAGACCTTAAAAAGTATATATTTATATTACAGATCTTAAGTTTTTACATAATAGTACATAATGACAAGTCATGCGGTATATTCCCTATGGAGTTTAGTTGCTTCTAATATAAATATTTTTTATAATGTACTTAGTGGTTGACCTATTAAGAGTTTTGAGTTTCAAATTGATCTTACACTTCTGAAAGTACCATGCTCAACCTGTTTTTCTGTGCACCATTGTTGTTAATTAAAAACAACCTATTTTTTTTGTGCAGCAATGTTATTGATTAAAAAATGTGTTTATTTTCAATCATTCGTTCTGTTCGAATGATTGAAAATAAACACATAATTGAAAAGAACTCTATGCCTTTTAAATCTCTGGGGAGAATTAAAAGGCATAGAGTACTTAAAAGTTTGCCAAGTTCATGGTGAAAATGAAGAACAATTCCAATGATCATTCGAAAAACCCTCACTTTGGTTGAAAATTCTGTGAGACCAAATTCAACAAACATTGTGAAACAACTCAGAGAACTTGTTTTAGTCAATACTAGCTGTCATGACCCGTACGATGGGGGTTGTGGTAAGTCTAATCCACACCCAACTATTTCTAAACTTGTTCCTTATTTAGTCTTAACACTTTTAGTAAACAGCAAAAAATCAATCAATCTAATGTTCTGGTAGTTGATAAAGTGCTAACTTTTTTTGCCATCCATAAATCTATTCCTTGTCAAATTATAATTAATTTAAAAGAAAACAGTCCAATTTAAATAAAATATATTGAATACCATTATATATACTTAGGCTATCAAAAATACTTATAAAAACAATTTAATTTGAAACATTCTTTTATTATTATATATCTTTTAGTAAATGGTATGAAGATTATCAAGCTTTGTTTTAGCTTTTTGAATACAATCAATATTCAGAACATTTCTTAAATTCTGCTATGTAGGAACTTTCATAATCAGTCATAGGAGAAGGAATTCAACCTAAAAATGGAACAAAATTATTATTGAATACACTTAATACACATTAATTTGTTATGTACTCTATTTATTTATTTGAAAACTCAAAAATGTGACTAAACAGAAAACAAATGAGAAACTTACTTTGTGAGGTTGTTTATCTTATGTGAAAGTTTCAAGATTTATTGTTGCAAGTTTGGATTAACAACTTTTTTTTAAAAAGCAAGGCTAAAATAAATGATCACAATAAGATATACTTTTGTTTTATTTGAAAACTGAATCTAGCTTTTAGTGAATGATTATATGTAGTCAGTTTCAGTAATGAAACTACCAAATAATCATTTTAAATTAAAGACCCCATCGT
>NC_061163.1:30217159-30374659 GCF_022113875.1 Hydra vulgaris
GCGATGATGATAATGATGTTAATGATGATGATCATTATGATCATGATGATGATGGTAATAATGATTATGATGATCATGTTGATCATAATGATGTTTATATATACATATATATATATACAAAATATAACATGAATTTTGAATAAAAAATTTTAGGATGTATAAATGTTTATGCAGTTTTGGTCACAAATCCGGCTATCTTTTATCAAACTCGGGCATGGCCTCCATTGACAAACAAGGCCACTGCACAAAGAAACAAGTTCAGCGTATTACTACCGGAGGCATGGTGGAGATAAAACTCAGAACATCTTGTTTATGACGTGAGGGTTCTACTAAACCACTACCACATTAAACTACAATAAAATTTTCTTATTAGTAATACCAATTACTACAAATTAAAATGAATATATTATATATACAGTGTAGAAAATAATGTCCGATCAACGACCACCTGAAATGACTGAAATTGCTATTTTGACCTCCCAAAATAAATTTTTGCCTGTCATGTTTGACAGGTTAAAAAAAAATCTTGATTTAATTTAAAATATAAAAAAATAAAAAATAAAAAAAGGAATATACTAAAATTTCATATAAATATATTCAGGTTTTAAATGAATCAGTTTTTTAAAAAGGGCAGATTTGCTAAATAAGCTTTGAGCAAATCCGATCTTTTAAAAAACACTAATTCTAATAAGCGTTTAAAATAGTTTTATTGTTTATGACATGCTACTTTAATTTGCTTCATTGACAAATATTCTTATTTTATTATTGTTTTAATATAAATATTTAATTATTATTTTATTATAATGTATAATTACTGCAGGCTTTCACAGGAAGACGTGCGATTTCATGTCTTTATATGACCACACAAGTTATAAGTATATATTATAATAAAATAATAATTAAATATTTATATTAAAACAATAATAAAATAAGAATATTTTGCTATGACGGTTTGACCGCAGCTAATTCAAAAAACATTTTTGAAACGCGCTTAATAAAAAAAATTCTAAAAAAGTGAAATTAATTACATCAAAACTTCTTAACAAATGTTTTTATATTAGAGAAACCATTTTAAATAAAGTAACAATTTACTGAAAAAAAGTTTTGTTTTTTAAATATAATTGACAGTTGTATATATTTTTTAAATTTATAACATATAAATTGTTTGTGTTCATTTCTAAAATAAATCTTATTAAAAAATAAAAAAATTGTTTTGTTTTTATAAACGATGACATTCTACAACTACGAAAGTCTCTTTAACGAATTTAAATATAAGAATGATTAAAGTTAATGCATTTAAAAAGATTAACAAAATTTTGTTAAAAAAAAAAGTTTTAGAAAACCGTTACAATTTAATAAGTTTGATCTTAAATGCTTTTATATTATCGAAATGCTTTTAATGAAGTAAAAAAAACTTACACTTCTAATTAATTAAAAAAAAAGTATTTATAAAATGTTTTTTTATTTTATTTATATAACTATGTATTTTTTAAGAGAAATATTTAACTTTTGAACATGTTAAACAAATAAAAAATATAAAAATGTTGAAACAAAGATTGAAAAAGTTTTTAATGCGTAAATTAAATAGACTAAGCATTTTAGTTTCATGAGTTTTGTTTTAGTTGTGTTTTATATATATATATATTTATTTTATTGTATTTTTGCTTTAACTAAGTATTTTTTATTTATTTTCTCTTTCGTTAATATTTATTATTTTTTTAAACTTTTTTTTCAGATAAGTTTAGGTAAGTTTTTGTAGCGCGTTTTTAAATTTTAAAAATATGCCGTGGTCAAATCGTTAAAATATTTTTTTTGTGTGGTCATATAATGACATGAAATCGCACGTCTTCCTGTGAAAGCCTGTACTGTATATAATTACTAAGTATATAATTACTGTATTTAACCATAGTCATAGTATTTAACTAGTCTGGAAACACGGGCTGTTTTCTATAGATTTCGTAAAATAACTTTAAGCTCTAAAGGGTGACTGGACTGAGAATGCATCAAATGTTTTTAAAATGACTTTTTGTTGCGCAGACTTTGAAAATTTGAATGAATTCGATGCTGTTTTAGCTGCTATTGAGTTGCTATTTGTTGGAGGCAGATCTCAATTTTAGTTCAAACATTAGGCTACCTATCTTAATATATCCTAACCAAAGCGAAGAAAGAATATTTATGTGTTTGTTTTGCAAAAAACGATGTATATCACACGGTGACTCCTCACCTCATTGCCAACCACAAGGACAAGATTACTGATAAACATTTAATAAAGAATATAAGAAAGGAAAGATTATTCTTCAACCTATTAGATTTTATAATTATTTAATCACGATTGCAGTAAAGCTTGCTTCAGATAAAAAGTACTTTGCTACAAGCTGACATTAAAAGTTTAAAATCAAGTATAAATATTTCAATTATTTCAAGAAGTCATTACAGCTTAGTTCCTAGTAAATATGTAATTGATTCATTTGATTGAAATGCTGAAATTTTTTACCGCTGATTTTTTTTTTTATTTTTATTTGCATTCACTCCCAACAAGGTTGCAAGCAACCACTATCAAGGGAGAGTGTTCCAAAGGATTGAAGTGCGGGGAAAAAAACTAGATGAATAAAAGTTTTTAGAGCATGCAGGGACAGATACAGTAAACGAATGAGACTTAGCTGAATGAGGAGTAAAACGAGAATGAATTTTAGTTGATGGAACTAGAGATGATAACTCCTTTGAGCAGTGACCATGATAGTATTTGTAGAAAAGAGAAAGAGATGCAACTTTACGACGATGGGAAAGAGGTTCAGGCTTAGCAGATAGTCCAGGTCCAACAACATTTACAATGCGTTTTTGGACCTTGTCAAGAAGAGAAAGTGAATCGTTAGAAGAACCAGCCCAAATATGACAACAGTATTCCATACAGGGACGAATAAGAGATTTGTAGAGGTAGAGAATGGAATCAGAAGTAAGGAAATGGCGAGCACGATAAAGAGAAGCAACCTTAGCAGAAGCTAATTTAGCAATCGATTGTATATATGGTTTCCATGAAAGGTCAGTAGTAAGCGATAATCCAAGAAGACGTAAAGAGGAGGACTCAGTAAGAGGATTGCCATTCATTAATATAGGAATGTTGACCATATTACGGTAGTTGTTTGCAGTAAGCAACTGGGTTTTTTTTAAAGTTGAAATTCACAAGCCACTGTGAACCCCAATCTATTACTGAAGTGAGATCGGATTCAAGATCAGCTGCTTGTTCTAGGCGATCGAAAAGAGAAGACTTTTTGTCAAGACAGGAGTATAAAGTTGAGTCATCAGCAAAAAGAGCTACTTTAGATGAAAGGTTGTCAGGAAGATCGTTTATGTAGATAAGAAACAAAACAGGGCCCAGGATGGAACCTTGTGGAACCCCAGAAGTTACTGGAAATAAAGAAGAGTGTTGGCCTTCAAGGATGACTTTAATAAACCGCTTAGAAAGAAATGATTTGATAATCTCAAAAACTTTCCAAGAAACACCATATGAAGCAAGCTTATGGAGAAGACCAGCATGCCAAACTTTGTCGAAAGCTTTAGATATGTCGAGAGCAATAGCCCTAGCCTCACCATCTCCATCTAATGCATGATAAAATCTTTCAGTTACAACAGTTAGCAAGTCAGCCGTAGAGCGAGAGGATCGAAAACCGTATTGATTGTCTGACAGCAGTTTATTTGACTGAAGATGAGATGTGAGAAATTTGTTGATCAAAGACTCAAAGACCTTGCTAATAACAGAAAGAAGACTGATCGGACGATAATTGGAGGGGTCAGAATTTTCTCCAGAGTTTTTGAATATTGGAGCTACAGATGCCATTTTCCAACAAGCAAGAAAACAAGACTCAGTCAAACACTTGTTAAATAGTTTAGAGAGAATTGAAGAAAGTTCTGGAGAACAATTCTGCAAGACTGTGACAGGAATGTTGTCTGGACCACAAGCTGTAGACGAGTTCAATTGAGATATGACTTTAGCAACAGAAGCCGGAGTGATTTGAATGTCTAACAATGGGTCAACCTGTTTGACTGGAATGGAAGGAAGAGAATGTCCATAAGATTCAAGAGTGGAATTAGAAGAAAAGTTCCTTGCAAATAGTTCTGCCTTATCCTTGGGAGAGGTAATAAGATCAGTCCCATGAATGAGAGATGGAATGTTAGATCTACCCTTGTTAATAATGCTGTTGAAGATTTTCCAAAAGTCTTTAGAGCCTAACTTCTGTGATAAGATGCAAGATTTAGTGAACTGAGAATAATGGAGTTTAGCATCAGAAAGCACCTTTTTACATCGATTTCTTGCAATAATAAATAGCCGTTTGTTCTCAAGAGAGTTGTTCTTTTGAAAAAGATGAAAAAAATGATTGCGATTGGATATAGCAGCCGCACAAGAAGGAGAAAACCATGGAGCAGAATGAGGCTTGACTTGAAACCGACGCGAAGGAATAAAAGCTTCCATTCCAGCCTGAATCCAGGAGGTTATGTAGGAGGCGCATTTGTCAGCTGAGAGAGAAAAAACATCAGCCCAAGGACCATCACGAAGAAAATCACGAAAGGAATCCCAGTCAGCTTTAGGGTAGTAGTAGGTGGTGCGATGATAAGGTGAGCCCAAAAAAGAAGTACGAGATGTAAGATTTATAGAGATCATTGCATGGTCAGAACCACCTAAGGGAGAAAAGGGAGAAACTGAACATAAGCTAGGGTCAGAGACAAGACATAAGTCAAGGAGTGAAGGTAAATGATTAGGGTTGTCCGGAAAACGAGTCACAAAGTTAACTATCTGAGTAAGAGATAGAGAAACGCAGAAGTTAAAGGCTTTAGTGCCAGCAGGATCAGTGGTGTTAGAGCCAAGCCATTCAGTGTAATGGGCATTAAAATCACCAACAACAACAATATTGGCAGAGGGGTAAAGAAAGAGGGCATGGTCAATTTGATCAGAGATAACATCTAAGAGAGTGCAATCATGGGAAGAAGGAGAACGATAAAGAACAAAGAGAAAGGTGATAGAGTGAAGAGGTGCTAGGCGAAAGCACATAAAAGAATGGTCAAAGGATTCGAACCTGATTTCACGACAAATAGGGGAATTAATGCGTATGTATACCCCTAAACCTAGCATATGACTATTGGAGTCTTTACGAATCAAAGGATAGTACCCATCAACACTGACATCTGAAGAAGGAATTGCAGAATTTAAATTTGTTTCACTGAGTGCAAGCAAGTCTGGTGAATTTTGCAGGAGGTAAGACTCAACTGATGGAAAGTTGCTTCGCAGACCGCGAATATTTGTAAAAGATATATTAAAATATTTAGGTGGTGGGGATGGTTTTTTAGGTTTTAAATTTTTGGTTACTTTGGTCATGATTTGGGTTTAATGAGAACTTGACTCATTCATAGATAGAGCACAGCCTCCTAATCAATGAGCTATGCAGTTGTCTCTGTCCTGTTAATTAACCCTAAGCCGTGACAAATAAGCTATTTTCAAAATTTTCAAATAAGCTATTCCATAATGTAATAAAATTTTTGTTACAGCAAAAACTTATTACTTAGGCAGCAAGGTTAACACTTTTTAATAAATATTTTGCCAACTTTATATGCTCAAAAGTAAGTTTAGGTGAAATACAAAGGCCGCATTCTCTGTCTTCATAGAATATATAAACAAAATGGTTCCACTGCATAAACTTACCATCCTTACGTATATCTTTTTTTCCATATGTTTTAAGTTGGATAAGTCATATTTAAATAAGACAGTAACGAGTTGTCTTATTTTAATGTGGTGGATTAGGCATAAACAAATCATTTAAAATGCTTTTTCAACAACTTGCGATTAGCATAAACAAATGCATAATTAAATAAATTTAGGTAATAATTAAGATATAAATAAATAAAGCAAAAGCATAAATAAATTTAGGTAATAATTAAGATATAATTTTCTCTCTAAGGTAGATAAATATGCTGTGTTAAGGGTATAGCACATATCTTAAAAGAAACCAACATTATCTAATTTAGCTTTGAAACCATTCAAAATGATAAAATTGTACCTGATTTTTTCTTGTTTTGAGAAAAGATACCAACATAGTGTTAAGAGTAATATATAAATTATCAACTAATCCAGCTAAGTAAACTATATATAGAATATAGAGTTTATTAAGCTATATTAGCTAACATTTTAAATAAATATACTCTGAATATAATACAAAGCATTTATACCCATATACATCCATCAAGTTATACAGTCGATAAAATTTTTGTATCTATAACATATTTTCATATAGTATATAACTTAAATGCTTATATGATATAAGCTATATGGTTGAATAAGCATATTTATACCAATACAAACTCTGTCACATAACTACATTTATCAACAGTTGATGTCTTTATTTTATGCTATATTCATCATTTTTATTCGGAATACGAAATATATATGTAATCCAAAATATTAACTTGAAACTGAATAACCAAAAAAATCACAATTTGTTCATGCCATTTCAATATTTATCCCAGAATATATGTAACTTATCTATAGCAAAATACAATGTTTACAATTTGATGCACTCTAAAGTAGGCTGAGCACTAGTATCGAGAGGAACTTAAGTGTTTTAAGAAAACGGCCCGCGTTTTCAGGCTAGTTAAATACTATGACTATGATTTAACTGAGAATATTTTTTCTTTTAACTGTTTTTTTTTTTTTCTTTCAAGTTTTTTCTGCAAATGTGTATTGCTAATAAATGTGTGAATGATTTATAGATAAATTTAAACATTTTTATAATAGGATTTTTAAAAATATATATAAAATAAAATATATGTAAAAGTTTTTGTTGTAGTGTTTCATAAAACAATTGTCTTCTTATTATTAAGTATTTTTTAAATAGTTATTTTTAATAGTTTCTGTGCACGAGTGTTAATAACATTATTAATAAATAATTTTAACAGTTTTTAAAATGAGATAAAAATTTTTTTCATCTCAGCTCATTAAAATCAGATTTATTAATATAATTTTTATTAATATAAATTTATTAATATAAATTTATTTTTATTAATATAAATTTATTAATATAAATTTATTAATTTAATAAAATTATTATTTAAATTTAACTAAGAACATTTTCTCTTCCTTTTTCTCTTTGTACTGTTTTATCATTTAATCTTTTCATTTATTTTATTTGTTTTCCCGCCAATGAAAAGTAATTGCAGTAAATGAATTTTTTTTTAAATAAGTTTAAAATAATCAATTGCGTGTTTGCAATTTTTTTTATCTATCTATTATTGAATTGTAATGTAAATCAAACGTCAACCTGTCTTAATGGCAAGTAAAAAGAGACAAACAGCACTTTCATTTTTTAATAGCATTTAATGAAACATTTTTTTTTAGTATTAAGTATTCAGTTTAAATTTTTTAATATTTTATATTTGTTTTGATAATAAATAAAAAAATCAATACTAAATTACTTAGATATTATCAAACTTCTTTTTTTTAATTTAATGAAAATCAGTGAGTTTAAACAAATTAACATTAGTTTGAACATTAGTTATTTCGAGTATAAGTTAAAAAAATACATTGATTTTATTTAAAATTGTTATTTTATAAAGTATATGAGTTATTTGTGTGTGTTTAGTTTCAATCATGAAGAACTATAATTACTCTGAAAATTTAAACAAATAAAAAAATAAAAATTTTGACCACCTAAAAAAAACAATTGTGCGTCAATTCCATGTGTTAGCATGTCAAATTGACCACTTGCTTTCGATTAGTTATTTTCCATGCTGATATATATATATATATATATATATGTATATATATATATATATATATATATATATATATATATATATATATATATATATATATATATATATATATATAATACATATATATATATATATATATATATATATATATATATATATATATATATATATATATATATATATATATATATATATATATATATATATATATATATATATATATATATATATATATATATATATAAGATAAGATAATAAAGATTTATATTATTTCAATTTTTTATTTCAAAATTTATATTATTTCAATTTTTTTTTAGATGTTTCTTCAATCATTCGTTCTGCTTGCAAATAAAATTTGATTGGTTTTACTAAATTTATAAATAAAAATCAAAAAGGAAAATAAATTTATTATTGCAGCATGAAGCTTGTGTTTTATTATTAAAATATTTTTCTCAAAGTTATATCTTATAAAAATTATAGTTAAGGTATTAGAATTACAATACCAGTTTATTATAATATTAGGTAAATTAACACTTAACGGGTATTTATATTTAAATTTAAGATGCTATTTTTTTAAATAATAATTATATTGTTTTAATTAGGTATAAATAAATGTTTATATATTAAATAAAATGAATAAATTGTATGAATAGCTGTTAACAAATTTTAAGCGTAGACAATTTTTAAACATTTCTTTTATTGTAAATAATGCGTTTAAGCATCTTATTTAAAATATGTTTTGTAAATAATAATTGTTATATATATATATATATATATATATATATATATATATATATATATATATATATATATATATATATATATATATATATATATATATATATATATATATATATATATATATATATATATATGGCCAGGGATAGTGCAAATCTGCATAACTAGAATTGAATACAACAATACAACTGTGCTACAGATAGTTTACCGGGAGTAGGTCAATATTTTTTATTTCAACAGATTTTGAGCTTATTTTGATATAGAGAGTTTTATTCATATTCTTTGTAATATCAATAATAGGTGTTAAAGTTGTTACTTTATATGCTTAATATTCATTGGTTACATTTGTCAGATATGCTGTATTATCCAATGCTAGTTAGTTGGATTTGCACTATCCCCAATAATATAAATGTCAATGCAATATATATATCAACCCTTGGAATTAGGAAAAATGAGATCGGCAGTTTATTTCCGACCTCAAACTGTTAGGTCGGCAATAAAAATTTGAGACAAAGAGGTTACCATAAAACATAGAAATGAGGTCGGTGATTTTTTGCTAACCTCAAACACTTTTAGGTTGGTAGTCAGGTTGGCATTACCGAATGTCAACACTAATTCTGAGGGTTGAAATATATATATATATATAAATATATATATATATATATATATAAATATATATATATAAATATATATATATATATAAATATATATATATATATATATAAATATATATATATATATATAAATATATATATATATAAATATATATATATATAAATATATATATATATAAATATATATATATATATAAATATATATATATATATATATATATATATATATATATATATATATATATATATATATATATATATATATATATATATATATATATATATATATATATATATATATATATATATATTTAAACAATTTAAAATGTATTTAAAGAACAGAGCAATTACAAATTAGTAGAAAATCACTTAGCAAAATGAGAAAAAATTTTGCTAAGTGATTTTCTACAAATTTAAATATATATATATATATATATATATATATATATATATATATATATATATATATAATATATATATATATATATATATATATATATATATATATATATATATATATGTACATACATACATAAATATATATGCATTTAATTGTTTATTTAAATTTTTTGCAGTAATAAATAATTTTAAAATGAGTAGTGAAGATAACAGTTTATCAAACAACCCTTTTATTGCTTTCTTTGGCAATGTGAAACAGGCTGAAGAGTATATAAAGGCTTCAAGAATAAATGTTTTGACAGATAGTTCTTCTGAAAGTCTTGATGACCAAATGAATATTGAAAAAAATAATAGTAAAACAATTGTTGAAAAAGATTCAGAAACAGTCATGAATGATATGACTAATGAAATATTGAATGATTATTTGCAGCGCATCTTCCTTATCACTTTGAATTCAGGTTTATTTTCATCTTTAAAAATATATAATCTACAACATTTCAATTTATATAAAAAAATTAATTTATCAAAAAAAAAAAATTAAATGTTTCTTTGTTTATTTAGATACAAGCAATACAGGTATAATTCAGTATGGGGGGTTACCTAAAAGATGTATAAAACTTGAAGAACTAAAAAATGATTTAAAGTCATTGAATCAACCATGTCAACTTTCAGAGTTCAATCTCAACCAGGTAAAAAGTTTTATTTTTGAAACTTTTTTTTTAGTTTTTTAAGAAAATTCTTAATTTTCAGTTTAATAATTTTATAGTAATACTTTTGTAAAAACCCATAATTTTTAAGATCCA
This sequence comes from Hydra vulgaris, assembly GCF_022113875.1. NCBI lineage: Eukaryota > Metazoa > Cnidaria > Hydrozoa > Anthoathecata > Hydridae > Hydra > Hydra vulgaris. The sequence continues at coordinate 30,227,472 of NC_061163.1, forward strand.
TTAACTTGCCTTTTTCTTTTTAACAAATGTAAAAACCTAGATTAGAGCAATCAAATAGTGCGGAAAACGTTTTCAATGTCTCTTACTATTAAGATTATAGTTATATATTATCACCAAAGAAATTATAAAAGTCATAAAAGTCAATAAAGTGTTTTGACATAATTTACAAAAATTTATTAAGTAGAGTTAATTGGTTAGGAACATAAAACATTCAATTATGAACATCCAATCAAAATTTACCAAAAAAGTTATATAAAAATTTAAAATCAAACACTAATGGCTGTTATCCTGTTAATCTACCATTTGCCCAAACCTGTGATGTCAGGTTTGGGCAAATGGTAGTTTATTTATTATTCAATTGTTTACAATAATATTTAATTTAATTTTTGTATTTTATATTTTACCCATAGGCTTTAATGGAGCGCCTTCAAATGAGTGAAGCTAAGAACAATGTTTGTGTGCAGGGGAATTATCATGAAAAAGCTAGTGCTGTCGTAGCTGAAGCAAGTGAAGATCTTCTTATTAAATATCTTTCACAGTGTTATAAAAGACTTGCATCAGAAGAAGCCTCTTTGTTAAGAAAGATTAAAGCAAGTTTTTTATATATTTGAATTTTTTTCATGTGAAACGATAACTATTTTTAGATTGCATGTTATTTCAAAATGTAGTTGATTATTTTTTGATAAACAAATACTTAAATCACTAAATACCCCATTTTAAGAAAATTTCTTAATGATCATTGTTCTAGTTATTTGTGTTTGAGAGATTGAGAAAGGCAAAGGTTGTGGGCTTTACTGCCTGCAGAGTCACTATCACTAGAAACATGCCATTCGGTTTGATGAGTGTTAAAGTCATCAATAACAAGAATATTGGCTGAAGAATAAAGAGAAAGTGGTTGGTCAATTTGATCATAAATAATATTGAAAAGAGCAGTCTTGAGATGAAAGAGAGCAGTATAGAATTAAGAGAAAGGTGATTGAGTGAAGTGGTGCTAAACGAAAGCACATATAAGAATAGTTTGTGGATTCAAACCCAGTTTGAATCCACAAACAGAATGTAAATGCCCAGGTTAAGCATGTGACTACTGGAGTCTTTACGAATTAAAGGAAGATAGCCGTCATCATGATGATCACAAGATGCGACAGCTGAATTCAAATTAAAATTACAAACAGCAAGTAGGTCTGGTGAACTTTGAAAGAGATAAGACTCAACAGAAAAGTTACTTCGAAGGCCTCTGATATTAGTGAATAACAGATTTAGAGAACTTGGTGATGATGATGGTTTTTTGTGTTTTATAGTTTTTGATACTTAAGTATTTTAAATTGGTTATAGAACTTGAATTAAAGCACAGATAGTACTCAATACACTATTTAATAATCCAAGCCTCATTACTAATAATAAACCCTAACAAAGGGCTCCAAATGGGCCTTGACAATGCACATCAAATATACAAACAGGGACACCATCCACGCGCAACATGGCACTGATAGTTTTCTTATATTTTATAGCTGTTGATGGAATCAGCCTCTCTGCTAGTTAACACAGAATTCAGGAAACCTGACTAACAGGTGGCCTCAGAATCATAAAACTGAGTTTTAAAGTTGTATTCTTATTAGGAGATAATAAAATAAGTTGTCTAGTCATTAAAACAAAGACACAAGTAAAACCGATGCAATGAGTCAAAATGATCCAGCATTCAATATTTTAAACTGAAAACTATGTATTATAAATACATCTACCCCAGCCTAATTGATAAAAGGGTGCAAAGCTGGTCGACAGATAGAATCTGTTTACCCCTTAATCTTTGCCTTGGAGGCCTTCTACAAGACAGTAGCTGGGTGCATTTAATTTCTGCATAAGATGAGTATTTTTATCGAAACATCATCTCTGATACAAAGATAAAGCACACTTTAAAAAAAATGTCATTGAATTTATGTTTTTCTCTGCCCAAAATTTCTCCTCAAATTACAATATGAAGCAATTTGAAACAAGAATTGAAATTGCATACAAATACATTTAAAAGTTTTTTCACTAGTCTCATCAATATTAAAGTTGTCAATATACATTATCATTAAAAGTAGAAAACAGAAATAGTTTTCTGTTTGTATTTTTATTAAATTGCAAAGTGTAATTAATGTGTAAAATGTTGCTAAAGTAAGGTTGATTGAAAAATGACTATTATTTATATTTTATTTTTTAATCAATGGTTTAATATTATGTATTAATAAGTAAAAGTTGTTTAGTTAGAATTTTTTTATTTCTTAGGATGGTTTATTAGCAGAAAAAGTTTTAAATCTTTCAAAATCCTGTAGACAATTTATTGTTTCTTTTACTGGGTATACTTTTTAAAAATTATTTCAGTTTATTATTTTGATTAGAATTTTATTTAAAAGAATATTTTATCATACTTTACATATATTTTGTACATTTTTTACATGCAAGTCAAATTTGATTATAGGACAATACTTCTTCAACCAGATATATTTCCTACTAATAATCCCCATGTACAATTGTTTAATATTATTATGCAGTTATCAGGTTGCAATTTTTTTTTAAATTTATTTAAAACCTTTATGTTTGAGTGTATTTTTATGTGAATGTTATTTAAACATTCTGATTATCAAATTTATGCTAGTAAAAGTACTTCATATGAACAATTATATACATGCATGATTTGATTAAAAATCAATAATCAATTTTTTTTATCTTGGACAACTTGTATAGTTTACTTGCAGAGCTTTTTCTTCTTTTTAAAGCTAAATCATCTCAATGAATCTGTTTAAATTTAAACCATCTCAATGAATCTGTTTAAATTTAAATTACCTCAATCCTAATCTGCCTCAATCAATTGAAAACAACTTTCGGGTTTTAATTCTTTATTAGTTCTTTACTTTTAAGAATACTTTTAAAAGAAAAAAATTATTAGCAGAATAAAATTGTTTTTATGATTCTTTTTTTATGAAATTATAATTTAAAATTTATAAATTAAAGTTCCCAGATTTTCATATGTTATCTTTTATATACACTATTTTAGCTGATCCTGATATGAATGAATTTTTGTGTAAGCTAGTGGAGTTACATACTGATGAAAATGACCTGGTAAGTCATAGATAAGTATAATAAGTATACTATGTTTACATTAAGTAAGCTGTTAAAATTGGTCATAAATAAAAAAAAGATGGTATACTAATATTGCAAGGTATTATATTATAAATATTTAATTAATATTATAATAGATTAACTTGCAGCCTTTTGACATATATCTTTTAGAAAATAAAGAAAGATAAAAAAGTAATAAAAAAAGCTTCTTTGCTGGAGCAGATATAATCTGTTAAAATAAAATTATTAGCAATTATTTTTGTCTTCCATACTGCCTGCCAAAACCAAAATTTTCAGTCAGTGATTTATACAAGCTTCTGTCCTTTCTATCGCTATTTCAGCATGACATTATACTTAATATATAAAAATTATAGTATTAATTTCTTTTATGTTTATTCTGATAGTCATTTATTCTATTAGTATTTGTTTTGACCTGACATCAAGTTTTCTTTTTTAATGTTTTAACTTACCTCAATTACCACAAATGCTTTATTTAAACAATTTTAATTTTAAATGAAATATTGTTATGGTTTTTTTTTTTAAGTTTCAAGTTGAAATCTTTTTTTTATCTAATAAATGTAAAAATTTATATTAAGCACTTTAATTTTTTTTAGAGTGAAATATTTAGACCATTATTGGATGAAATTTGGGAGCGATGTGTGAATTTAAAACTTTTGCATAAAGATGTTAGCGCTTTGCTTGAATCGATAATTTTTTTCTCAAAATATAATTCATTAACTTGGGTAAGTTTTCAATGTAGATGCCTAAAGATTTTAATGTCCATCCTTTAAATTTACAAAGCAAAGATATTAGAAGATTTTATTTATAGATATTACTAAAAAGTCCGTATTGGTTACCAAGATTCAGTTCACACTTAGTTACTCTTGGTGTAGCATTTTCAACACAAACATTACTTGGTAGATTACTCCAGTTATCTCCTATTCCAAATGATGTAACCAGCCCATCAGTAAAGAGTTTAATTTTTTTTTTTAATTATATCTTGTTGCTAAAATAATAATGTTATTTCTAGTACATGTACATTTAATGAGTTTGTCAGGCTTGGTCGGGAAGCGGGAGCGATCGCTCTCGAATACTGACCACGGAAATTATATTTAGTTGCGTAAAACTGGCCAGGTTTTTAAGTCATTTTGAGAACATTTAAGTTTATGTACGAAACAAAAAATTTTTATTTTACGGACATACATGGAAACATATAAAAATTGAATGTTCTCAAAACATCTTTGTGCAAAAGAATAAAAATAATATTTGTGAACACTAAAAACCCGCCAAATTAACGAACAAACTAATTCTATTGGTTAAAAAAACACGCTAATTAAGCGAAATAAAAAGTTCTTGAGTATTCTGTTAAAATGTTTTAGAAATTCTATTATACACGATTTGTTACGTTTTGAGATTTCTAGCATTGTTTTAAAAATTTATATTATTTGTTTACGAAAATAAATGTTTTAAATATATATTGATTAAATTGTTAAAATTTTAAAAGTTTATTATAAATCATAGATTTTATTAGTATATTCTTATTTTTTATTTTAAAAGAGGTTGTATTCTTTATGTAAATGTTATTTTGTGTATTTGTTTTTTATCGTAATGTATCTTTTAAAGCAATTTTTATGATTTAAACAAAGACTTACAAAAATAATTGCGTTTTCAATGAAGTTATAATCGTTAAAGTTAGTAAAACTAATTATGTAACAAACATATAAGTAGTTTCTGGTTACTAAACACAAACAACGCATACAAAGTAACTCGCGGATGAACAAGCATCACGCCTGAGGTCACGGCAGAACACAAATATATATAGCAAATAATTAGACATAAAGAAAAGTTTCTAGATATTGGTTTACTTACTCTAATTATTTTCGCTTAAGTTGCCATTCTCAAAACTCGTTATACTTTTTTCTGCTTTAAATACTAATTAAAATTGAAAAGCCCACTCACTAAACATCATCAGCGATATTGTGAAGCAGTTTCGCTTCCTGGTCATTAAGTATTTTTAACCTTTTTAGTTGATTTCTATCTTGATTATTTAATTCCTATAGTAATTCAATGATTTAATTATTTCATTTGTTTATCTTACTAAGAAGAATCGCTTCAAATATGTTAAACTTTTCAAACTACGCGAAACATAAAATAGGTATTAAAAAAATTAACTTTTTTATTTATAAAATAATTTAGCTTAAGTAAAACTAAAACTTGCAAACTTAGTTAAATAAAGAATATTTATTTCCCTTTTAAACGATCGTAAGTTGTTACTTAATATAAAAAATATCGCTTAATTTTATTTTTTTTGTAATTGTCTCTCATCGGTCCAATTAATCTTCGTCGCTTTTATTTTTTTGCTTTTTAAAATGTTCTCAAAACGACTAAAAATCTGGCCAGCTTTTCGCAACTAAATATTGTTTACGTGGTCAGCAATCGAGAGCGATCGCTCCCGCTTCCCGACCAAGCCTGGTTTGTAATATTTTTTATTTTACATTATTTAATATCTAATTTATTTGCATTTAAAAATAAGAAATACAAAAAGGTGATACAGGTGATATCAATATTACTCTTATGTAACACCGAAAAAAAAACAACAAAAAAAAAACAAAAAAAACAAGTTAAAATAGTGTGCAATGGTGATAAACATTGTACTTTTTCAAATTTGATTTGAACAAAGACAAAGTGGGCGAGTAAACAATATAATCAGGTAGAGAATTCCATATCTTGATTATTCTTTCACAGTAGAAAAATCTTCGCTAGATCTTGAGCTAGAAGTCAGCAACTATTTATTAAGATTAGTTTAGCTTAGATTTATTATTATTTTTGTTTCTAATTTCTTTGTTGTTTTTTTAGCTTTTACAGCACTTTTTGTTTTTTTGTTTGTGAAGTTATTTTATAATCATTTTGACAACTTTTAGGAGCATTTCCTTGAACCCTCGCGTCAATCTGAGTCCCAAATGAGTTTTATAACAGAAAGTGTTCAACGTCAAACTGATTTTATTGTTACAAAGTTACATGAGTTTCTTTACAATATTATGAAAGTTCCTGATGCTCAACATAGAGTTATGTACTGGATTGGATTGTGTTTAGATTGTAATAAAGATCGAGCTAAAGTAAATTTTAGTTATTTTTATTGTAACATTTTTGGATGTGAGACTCATTGTAATAATGTTTATTAGTGGTGAGACATCTAATCTAATTTCTAAATTTGTTTTTTCTAAAAATAATAAAAATAAATGTTTATTTAGTGTTAATTATGTTTGATGATTATGTCTAAAGGTGATGTTTTTTTTTTAAAGGATTTACCGGTTAAATGATTAATGTTTTATGATTGATGTCCAAAAAAAAAAAAAGTAAATTATTTTTATACTTTTTCAATGTAGATGTATGTTGATTCGTCTATAGTAGCACCTGCTGGTTTTTTCGTAAATCTTACGCATGTGTTGTTAAAATTTTGTCAACCTTTTCTTGTACCAAATTCAAATCTTCTTATAAAAGTTGATTGTCGCTATGGAGCTATTAAAACTAATCACAATCTTATTAGAAATAAAGACACTCCAATCCACTGTGTAGGTTTATCTGCCGCAAATCCAATGGCTCATAAATCTGATAATAGTAAAGTATCTTTCTTTTTTCTTTTTTTATAAAGTACTTTATTTTAAATTTTCTTTTAAATTATTTGAGTTTTATGTAATTTGATTGGCCAAATTTTATCAAATAATCTCTGTACTCGTTGTAGTTAAGGCAATTTTAAAATATTATAACGTCTGTATGATGTTTTGTTGACTACGACACATTTCCATTAAATGATCAGGTCTGTGAATTATGAAAGGACGAAAAAAATTAGAATAATAAATTTTGCAGCAACATAAAATATAAATGTTTGTAGTAAAAAAAACCCAGACCAAAGATTCTCTTTAAAAAAAAAATCTTCTTAAAATGTCCGCTTGTCCGAATTTAAACAAGATTTTAATAAGCACGTTTTTTAGGTGAAATAAACGCCATCTGTTTAATAATATGATCTGTTCTGATCATTTATTGGTAATTTTTCTTTATTATAAACTCTTTCTTGGTTGGAATTCTAGTATTTTTTATGAAAATTGATAGAAATATTGTATTTTGACAACTATATATAGTTAATATACGTCAGAACCTATAGTGATCTATAGTGGGTTAAAGCACTTTTTCAAAACATTTTAACTAAATTCATGTTAACGTCAAAGAGCGAAAGCGGTCTAAAGACTCCAAAATGGTGTTCTTTAGATTCACTATTAGGGGTAGTAAAAAGGTTTTGAAAATTATATATAAAAAAGAAAAGTTTCTTTAAATATAAAAAAAGCCTGAAGCAAATAAATTTACAACATCTAAATCTCTTGTTTGGACAAAATACGCTGATAAAATCATGTTAATTCCAAATAAAAGAATTCAAATAATTTTTAAATTCGCCTTAACTACACTGAGTTTGACTCTTATACTAATTATATAGTTATTATATATAAGTCCCTTTGTTTTTTTATTTTTATTATAAAAGATAGTTTTATATAAAAAAAACTTTTTTACTTTTTTAAATTAAATCTTGAGAATAAAAATTCTATTCTCAATTTGATGTTTGATATTTTCTCAATTTGATGTTTGATATTTTCTTTGATATTTTCTCAATTTGATATTTGATATTTTCTTTGATATTTGATAACTTTATCAAATTCAAGAAAATAGTGACAAAAGATGGGAAGCAGGAAAAGGTTTTACAAAGAAAGTGGTCTTTCATTTATAATAGTCAATTAATTTACTAATTAGATTTTAAAAAAAGTAGTTTTAATACAAGATTAACATTGTTTTTTAACAATGTTATGACTTTTGAAAAATGATTCTGCAACAACAAAATTACGGTAAATCTTCAAAATTGACTTTTTATTTGTGTTTATAACTAAAGGGTGGCCAAGATTTCTCTATATTCATTGAATTTTTTTATTTATGAGGGTGCATATTATTATTATTTTTTTATGAGGGCGCATTATCATTGATAATGCACCTTCATAGAGCTTGTATGTCTGATTTTTTTGCTTGAAACTTTAATGTTTCTAAAATGTAACAAAGACTTTTCACAACATGTGGCTTTATTGTCACAGCACTTGCAACCTGCAGTTTTGTTAACAATTAGCCTTACGTAAGGCCAAAATCAAAGTCTTTAGCTTTGAAAATGTCTGCGCAGGGCTTGTCCTTAAAACACTTTCCCTTGACCTTGAAACTCTTAGCCTTGGTCTTGGCCTTGGAACATGTGGCCTTGGCCTTGCTATTTTTGGCCTTGTTCACAACTCAAAAATATCAATTTATTATTTGTTAATATTTACTGTATTTTGTTGATGTTTATTTTGTTTTTGTTGATGTATTAATGTTTGATGTATTTTGTTGATGTAGTAAATTTAGTTGATGTAACTGTATGATGTTTATTGTGAACACAGACTATTTATTTTAGTACCATCAATTGAAATCGATGCAATCAAGTTTAAATTTACTGCTGATGTTTTTTTTCTCACCCATCAATGCTATAAGTTAGGTAATTCAATACACTTTTATTTTTTGATATTATTTTTTTTTAATAATTTCATTTATTGATTTTTTAGATTAATCACAAATAATTAAATAGTAGACAGTTTTTAATTTTTGATTTGTCAGGCTTTATAAAAGTATATGAAGAATATCATGAGCTTATGAAGCAACTTCAAAAGGTAAAAGATATTTCTATTATACTGTTGGTATTATGACAAACTCATTGCGTAGATATTTTCAGCTTATATATTTTTTATTTGTGCCTAAATATAATTTTATATTTATGCACATAAAATGAGAAAATATTTAATTAAAAAAAATATTTTTATTTTTTTTACTTAAATATTTTCTTAATATTCTGCCATGTATTTTTGTGATTGGACCATTTTAATACTGTAACATTGTCAAATATCCAGTTTCAATTAATAAAGATGTAATGGACCCAGTTCAGAAAAAGATGATGAACTATAACTATGTTAACACTAATGTAAAGTAGGGGTCAGAAAGTTTGTAATTTTGGTGGTTTTTTAAGTCTTGAAATATTTTTTAAAACTATAAAGATTTGTATGTTTATGTTGTTTCCAGAACTAAAAAGTAAATTGAAATGGTGTTAACCAGGAATAAATTTGGTACACCGTTTTGACAAAATTAGGAATTTTCAAAATATTTCCCAATCCTCTGCCCCTTCCTCTGAGATTAAAATGTGTTACAGGGATGCATGGGGTCCTTTTCTTATATTCTTTCTTCTTCTTCTCCACTTCAGCACTGCATACATTGACTGGATAACAAAAATAAAATAAAATACCATCTGTAATATTTATTGAAGATGAATATAAAATCAACACAAAATTTAAAGTGTTTCACAACAAAATATTCTACAGTTTTATATTATAAAATAATCAGTGTATATTAATTAATTATTATTAAGAATAATAATTTTGAATTATTTGTAATCTTAATATAACATTGCCGTTTTCATTTTAAGAGTATTCTTTTGAATATATATTACTTTTTTACTGGTGGGCCATAAAGGGCAATTTTTAAAGTAATATAGTGATTTATATTCAATGAAAATCTCTGCGGACAAAAATAAAATAAAATACCATCTGTAATATTTATTGAAGATGAATATAAAATCAACACAAAATTTAAAGTGTTTCACAACAAAATATTCTACAGTTTTATATTATAAAATAATCAGTGTATATTAATTAATTATTATTAAGAATAATAGTTTTGAATTATTTGTAATCTTAATATAACATTGCCGTTTTCATTTTAAGAGTATTCTTTTGAATATATATTACTTTTTTACTGGTGGGCCATAAAGGGCAATTTTTAAAGTAATATAGTGATTTATATTCAATGAAAATCTCTGCGGACGAGAGCCAATGATCTTCTATTTCTAATTATAATATAAATTCTGATTGATGTCCTTTTTGGACAAACCTGCACACCGTTATGTAATAAATTGTGCCATCAAAAGAAATGTTTTAAAAATAGAAAAATAATAAAGGTATTCAAAGTAGTAAACATGAGCTTGTAAATTTCATATTTCACATTTATTGTGAGTTCAATTTTATAAATAATATTAATTTTCTTTACATAAATCGCATTGCAAAATAAAGTTACAATTACAAAGTCTGAGCAAAAACACCAATAAATGTCGTCTAACTACAAAAGAATATTGATCACCAGCGATTGCATACTATTGTTGCAACAAAGAATTCTAATAATTATTTTTTTAATTATAGCATCCCAGTCTGTCCCAAAATCCCAAAATGTCCCAAATTTAAATTTTTTTTTTTTTTTTTAACAAAATGTCATAATTTATAGGGTTATGTCCTAAATTGTCCTAAAATTTTGAAAGATTTTTAAAAATAAATGTTAATTTTATGCATTTATACAATAATAGATTTATAGTAATGTTATTTATGTGTGTACATAGAAATGTATGAATTAGAATTTATCTGTAATTATCTATCCTCTATATCTATTGAATATATAATAATCAATGATTGTCAATATTATTATTGTTTTTAGGTCAGTCTTTAAAATAGAAAAAGTTGTAAAAAGTGTTTAAATTACTTTGTTAATTTATATTTCAATTGTTTATTTATATTTATAAGATGTCTAAGAGAAAAACAAAAAATATTTAACTGTGGGAGTCTGAGTTTAACTGGATACAAGTTTGTCCTGGTGATCAGTATTCTGCAAGTTGCAAATTATGCCAAAAAACCTTTTTTGGAGCTTGACAAGTAAGAAACCATGTAATTACCAAACTTCACACATCCAGGTTTAAAGAAAGAGAAAGGCAAACAGAATTTATTAAAAATAAATACAAAATACTTGAATTAAAGCTTCAAAGATTATTTTCACTGTTGTGGAAGAAATTTTATAAGCCAAAATTATTTATAGTTTAAAGTGTGTTTGGTCTAACTATTCTTTTGCCCCAACCAATGGAGATAGTAAAATGTTTGAAGCCATGTTCCCAGATTCAAAAATTGCTAAAGGATACAGACAAAGTAAAACAAAGTCTAAATACACCATTCAATACAACATCTTTCTATATTTAAAAACATTGTTATTGGAGGACTTGAATGATACTGTTTTTACATTTAAATTTGACAAATCTACAACTCAACAAGTTAATAAACAGAATGATGGTTATGTACAATATTGATCTAAAAAGCACAAGTGCATTAAAATTGCATACTGTGGAACTGTCATGGTAGACCATTGTACTGCTGAAAAGTTGTTAGAACATTTTCTTGAACTTGTAGAGAAAGTTAAACTTAACATAAAATTTATGCTCCATATTGGTATGGATAGTCCTAATGTAAATATTAAGTTTGAGAGACTTTTAAAGTTGTCAGAGAAAATGAAAAGTTTGAATGCAAATATTATATAAATAGGCACATGCCCCCTGCATATAGTTCATAATGCATTTAGAGCAGGATTTAATGTTTTAAATTTCAACATTGACTCATTTGCAATTGATGTTTACTTTTTCTTTAAACATTCTGCTGCAAGAAGATCAAACTATCGACAAATAAAAGATCTAAGAGAAATTATTTCACATTTTATTCAAAGACATTTTTCTACAAGATGGGTGACATTCAGAAGAATATGTTCTCAGATTTTAGAACAATACAAGGATCTTTGTGAATATTTTATAAAACAACTACATCTTTTAAATCAACTGTTAGAGATACTGAAAGATATAAGAGGATTACAGATATTTTGCAAAATGAAATATCAATGCCTTATATTGCTTTTATTGCTTTCATAGCAAATGACTTTGAAACATTTTAAAAAACATTTCAATCAATTAAACCAAGAATTCACCTGATTTACTCTGAAATGTCAAAACTTAATGTTGAAGTTTATCAAAACTAAGCTTCTATATGTTAATAATAATGGTAGCAATTCCATAAAATCTATTAACGAGTTGCTGATGATTAATGTGACTGACTTAAAAAATTTTAAACCAATCAAGTTAATTGTTATTGGCAACCAAGCCAAGTGTTATTTTTAAGAATCTCTAGAAATCTCATGTGGTGAGAAAAAATTTCAACAAAATTGTCTTGAGTCTTATCAAGCATTTACAAGTTATTTAAAATTAAAATTACCTTGGGAATCAGTTATTTTAAAAAATGCAATCTTTCTTGATCCTTCAAAAAAAAAAGAAAGTAACGAGTCTCTAGAGACTGTCACAAATCTCACTATAGAAGTATGTAAATCATTGAAAGTAGTGTTATGTAAAGTTTATTCCACCCTATTCATCAAAGGAAGAGGTTTGTGATAATCTACGAAACGAATGGCGCGTTTACCAAATGGAATTTCCAGAATGCTATTATAAATGTTCTGAATAAGTAGTTTCAATTGGGAGATATCGAACTTCATACTGAGAAAAAGCTTTTCAGCTCGCCGGTCTTCCTAAAGTTTCAAAATTTTAATGTAATTTTAATATCAATACATTAATCAATTCCTTTGAGACCAAAATTTTTATTGAGAGTGGTTTACCTAAGTTTCCTAATATTTATCCCTTTTCAAAGTTGTTTCTACACTTTTGCATGGAAATAGTGCCCCAGAAAATGGATTTTCAATTAACAAACACATTCAGTTACATGGGACTTCACTTGATCCGGATACAATTGAGGCTTTGAGGTTTTGTAAAATATACATAAATATATTTATATATATATAATATATAAATATATAAATATATTTTGTAATATATATATAAATTAAGCTTTGGATCCATACTTGATATTCCCATAACAAATCAGATAAAGTTAAACTCAAGTTACAAAGCTGATCTGGAAGCTAAATGCAGGTTGAAAAAGGAAGAAGAAAAGCAAAAAAACTAAAGAATCTGAGGAGGCAAAAAAATATGTTTTGGAAAATGAAAAACAAGCTATTCTTGCATCCATTCAACAAGTAAGTTATGCTAAACTTTATAAAAATTGTTTTACTGATGTGATTAGTTGTCAATTTTGATTTTTTTTATTAATGTATGAAGTAAAAGTGTTTGTTTTTTGCAGATAAAAGGTGGTCTACCAGTTGCTGACAATTTAGTTTTTGAAGGAAATAGTGATTTGAAGAAGTGTCTGCTTCAAAAAAACAGCACAAGAATTGAATTGCAGCAAGCCCAGTGCAAAATTGAAACAAGGATGAAAAGAAGAAAAGAGCTTGTTGATGAGCAAGATGTATTAGAAAAATGAAGTAAAGAACTGTCGGTTTAATCAATTTAGAATTATGTTGAAACACTATTTTGCATAGAAACTCTATTCTAACTAAAAGTTTTTTTTTCTTTTAAATAAAACATCAGTAGAGTGATATTAACTTTATAAAATGAAAAATTTATTAACATTTAATTTAAAATTTATTAACATTTAATATTTTGTTTCTGTTACTCTTTCATAAATTGATCACATAATAGAAGTATATTTAATTTTGGTACTTTATTTAGTATTTCAGATATAAGTTTTTATTTGCCGACAAATTACATGTAAGAGTTGTCATTGTTAAGTTCAAGAGTTTTTTAATTAAATTGTGTTTTGTTTATTGTCTACTTTAAATAAACGTAAACAATTTCCAAGGGTATTAAAAAGGGAAAGTTTATGATTTTAGATTGTTCAAAAATCTCCTAAATTTCACTCTAATTTGTCCTAAAAAGTCATAAAAAACTTATAAAAATTGTCCCAAACTCATAAAATTTTATCATGTTTTAGGAGTGGGAGGCCTGTCATAGTCATAAAATGTTATTGAGACTATTATTTATTTAAACATTAAAAATATTTGTCAGTCGATGTATGTACTGAAGCCCCAGCAGCATGCTATTTCAGTATGACGTCAGATTGCTTACTTTAGTACGCAATACTATTTGTGTATATATATATATATGTATATGTATATGTATATATATATATATACACAGGTAACGGCAGGAAGCGAGAGCTTTAGCTCTTGTTCTCACCTACACTCCCCTAAAATGGTTTCTAGGAGCAATTTACGGCTCTCACAAAAGTATAATTCTAACTATTAGTGTAACTAAAATGAAAAACACAAAGTTATTTTTTTGTTATCAAATTTGATAAAAAAAATAAGTAACATTGTTAGCATATATATATATATATATATATATATATATATATATATATATATATATATATATATATATATATATATATATATATATATATATATATATATATATATATATATATATGTATATATATATATATATATATATATATATATATATATATATATATATATATATATATATATATATATATATATATATATAATTGTTTGATAAAAAAACATCAAAAAAATATATATTATCAAAAAACTTGTATAAATGCACTTCTTTTAATTTTAGTTAAAAAACCATAGTTAATATGTTCTTATAAAATAAATATAATTTTTGAACTTTTTATAAAATTTTGCTTCTTTTGAGTACCAGGTTTACATACTTTAGTAGAACTTTTTGTTCAAAAATATTAGGGACCGTGTAAATGTTAAATTGACTTGGGACATCTCTAAAAAAAAATTTTATTCCAAAATTTTTTTAAATCCAATGATAATTTATTATATCTCGTATATTTAGAGCTATTACAAGACTGTTTTGAAAAATTTCTGTTTTTCAATGCACCCTAATATATATATATATATATATATATATATATATATATATATATATATATATATATATATATATATATATATATATATATATATATATATGTATATATATATATATATATATATATATATATATATATATATATATATATATATATATATATATATATCGCTCTAGGCGTATATATATCGCTATATATATATATTGCTCTAGGCGTAACGCTTTAAAACAAGGCCTGATATTATATATATATATATATATATATATATATATATATATATATATATATATATATATATATATATATATACACACACACACACTGTCAAACGCTGTATTTCAAAATGATCATAAAATTAAAATTCCCAATTTTATGGTAAAAAAAATCCCATTCTCCAAATAAAATTTGCCTAATTAAAGTTGAATAATAATTCTAAAAATTATTGTAAATATAATTATTATTAAAAACTAATAGAAAATTAACATAAAAAACTCTAATTGAATTATTTGTGTAAAACTTGAAATAAGATCGTTGTTATTGGTATAACTACTTGATTGTCTAACTGCAAAAATGTCTCTTGGAAAAAACTTTTTGAAAATTGGGATTTTCCAAGCAATTTTTGGGAATTTCATGGCAACTTATTTCTAAAATTCATTTCTCAAATTCTTCGAAATGCGTTCCAACAACAGCAAATATTATATAGAAAAGTTAGCAAGAAATATATTACAATCTAACTAGATAACAAATTTATTTGGTTTAACACCCGCAATTGCTTCTCCTTTAGAAGTTTCACCCTTTTTAGCTAAAAAGTTAAATAACTTATTAAGCTTTACTGCAAACTCTACTTAGATTAAATTTCTTAAATAGATTTCTACTTGCTTTTATTTATAACGTAAATTAAATACGTATATTAAAACGTAATTTATATATGTTTAATAACAATGTTTAATGTTTAAATAAATAATAGTCTCAATTAACTTTATAAAATGAAAAATTTATTAACATTTAATATTTTGTTTCTGTTACTCTTTCATAAATTGATCACATAATAGAAGTATATTTAATTTTGGTACTTTATATTTTGGTACAATACGTAACGATATTTCCCTTAAAATATACAATATTTGCCAAAACAAAAAACAACTTTCTGTAAAAAAATTGTCGATTTCGTTAAAAAAAAAGAAGTATCGTTTAAGTAAATATCGTTTTTTTCCGAAATGAACATTATTTTTAAAATTTTTATATAATTTCGGTTCATTTGAGTACCAGGTTGACATAATTAAAAAATTTTTTTTTTTGAAAATATTAGGGACCCGTTAAATATTCAAGGGTCTTAAGGGACCCTTTAAATTATTTTTTATTGAAAAAAAATTTAAACTTAGTGTTTTTGATAGATATATTTATGTATAGATATATATCTATTTGTTTTGTTTTATTTATTTTATATGTGTATACATACATACATGTATATATGTGTATATATCTATATATGTATAAATATATATGAGATTTATTTTAAATAAAATATTTACAATTTATAAAATATAGACAAGCAATACAATTCGAGATTTGGGGATTCAAGGTGGTGCTGATAATGCTATGGAAGAAATAAAAAATAAGTTTGAGTTTGGTATGAGGCTGCAGCTATCAATGAAGGTAATAAGATGAACTTTTTTTTTTGAGTCTGTAAAATGCATGCAGCAAAACCTTAGTTTGAATTATTATAAATCAAAACCAAATCATATAAAGGATATATCTTGTTGATTTTTACTGGCAAATAATGTGAGAGTATCACATTTATATTTCCTAATCTAGCGATGTTTAATATTGTGGAATAATTAAAGCCTAATTAAATTAATTTAAAAAGTTTAGTAACTATAATAATTTGTTCTTATGCATTCCATTTAAGTTATTTATGACTAAATAATAAATAACATAAATATTTATCCTGGAAATAGATATAAACAATAATGTGGTATTATTTGCCCATAGAATGAAAATTATTTTTCCCATACTTTTTTTAAGAATTTAATAACTTTGTATGCAATTTTTATTGATGTATTTTTATTAAGGTTTTTTTGCATCTCGATGTTTTTCTTCCTGATCATCTTCATGATCAGCTGATTTTATTTTTCAGGTCGCTTTTAATTATTTTTTTTATTTTTAGTATTTCTTTATTTTTATTCATTCTTATCTTATTCACATACATTTTTCTAATGTTTTAATGTGCACCCAAACCTCAATGAAGCAGGTTTTCATTTTCTTATGTTTTTTTTTTCAAACTTCTGTTATTTTTATATTAAATTTTTAAGATTTAACTATTTTGTGCAGATTTATTTTTTTTTTAATTTTATTCTCAACTACCCACATCACATGACTTGTGATAAAGCTTTGACATGAAGCCATTTTGGTTTGCAAAGAGCAATTTTATGTTATGTTATTTATCTTATGCTAAAAACTTTTTGGTATTTTGTAACACTGTTGTGACGTAAGTTTAAATTACAAATATATCAAATATGCTTAATATTTCCAATTATAATAAATTCAGTTATAAAATAAAATAAAGTTTAAAACTAATTTTTTTATTGAAATATTCTGAAATAATTGAAATATTCCGTAATCAATATAATTATTTTCATTTACTAGAAATGAAATTCCTTTTAAACAATATCTACAAAGCATACATTAAAATTGTTTAAATAACATACGTGTTAATAACACATTTTAATAACGCAAGCATGTATCAATCATTTTGTTAAAAAGTTAATTTTACATGAAATTCCTTGTAAAAAAATTAACTGTCAAGAAAATGAACAAGTATTTTTATATTTCAAAAAATCAGAATCTAAGAAAGCATTCAAAAACATTGTTACCTAATAAAATTTCTAGTCTGTTTTGAGTTATTTAATTAAACTAGTTTTGCAGTAGTTTAGTAGGTTATAGTTGTTCAAAACAGGTAATGCTAATAAATAATAAAGCAAATAAAAATAATTTTATGGTTTTATAAACTCTATTAAGCGAAAGCGCAAAGCATTTTTTATTCATCACAAGACCTGCATCATTTTCTGCTTCAAGCTGAAATAGGTACTCATAGGTGTGCTGAGTTGAATCACAAACTTATTTTTAAAAAGTTACAAATTAATTCTGTAAAATAATAATTATTAATTTATTCTAATTAAGCTTGATCTTTGTTTTTCCTTGTATAAAAAAATCAATAAAATTTTTGTCTTTAATTTACCGGTGTTGGTTTTTTCTTTAACAATATAATTTCTATTTCGATTTAATGATATTGTAATTCACCTAGAAATAGTGAAGAGATTCTTTCTATTTGACAGCACAAAATGCATATACTAGCATTTATTGTCCAGATCCTTAAAAGCTAATTCATCACATGAGAAATAAGAGAACAATATTAAAATTTACTGGTGATATTCCTTTAAGTAATCATTGTGGATATTTGCTCAACCATTGATTAAATAATTAAAACAACTGTTTTAAACATTTAACATTTTCAAACATTTATCATTTCAAAATTGTTCAAACATTCAGCATTTCAAAATTTTTAGTCAATTAACTGTAGCCAATGTTTGAAAACAATACATGAAAAGCATAATCTAATAATTTTCTAGCTGATTTAAATAATTAATTATAATAAAAATTAAATAAAAAATTTAACTAAAAAATTTCAAAAGATTGTTAAACAAATAATGGCTAACCTGTATAGTTGGAATGAATTACGTATCATAAGCCCACCTTTCACTAATCAAATTTTTGTCATGCCAATAAAGTTAATAAAGAAATATTAAATAACTAACTTTATAAAATCTATTTGCAAGTTAAAATTATGTTGAATGTAGAAATTTAAAAACTACTTTTTGTAAGATCTATACTTGTAAAAAAGTAGTAATTATTTTACTCTTATACTGTTGTATTTACTATACTAATAATTGAAGATAATATTTTTTTCAGTAATATTTAATTGCTTATTTTTAAAGGCTGCTTTATGTAATTCAAGTCTTGCTGATTTGTCAATTCAATTTTGTGCAGCTTCGTCATTTTGGCTGATTCAACAGGTGCTTGCAGGAAAAGACTATTTAAAGATGGAACAAAAAGAACTAAAAGCAAAATATTTGAGAGAAGAGGTAAGTTTTTTATTTATTGTAGTTTATTGTTTTATTTATATTGTAATTATTTAACCTAACTTATTTAATTTATATTAGTGGCAAACATTTTAAGTTGTGTGATAGTTGAATTTAAATCATACGCTGTTTATTTAAAAATATATCTAAATAAAGCATTTTAATTCAAAAAAAAAAATAAAAAAATACACGGAGATAAACAAAATAAAAAAGTTGTATTATAAGACATGTTTCTGAGGCAATCATAAATATTTTTTTGAAAACTTTAATGTAGTACAATTGAAAATACAAGTCCTTGTAAAGTGTCTTCGAACTGTGCAGGAACTAACATTCACATTAGGAGGTATAGTTGAGTAAAGATTTGTGAGCTTAAAACCTGTATGTTTTTCACAAACAAAAAGCGTATCATGTTGGTTTTTGGAGTGAAAATTCTTGGCCTTCCACAAGAATTTTCTTGAATTGATACAATCTATTGACTTGATGCGCTAAATGATATTGTATATTTGATTGAGTTGCACATAGTTTTAATGTATATAAAACATAAAAAATATTTTTCTATTTGTTGATAACAATATTCTATTTGTTGATAACAATATTGTATTTTCAAATTTTCTATTTGTTGATAACAATTCTATTTGTTGATACAATGCCTGATTGTTTAGTGTGTTGTCAGCATGCATATTTTGCATTTTTTGACAAAAATCATGTAAACGTGTATATGAATATGTATGTACATACGTATGTATTTGAATATATATATATAATTCTCAAACACTTGTATAATAATCATATCTTACTAAATGCCTATTTTATTACTTGTCTATTTTATTTACTATTTCATTTCTGAGAAGTTTATTGTGCCTTTAAAATTATTAAAATCATTGTTGTTTTGATAAACTGTTTCAGTTAATAAATGACATGTTTAATGCTGTAACATCACCTCAGTCTATAAGTTTAGACAAGCAGGTTGCTAATATATAATGACGGCGGTCTTTTGAGTTGTAAAAAATGGTATAAATAGTATGTATATCATCTATTATAGTATCTGTTTTGAACTCTTTTTCAATTTTGTCTTGTACTTATTTTATTTTGTTATAGTCAGTAATAAAATATTTAAGGAATCAATTTTTATTATCTTACAATTTTAATAATTCTTAAGAATAAAGATCTTCAAAACTACTGACCGGGTTCAAATACATTTGATCAGGTACAAATGCGTTAATTCTAAATTTCCAAATACAAATTTAAATACAAATAGATGTAATCAATACTGATAAAATGGTACTAGATACTAAATATACTAAATAGTAGAATGAATAGAAGTCTTTTAACAAGTATCACTTAGAAACATATATTTTAATTATTTTAGTGTTACAACAACAAAAAAAAAAACAACAACAACTAAACTTTAAACAAACTTTGTTTTTCTTAATGAACTTTTGTTTCAGTTCATATTGGTTGAATAATGATTTTATAAAAAATACAGCTAAGCTTTATAAGATTAATAATAAGTTCTAATTAAGCTCCATTACACTATTCCATTACTAATTAAGTTATTTAAACTCCATTAATTAAATACTTTTTTTTTAATGACTTGGCTATGTGAAACTTTTTTATCTTCTATTTATGAATTATAAAAATGTGTTTTTTACATTTCTTTACACTCAACTAAATAAAAATTTTTAAAGAATAATCACTGTATACTCAATAATATATAAAGAAAACCTGTAAAGCCGCCCACTTTTGGCCTTAAGCTGTTCAATGATGAAAAATTAAGAACATAACCATGTAGGAATTCAACAAAGGATTAATATTGTTCCAACTTAATTTGCCAAAATGCTAATCATTGTAAACTGTATGTATCATTTAATAAACATCTAGTCTCTATAGTTTTCCCATTAAAGATTATTCATTTGCCCAAAGATGAATCTTTAATGGCTGTATTTATGTTTTAGTTATTAAATAATTTATGTCTGTAATTGTATTTCAATTATTAAATATTTATTGTTTAGGTACCACCTTTATTAACAATAATTCCTGAATACTTAGCAGAAAATATTGGAGATACAATGAGAATGATAGGGTATGTACCTTAAACTTTGTAGTAGTGTTGTTGTAGTGTTGTTTTTTTGGTAAGTATAATTTTGAGATCTGTTTGACAAAATGGCAGGAAATAATAAAAATTCCAAACATTGCTATGAATAAATCTATTTTTTTTTTGATTCTTATTTTAAAAAAATTACAACTTTTCGAAGCAACATTTTTCAATTTTTTGATTGTTAAAAATGAGTTTAAAACCTGTTTAGTTTATAAATTTTGTTAAAAAATCTATAATATATAATGTATGTTGTAGCCTTTATAGCAAAAACACTTTGAAGAAACACAAAAAGAAAAAAATATCAAACATCAATTTAAATTATTTTATTTTTGGATATACAGAATCTATGTTAAAAAATAAAAATGTTCTTCCTTATTTAGATTTTTAATATACTACATTGGGATATAAGAAAAAAAAAAAAAAGATTTTATTACTTACTTTATTACTTTATTTGATAATAGGGCAAGGTCGAATCCAGACCTATTTAGGTACCGCTGGAGTGGTGTGGGGACCCCAAAAAAAAATCATCCAAAAAATATTTAGTATTTGTTATATTTTTTTTTTGCTTTTTTAAATAATAAAAAAAAATTTTGGTTTTAAATGCAGTGCTATAATACAAAATTAGGAAATAGGCTTATAAAAAAAGGCATTCAACATATTGAGCTAATTTTTTCAAGGCATTGAATTTTTGTTTATAATTCTATATTTAAAAAAAATATATCCAGTTTTTATAAAAAAATAGTTACCTGTATTTTTTCAGTTTATCCGGACTAATTTTTGACTAATTCAAAAAATATGTATGTCCAGTTATTTTTATTCAAAGAACAGTAGGCACCAATATTTTATAGAATTTTACAAAATATATCATTAACAGGATTTAATAATAAACAATATCATTAAATACTTATTAAAATATAAACTTATTAAAATTATAAACAAATCTACTATCATCTGATTCTTTGTTAGTTTCTTACAAAGTTTCTCAATGTTCTAATAGATGTTTTTAATAACTTGTTAGTTTCTTACAAAGTTTCTCAACGTTCTAATAGATGTTTTTAATAACTTGTGGCTATGAAAATAGCCGGTTTTTTAAAAACTCAATGCAGAACAGCTTATCAGTATAACATTTTAATTCATGATATAGATCTTTCTAGATTAATTAGTTAATTGCTAGTTAAAATTTATTAAATTATTTCTTAAATATTTTTTTTTAAAAAGCAACAAAACTTTGAATTGTTATTATAAACTTTATTGAGATTTCTTAACCAAAAAAAAAAAAAACTTACCAAAAGTAGTCTAACGAAAAAAGTCTAAACTACTACCAATAGCATTCAAAAAAAAACACTTAATAGATGTACATATCAAATGTCACAAACAAATAATTAACTGTATCCCTAGTGTTTTCTGCCAAGAAAGTTAGACGCATGACTAACTCATACAGTTTTGCTTTCTTTGTTTCTGGCTTCAATAGCACTCTCAGACAAAGAACTTCTTGGTGGATACTTAAAATACCTATTAAAAAAAGCACCATGAATTATATGTACAGATTGTGACATAGGTATGATATTTTTAAATGTTATTAGTAATGATTGCAAATAGATATTCAGATTTATGATTGAAAATCAATATCCGGTCTTGTAGACATGTTGTTCGTATCAATGAGTAAGTCTCGAAACAACTTATTTATTCTGATTTAGGTGCTCTTTGTCGTACACTATAATTAATAAAAAAATACATTAAAGCATATATAACACCATCAAAAATGTCAAACTTAAAAGTGTTTTTGTGAATCAAAATAAAAACAAATTATATATTAAAACATTTAAATATATATATATATATATATATATATATATATATATATATATATATATATATATATATATATATATATATATATATATATATATATGTATGTATATCAGGGATGCGAAGTTCCATTGATTTTTCGGGACTCCGGGACTCTGGACTCCGATGACAAAAATCATGGACTCCGACTCTGGACTCCGGAATTTTTTATTTTTTTCTTAAATTAAATGTGGTTTTTTTTATCTGGAATTTTTATGTGAAAATGCCAGAAAATTGATAGGCTACTATTAATATTGCAGAGCCCCGCGGAAAAGCAATTAACAGGAAATTCAGACCTCCTTTCTAACCAATGTCGCAAAATTTGCCTAAATAGGGTTTGAATCACGGATCCCTTGTTTTTTAGGCAAGTGCACTACCACTGCGCCACGGTTGCTTAAACCCAGAAGTTAATTTGTCCCGTATTTGCTGAATAGTAAAATTAATGAAAATAATACAACTCCAAAGAGAACTTTTATTTGATTTGTATTGTCACACGCACAGATTTATTAATTTCTTAGACTATTTTAAACCATATGATCATAAAGTTGTAAAAAGATTAAAACTTATATTTTCATTAACTACGCGCTAAATTATTAAGTTACAAGAAAACATTATTGCAATATCTACATCAAAAATATTCAAATAAAAAATTTGTTTGTTCGTAAAAAAAGCATATCGTCAATTAACTCAGATATAAATTGACTACGATGGTCTGGAGTCATGTGCTTTAAGACCGAAAATAGTCGCTCAACACTGACTTGGGATATGGGTAGCGACAAAGCGACTAGGCAGGCATCCCGTAAAACTTCAGGAAACCGCTCAATTGCTTTTAATGGGTTAAGTTTTGAA
Organism: Hydra vulgaris; assembly: GCF_022113875.1. Lineage (NCBI taxonomy): Eukaryota > Metazoa > Cnidaria > Hydrozoa > Anthoathecata > Hydridae > Hydra > Hydra vulgaris. The sequence continues at coordinate 30,251,213 of NC_061163.1, forward strand.
AACTCGTCTAAGTTGGGGGAGTTGTCTTTAAACATTGAACGAATTTCCAGAATCGTTTTTAGAGCTTGTCGAAACTCCGTTTCTATTACATTTAGCTGAATCTGCATTTGTTCTTCTGAAGAATTCTCTTCAATCTCCTGTTCACACAGCATAAATAAATTCGGTCGTCGCTTTGCGACTGGTGAAGCATTTCTCATTTTCTGAACTAGAGTCTGCAATATGAACTGTTAAAGAGTTGGACGCTATTGTATTTTTGGTTTTGTTCAGTTCATCATTCTTATTTTTATTAGCCAGTTGAATCAGTTTGTAATTAATTTTCCAAAGTCCATCAGCTGCAGCTATCTATAGAAACATTTATAGTTTTTTGAATATATTCTTTTTAAAGTTAAATAAATAAAATGTATATATATAAATAAAGTTTTATTAAAAAAAGCAACCTTGTCTTCAGTCGCTGTCAGCATACAGCCATGCCTAATATCCACGTAAACTGCTGCAAGAAACAACGAATTTTTGCGTAGTGCGCTCTCTCTATTATCCATTCCTTTCCGGAAATCTTTGGCTAAGTCGCTGTCCTTCCCGTCTAGTTCACACTTTATTGAATTCCAATCAAAAAGGAATTTACCTGCTGTGATAATTTTACGCTGAAGACGAATAGTAAGATCCCGTGCCATTTGCAATATATCTCTCAATTCCTTCCACATTCCCCAAAGATATGGTTGCACATTAAATTCTTTTGGAGCTTCTTTTTGCATATTCAAATTTTGAATTACTGGTCAAATCTAGAAGAACAGAAAAATTCATTAAATATATGTACAATGTTATTAACAACTTAAATGAAAAGGATTATTAAAGAAATATTTACATAAACGTAAATTTAAAAATTATTAAGTATTGTAAATGTCATTAATATTGAAATAATTGGATTTATATTATACCGGTTGGAAAAAAAAAAGAAAAAATACCGGTTGTTAAAAAAATAAAAATAGTTTTATAAACTTTATTCTTCATTTAAAAAAAATATAGATGAATTTCAAAATATGATGCTTACTGCCGCATTGTCAACACTGAGGCCTAAAATATTAGTTTTATTGATTCCAAACTTATCTAAACACTTTTCATCCCTGATGTGTATATATATATATATATATATATATATATATATATATATATATATATATATATATATATATATATATATATATATATATATATATATATATATATATATATATATATATATATATATACATACATATATATACATATATACATACATACATACATATATGATATATGTAATACATAGCTGATGATTGCTGTTAGGCATGAAACTTAAAGTTCCATAATAAAATTTTTTTCTTTTTCATTTTTTAATTATATATATATATATATATATATATATATATATATATATATATATATATATATATATATATATATATATATATATATACACATCGTTGGTATACAAAGGAAATGTACTAGTTCATTTTTGGCAAAATGGAGTTATTTATCCCACTATTTAGTATTTTATATTATCTATCATTAGATATACCCCACAAGTTAAATAACTTAATTATTAATGAGTTATTAGGATTTTTTATTTCAACTATTACACAAAAACTTACTTGTTCATTATCTCAAAGTGATGTTCTTGGAGTTGCATTTCCCTTGTATATTGACGATATATATATATATATATATATATATATATATATATATATATATATATATATATATATATATATATATATATATATATATATATATATATATATATATATATATATATATATAAATATATATATGTATATATATATATATGTATATATATAAATATATATATGTATATATATATATATATATATATATATATATATATATATATATATATTATAATTTAATATTCTTAGCTTATTTAACAATAATAATAACAACTTAATATATAAAACATATTATACTCACAAAAGATACTTACATTGTTGATTTTTGATGTTTTATATTTAGTTAGAAACAACTTTTTTCTTTTTCCACAAATCGTTTTTAAATGAAAAGGTAGACTTTCAAAAATGTTAAAACTCACTGTGTAACCAGCATAAAGTTATAAAAACGTGGACTGCAAAAATATAGCACATTCAAATACATTTTTACTTTTGAAAATATGCTTTGAAAATGCCTTGTGAAAATATGCCTTGAAGGAAAATCATCAAGCAAAAGTTTGCTGAGATAAATAATAACCATTTTAAAACATTAAACCACGCTTAACTGAAAGATTAGGAAGAAATGTACTTCTCCTCATCCAGTTTTGTTTTTTATACTTATTAACTAACTGGTTTTTACTAAAACCCAATACAATGAATTGATTTCATACCATGTTACTACAGAGTTAGCCAGAATATAATTTCACTTCTAAAAAGTCTATTTATTGCAGAAAATTTGTTATAAATAAAATACAGGCTACCTCTGTAGTAACAGGGTCTAGTCAATCAATCTTTACAGACACACAAAAACACTGATCCAAACAATATTTTCTTTTCTTAAGTTTCAATTTACAAAATCATTTATTTGAAAATCATTTATTTAAGTATCATTTATTTGAAAATATGCAAAAAAAATTGAGGAAACTTGGAAATTATTGTATGTAATATAAAGGTTTAGTGAAAACCCAGGTTTTTTTTACCCCTGAAAATCTCGCATTTAAAAAGGCAAATTTAAAAAAGTTTCAAAATAAACATTTTTTTTAATAACTAATACTAACTTTCGATTAAAAAACATATAAAATAATAAAATTAATAATTTTTTTTCAGAAAAGTAAAAGCCCAATTTCCACTTCGCGACGCTTAGTGTGAGCACCATTTACTACCGCAGTAGTAAATAACTACTTTTTTGTTTCTTTTACTGAGTTAATTTCTGTTTATTTTACTGAGTTTTTTCTTCAGGATAATAAAATGAATTAAAAAGTAATTTCGTTTAATTTATTTTTTGTTTAAAACTTTAATAAGTAGTTAACTAGGTTTAAAAAAAAAGTTAAAATTGTTTATGAAACTCAGTTTAAAGACATTTGTATGTATGAAAAGTTTTTTTATAATAGAATGCTTATAAAACATTCATTTAGAGTCAAGTTAACTTTAGCTTGTTAGCAATTAAAAGTTAACTATTTTTAATAATAAATGAACAAAAGTGAAAATTTCTGTTAGTAATATAGTGACAGCAAATTTAATTTTTATAAAATTAAATTTGCTGTCACTACACTTTTTCAAGATGTAATTGAGAAAACAAAAGTTGTAATTAAGAAACGTAAGATGTAATTGAGAAAACGTAAGTTGTAATTAAGAAACATAAGATGTAATTTAGAAAACGAAAATTGTAATTAAGAATCGTAACATGTAATTGAGAAAATGTAAGTTGTAATTAAGAAATAGAAAGATGTAATTGAGAACACGAAAATTTTAATTTAGATATCGCTTTAAAGGAGTAAGTGTAAAATGGCGCTTAAAAAAATTGGCGCGTATAAAATGACGCACTTAAAAATGATGCAAGATTTGTAGCGTAAATTTAATTTTTTAGGGAAAAATTTAGGGAAAAATTTATAATTTTTGGGCAAATGAATTTAACATTATAAACACTAAAAACATTTTAGGGAAAAATTTATAATTCAATTAAAAATTATAATTAAAAATTATATAATTAAAAATCACTTCATTGATCATTTAAGCACCAACTTGTACGTCTTCCATATTTAAAATAGTTGCATAGTGCGTGGTTGTGTGTTGTACCGCACATGCACAATCTCCTCCCATTATAGTATTTTTCGCCTCAATTACAATTCGTTCAAAGTACTGTATGCGCTGTTCCGCAATCCCGTCACCTAATACAGGTGGAATGCGAATTGCATTTTTAACGTTACTTTTAATTTTGGACCAGATCGTTTCCACCGGGTTCAACATTGGACTGTAAGGTCCCAAACGTAACAACTGAGCTGGTGAATTATCAAACACCCTTTGCAAACAAGCGTGACAAGGAGCATTATCTGTTACGACGACCAAATCCTCCAAACGATTGCCGGATGTAACCCACTGGTGAAACATAGCCAACATCCACTCGTTACAGGAATCTGCTTTAAATGATCCCCTGCGAGTTTCTATCATGACGACATTTGTAGTTGAAATAGCTGCGATCAAGTGTATGTTTAAACCTTTTGAAGCAGGTACTTTCATAATTGCTCTTTTTTCTTGTCTCCTTGCGTTTTTCTACAAAAAAGGTTAAAATTTGTTTCATCCAACCAAACTATCTGACGACCATTTGTGATATGTTCGTTGATGTTTCTAACATATTCAGCTCTTTTTTGTTTGTTTTCATAACTGTTCATTGTAGAAGGCTCTTTGTGCACTTTTTTTAATGAGAACAATCTGCCTTCGAGGTAATTTGCTATTGTTGTTGTGCTAACGTTTATGTTAAATTGTCTTAATATCTTTGTTTTGATGGCCACCAATGTTAATTGACAATCATTTTCAATCCATGTTAATGTTTCTTCGATTTGATCTTCGGTCAACTTTTTCGGTTTAAAACCTCCTTTTCGGATGAAATTTGAATTTCCGCTGCGAACCCAATTGTATGCTGTCTTATATTTGATACCTAGCGTTTGCGCAAGATTCACCCAATCTTCAAATCGCTCCGCACATTTAACAACTCTTCTCCTGTCATTTGGAGAAGATAAAACGTAACGTTTCCTTTCAACTTGTTCAGTTGTGTGTATTTCATGCCGACAAATCGGACAACTTTGTCTGGTTGTTCCAGAACTGGACATAAACAAATTTGGTGACATAAATGTTGACACAGATTTAGCTTAATCACAGACTTTCGGGTCATAGTGTATTGGCATATAACACAACGATCTTTCAATTCCATTATTATTACTTGTGCATACAAAAGCAAAATTTAAGATTATAACTTAAATTCATGTCCAAAAAGACCTTTTGTAACAACCTACAAACTTAGACTGTGAATTTGCTATTTTAATTTATGTGTTCTCAATTACAAGTTACGATTTCTCAATTACATGTTACGATTTCTCAATTATATCTTACGTTTTCTCAATTACATGTTGTGTTTCTTAATTACATGTTACGACTTCTTATTTACATGTTGTGTTTCTTAATTACATATAACGTTTTCTCAATTACATGTTGTGTTTCTTAATTACATATTACGACTTCTTAATTACAACTTTCATGTTCTCATTTACATCTTGAAAAGGTGTATATTACTAACAGAAATTTATTATATAAATTAAGTTTTAGATATTTGTAAACTTTAATATCTTTTATTAAAAAAAAATCCTTTGTTAATGTAATTTATTTGAAGTACGCAAGTTTTTTAATGATATATTTTTTTAATCAGTAAGTTTTTTAATCGTAGTTATTTATTATAGTTACTAATATAGTTATTATTGAATGTGCCTTGAACCACTGATAATTATTAACCTTCAGTAAAATTAAATGTTTTTGTTTTCTATTTGAATAGTTTTGTCAATACAATATATTATAATAAATTATATTGACAATAGCTATTCGACTACAAAATGAATAATAGACAAACAAGACGTAAGCATTTAATAAGCGTAATTACTATTATTTTAATTTTGAAAATACTACGCTATTTGTAATTATAGATTAAAAATTGTTCAAAGTATTTTAAACATTTAATTACTACTAAAATTAAAATTATTAAAATATACTTACCTAATGTTTATATTGATAGTTTTATCAGTTTTATTTAAAAATAGTCTAACATTAGTGACTTAAAAGTTTAAAAAAAACTATTTTATTGAAATATTTAATAAAATAGTTTTTTTTAGCGTATCTAAAGTCCATTGCTATATAATGTGTTCAAAGAAATGCTTTTTATGACAAGATGGTATTTTAAATCAACTAGTTATATTTGGATAATAAATAAAATTAAAAAAGTGAACACAAACAAAGTGGTAGCATCGATTTTAACTAAGGAAGGGGTTGGGGTTACTACCAATTATCCCCCCTTCCTGTTGCCGAACAGAAACATTATCCCTAAAAAAACTATGGGTTCGTCACTGTAGTGTTAGAATGCTTGCTTAAAGTAAAAGGTACTGAGTTCAAATCTAATTATGTCTATAGAAGTATTGCATTAATAATGTCTCTTAACACAACAGTCTTTTTTGCCAAAGTTTATGTTATTAAAATTTAACTGTTGTTATAGGTGTTAAGCAATAGCTATAACAACAGTTAAATTTTAAACTCCTCAATGGTCCCTTAGGCTTTGAGAACTCATATAATTTTCTGTTGTCATAAAAATTTTTAATGTTGTCATAGCCATTTTTATTTTTGTCAAAAAATTTTCTGTTTTCAAAAGGATTTTATCTGTATGTACTATGGTTTCATGGTTTTAACAATAATGCATAATATAAAAATGTATATATAATAACAATAATGTCATATGATTTTCTTTTTATAATCGTTTAACTTTTGAAATTATTTCTTTATTCTTTTTTTAGATATTTCAATGAAGAAGCTCTTGAAAGGAGTACAAACTTACGTTATATTATGGAGTTCTTTGCAGTTTTTTTAGGGTATTCAATAAATATTTTTAAAATTGTTTTTATTTATACATCCTATTTTTGTTATTGTTTTACTCTATTGAAACAAACAGTTAATGTCTATATTGAAATAACTTTTTCTTAATTATAATAAAAATGTTTAAAAAAATTTTAGTATTTCTTGATTAAAATGTTTTGCACTGCATACACTGCATATAATAAATCTATTCAAATAGTTTGATTGATTTTATGGTGGCAACAGAAGCAGGCACTTTATAAACTAGTTCTTGAAAGAAATTATATAAAACCTGTAGTTGCTTTGGATATTCAAGATTAAATACAAAAAAAGACTTGAAGAAACAAAGGAACAATCAAAAGACAAAATCAAAGGCAACAGAAACGAAGGTTTCAAACTATAATTGTTTTTTGATCTATAATTGCTTTTGGATTTTAGCAATTAAAAAACATTTCTAGTCTTGCTATCCTAAAAAATATTTTAAGTTTAAAATAAATCTAATTAAAAAAAAAAAAAAAAATTAACACAAATAAAAAAAAGGGAGAAAGAAGATGAACAGTAATTAGTATAATTGAATTTTATACTTCTTAAAAACTATATATTATTGGAATATTATTTATAAAATAAACCTTTTGTTCTTCAATTATGAAAACGATTGCTGCACCTTTTTTTAATTTTGTAATTTCAATTCACCTCCCCAAAGCCACGAAGACAAATAAAGTTGAGGAGGCTTTAGTTGTGGTTACAACCTTATCTCGACTTTTTATTTCCACAACAGGAACCTTGACAAACAAGTTGAGTGCGGTACAACCAAGGACATGGTGGGAATCAAACTACAGGGATTATCTTTTTCAGGATATTTCCAGAATTTCTGATATTTTTCTCAACTTTTAGTTTTTCCAAAATGTTTTCCATATATACAAGTTTGGGTATATATTTTTGTTATATATTTTGTTTAAGAATTTTCTCTTATCACTCATACAAAACATGTTGCACATAGTTGGCAAGAGATAAACAAGGGTTTTTTAAAATTTTAGTACGCATCTAAACAAAGTTAAAATTATATTACAATTTACATAGATAAAAACATGATTTAATAAATATAACTTTTTCGTTTGAGATTTTTTGGAGATTATTTACCAGTATTGTTATTCCCTACAGTATCTGTCTTGCCTATATCAAAGCATTTGCCAGTCAGCTTGCAGTATGCAATTATTTGTTTTGAAATTGTTGCTTTAATAAAACTGAAATGTTTTCTACTTAATTTCGATTAATGCATTTGAATTTATCATCTAACTGAACAAAACAAGCAAATGTTTCTAAACATTTTTTTATATAGTCAGTTCTCATTTTTATTTCAATCTGTATAAGGTTCATCAATTTTGTGTTTATTATTTCATATTCTTTGTTGTTTATTTTGATTGAGTCATCTCCAGCATTATTAAACCCATTACCTAACAAAAGCAAAGTATTGCAATACAAAGAACATTTTAAAGAACACAAAATATAAAAATATAAAGATAATATTTATATTTTATTATATTAAAATGTATTAGCCCTGTATTATGTCCTTCCCTATTTGTATACAGAGATTTGTAATTAAAAACAAAATGTATTTTGAAATATTTATCAGTACAATTGTATTATTAAATGTGTGTTAAGTTTTTTATGTATTTTAAAATATGTTACAATACAATTGTATTATTAAGTATGTGTGTTAAATTTTTTATGTATTTTAAAATATTTATCAATACAATTGTATTAGGAATCTGCTGTTAATAAATGCTTTATAATTTTTTCAAATGTTTAAAAAAATGTATAGAAAAATACTCAAAGCATAATTATATAAATATTTAACAAAAAATTTATAACTAAACAATAAAATATTAACATAATTTTTCTTTTTAACTGTGAGTCCTGTTTTTTTATATTGTTATAGGAAAAGACCTGTATTTTTATATTATAGAAAAGTATTCATTTGAATTTAATACATGTGCTTTAATAAAAGCAACACAAGGTGTTAGTTTTCAACACAAGGTTTTTAATAAAAGCAACACAAGGTATTAGTTTTTAACACAAGGTTTTTAATAAAAGTAACACAAAGTGTTAGTTTTCAACACAAGGTTTTTTACAGTGTAGTACTACTACACTGTAAAAAACCTATGCTACTAATATTAAGTAAACACCTAAAACACTGATTTTTTAAAAACATTATCATCAGTAACATCAACAAAAATAATTTTATTAATCATAATAATAATAATAATAAAATAATAATAAGAATGAAAAAAGTAATATCAGCAAAAATACCTATAAGAAAAATAATAATAGTAACAATTACAATAATATTGTGAAAGGAAAAAAAAGAACAATAAATATTAAAATAGTCAATATTATAAATAATAATAAACAGAGAAGAAAAAAATTAACACAAATCACACATCATGTTGTAAATATAAAATAATAAAAAATTACACTTTGCATTTGTAAAATGAAAGTGAAGGTGTTGGGAATCTTTTAAAGATGTATCAAAACAACGATAACATAAAACCTCAAAATGACAATCATAAATGACAAAACATAAATACAAAAACAAAATCAGTAGAAAACATTTATTCAACTAGACAATCACAAAACAATCACAAAGACAAATAAACAAAATCAGTAGAAAACATTAATTCAACTAGACAATCACACAACAATCACAAAGACAAATAAACAAAGTAACAAGTACTGCAAAAACAACAAAATCAAAAGCAATAATTTTTTATTTATTTTTCATTTGTAATTCTGTATTGTTTGAGAACTTGTTTTTCCTTTTTCTTTTGTGCTTTTTTTTTTTTTTTTTTTTTTTTTTTTTTTCAGTTTTCTATTTTAAATTTTTTTTTTGGCTTTTTACATTTAATACTACATATCAGTTTATTAATTTTTACTTTTTTATTTTCTTTTTTTTCTTCTAATTAATCATTAATCTTAACCTGCCTAAAAGTTGGTTTAAAAAAATGTATATTTTTTAAAATTTTTTAAAGATATTGGCTAAAGTTAACAAAGCTGCTCAACCTGGCCTAACTGTTAAGCAACCAAAAAATATGTGACTATGTATGATATGCAATTTGGATAAATCATCAATAAAACTTTAACATTAAGTCTATCATTTATAAACTTTTTATTTTTTACTTTAATGATGTAAAAGAAGAGAAAAAGTTAAATAGTAAGAAAGTATATCATAGAATATATATAAACCTATTTGGTTTTATTTCTTAAAATAAATTTATGAAATCATAGAATATAGAAATATTGTTTTATACAATTATCTTGAACTTTGAAGCCTAATTTAAAATTAATAATTTTGAAAATACATATATTTTTTTAAAACTACTCAACTTACCCCTACTAGACAAGATGACACATTAGTTATGTTCTAAAGTGAACAGTAAAATCATAGTCATAAGAATGAATAGTCTTGAAACATAGCCTGGGAACAATAGTTTTGTAGATGTTATGTTCTTGTACCCAGCCTACTTTAAGGTGCAAAACAAACAATTTTTTATAAAGAGTTTAAATTAAAGTGTAAAAAAAGACAATGCCTTCAGCAAATTTTTCAATATATGGCTGTACTACTTCTCATTATTCGCATGGTGTAGCTATATTTTGTCTTCCTAAAGGTCAGAGTTATAGTTTATTATGTTTAATAGAGAAGAAAGTTGATAGAGGTTATCGCAAAAGATCATTTGATTGATTCAGCTTTAAGAAAATAAGTTGCTAGTGAATCTTTACATGTATTTGAAAGACATTTTAGAAAGCTGTTGGTATATGTGAAGTGGAATGCAAGTTAAAAGTTATAGCAACAACTTGTGATGGTGCTGCTCCTAACCAAAAATTTTTAAATGCATTCACAATTATCTAATTCTAATGATAAAAAAGATGCAGATGTCACATATAAAACTATTAATCTACATTGTCCTGAAAGGTATATTTACTTTATATCTTACCCTTAACATCTTCTTAAAACAACAAGAAACTGAGTCACATAGCAGACATTTTTAAAGAACACCAAACATGTGGTTTACATCTACTTCTAAAGTTATCATATGAACACATTAAGTTATTATCTTATTCTATTATGAACATCAAAATGGCAGCTCAAGTTCTTAGTGCTACTTTTAGTAAAGTCCTTCTTAACTATCAATCTTCATATGCTTATGCTACAACTAATTTAGGTTCAATGATTTTGCCATGTTTTGAAAAGTGGTTAAATTCCATCAATAACCGACAAGGTAATTTTACTCTAAATGATAGAAGTAAAATGTTTATATCGTTGCAAACCTAAAAATAAAAAAATACTACTGAGCACAAAAAGTCTTACATTTTGTTAAGCAACAGTTAATCCAAGGTTATCATGAACTTACCAACATATTCAATGAAAGCCATGAAAAATGTATGCAGCTGCATAACATACATATATATGTGTATGCATCTATTAGAAGACCTATGATGATGGCCAGTGATTGGCTCACAAAATTAAGGTGGTGTAAGGAGAGAATTGGGTGTACTTTGGGGAAGTGAAAACAAGTAATTTTATGAAAGTAACTTCGAAGTAATAAAAAAGTAAAATTTATGTTAAAAAATTTAAATTGGGAAAGTATAGAAATTGCTTTGTTGCGTTATTTATTCAAGCAAGAAAAGAAAAAATTTTTTTTTTTTCTTTTCTTGCTTGAATAAATTGACATTTTGGGCAAGGTTGGCACTAGTGTATTAGACAATTTAAGGCTTAAATTTCATAATTATTAACTATTAAAAATATTTAATCATTATATTTTTCAAATATTCAAATCATAATTATTAATGAAGTTGAAAAATTTTAACAGATAAGGGGAAAGGTGATTCAAAAAATGATGAAAAAGATTTGCGTGCTTATGACATTGCGTGACATTATTTTAATTCATAAAAATTTAGAGTTTTAAATATGCAATTTGTAGTTAAATTTTAAGTTAATAAATATAAATTTTAAAAAAAAGCAAACAAAACCTAAATTTTTTTTTAGGTTTTGTTTGCTTTTTTTTTTGTTGTTGCTGAAAACTAAACCTTAACTCTCCCTTATTTTATCTTAACTCTCCCTTATTTTATCTCTAAAAAATATATATTAAACAAAAATGATCTGAGATGCCAAATAAATGCTCTTGTTTATTAATTTCTAACTGGCTAGTTAGAAATTAATAAAGCCAGGTGGGCAGGGAGACTTAACAAACAGGTGGCTGGGAATTCAAATCTGAACTTTCAGTCATCATTAAAGTTTCTTTTGCACCTTATCTTCGAGGACCACCCAATTTTCAACTTTAAATATATCTTCAACTTTAAAAATTCAACTTTAAAAATTACAACAATAAAAAACAGCCTGTGTTTCCAGACTATCGTTTTTATGACTATGATAATGGCAGATCATGTAAAGTGTTGATATTATACTCAAAAATAGAAATAGTTTTACAAATTTGAGAAAAATAGAAATTAATATTTTTTACTCTTTTTAGAAAAATAGAAAAAGGACCCGTGCATCATATTGAATGCTGCCCAAGTTCACCTTTTGTTGCGCATTGTATGACCATTCTAATTCTCTAACTTTCATATTTTACATATATTGTCAGCAGTGCGTAGTTCCTGAATTATTTTAATTACCTAACTTGCCTCTAAACTCAACTATCCCTGCTCTACCCTATATACACATAAAATATACAATTTTAAATGAATATCAAGCAGTTAGTGTGTATGCTAAGTAAAGATAACTTGCCATAGCATCCACACTAACAACTTTGATTTAAATTGATTTGTTTAATACAATTTTTTTTTTTTCAATACTATTCATTGTTTAAATTGAATTGTTAATTTAATTATAGATCTTCTGCTCGTATAAAAAATCCGCATTTACGTGCAAAGCTTGCTGAAAGCTTGGCAGTATTTCTACCAAAAGAAACAGAGCAACAGAATAACTTATTCTCTTATGTAAACTTTTAGTATATATTTTTTTTAAATTTTTATTATCAACATAGTTTGTGTTTGGATTGTTATTGCTTAAGTTCAGAAAATATTTCTAAGAAAAATGCGATAAACATAGAGTACCCTCATCATCTGTAGTAACAATGTTAAGTAAACTCATAGTGCATTTTTTAGATAACAAAAGTTGTCTATGTGCTAATTTTACTGATTCAGAGTATTATCATGAGGAAACCAAACACCTAGTTTTAAGTGGCAAACAAGCTAATTCAGACAACCAAAAATTCTGAAAAGTCTGTACCCAAGAGTACTAACCAAGCAGAGTGCATTTTTTTATGCAGGTTTTTTTATGCAACTAGCTGAAATTTAACTCCTGAGAATGACCTGGGTTCATCTTTCTGATCTCAGATATTTTTATTATAGTAATTTTAGTAGTTTCTTAAGCCCATTTAGTGTTTGTATAAAATTACCGAAATTCAATTACTTTTTTTTTTTGTGAAGTAATAGTACAATTTTAAATTTTTTTTCATATTTTATAAAACAATAAATATTTCCAATATTGCAAAAACTTGGTAAAAAATGTATTCCTAGCTAACACCCTGGCATTAAAAACATCACAATTTTTTTCCAGCCTGACAATTGACAACATTTAAAATTTATATTTCTATTTAGAGTTTTCGTAAAAAAGCTTTTTTGGAAAGTTCTGTTGTACCAAAAATTCTTCCTAAATCTCTTTTACAACTCTTTGTGGATATTGAGTTTACTGGTCACACAATGGAATTTTACCAGAAATTCAGTGAGTTTATTCAAATAAAACATTGCATTTTTCAAATTTTATTTTTGTTGTCATTTGGAAATTAATTAGTTTGTTGTCGTTGTTGTTTGTAGACTATAGACATTATATGTATGGAATTCTTGAGTATATATGGAATATACCTTCTTACCATGCTGAGTTTAAAAAGCTTGATGAAGAGGTAGTTTATATATTTAATTTTATTATTAATAATAATTTATATTTACTACTTTTTTTTACTACTAATAATAAGTTTCATAAAACTTTGTGATTTTTGCAAACTATCTTTGATAGTTTGAAAAGCAAAATTAAACAGTTTAAGAAACTATTGTTGTAAAAAATTACAAGTTCAACATTACAAGTGTGTAAGCGTGTAGGTGCTTAGAATATATAACACTTAGAATATATAACATTTAAAATATATAACACTTAGAATACATAACAGGGTAAATAATGTGCTTATATTTCATAAAGTTATAAAGTTTCATAATGGTATTCTCTTGTAATATTGTTTTTTAATTTTGTTTTTGTTGCTGAGACTGTTAATTAAGTATTTGTTTTAAAAAGAGGTGGAAATTTTGGTTTCTACTATAGGGAACTTTGCTCGCCAGAATAGTGTTTTAATAGATAAATGTAATCAGTTCTAATTAGGTGTTGTTAACATTTACTTGCTTGCACTTGTTTTTAAACCAATTAATTAAAATTAAATAGTATTTATTCTCTTATATTTATCATGAGCACATAGGTTACTTCATAAAAATATAAATAAAGAAATAAATTAAAATAAAAAGTGAGCCAGTTCATGCACAAATTTCTTTTTATTTAACTTTATAGTTATCAATTTGGAAGTAACCCATGAACACACTCACACACACTCACACACACACACACACACACACACACACACACACACACACACACACACACACACACACACACAAGAACTCTCATAACCCCCAGTGTCAGTAGATACATAATGTCCTTTTAGGATTACAATTTTATTTAAGTTTCTTCATTTTTAAAAAAAAAATTTATCAATACATTTATAAATATTTTTGTCAAAAATTTTGTGTTTCTAATTAACAGTTATAAATATTTTATCAAAAATTTTGTAGTATTCCACCAAAAAATTTTTTTCAAAAAAGTTGTATATTGGATTTTTAAGTATTTAAGATAATTTGTTTTTATTTGTATGATTCTAAAAAAAAAAAACATGTTTAAAAAAGAAATCAAATTGCTTAAAATTCTTTATTTTTTTAAATAGAAACTTGATAGATATTAGAGATATTGAGGCTTTAAAAAAATCTTTTTTTCCACAGAATCTACAGTATTATAACCTATAGTATATTTCAAGAAAATCTGAGACAGTGACCCAGAAAGGTTTAGCTTATTTTATATAGAATAAAATGTATAACCATTAAACAGTTTTTTTTTTAGAAAAAAAAATTTCACTTAATTAGAAAAAAGTAAATTAAGAGATCTATATTGTTATTTTTACTCATAAACAATTTTTCTTTTTCAAATTAAGTAAGTTTTATGTTATTATTTTGATATTACAACCTACATTAAAACCACATTAAAACTTTATATTACAGCTCACACCATGTGTTAGATTATTTCATTATTACTGCTTATTCTTTATGTTAGAACTTGTGTTGTGACTTATAAATGTTTTTTCTACCTTTCAACCTATAAGTTTACATAAATGTTGGCTAATCATGGAAAGAATTTATTAGCTATGTGTATGTTGCTAATATTAACACCCAGCATAGAAGAGGTAAACTAAAACAATATTTTAAATGATCTTTGTATTAAAATATAAACTGTCTACCATATTCTATAGTATTAAAAGCCACCTACCATGTTCTTTAGTAATTAGGTCCACCTACAATATTTTTTAGTAATTAGTTTTAACTACCATGTTCTTTAGTAATTATAGAAATATAAGCAAATGCAAATAACAGTTACAAAAAAATAAATTTTGTCTAAATTTTATTTTTCTGTAAATTTTATTTTTTGGTTCATTGGGCTGAAATTTATATGAATATAAATTTTGTTATTAATAAATAGCAGTTTTGCTATACTAGATACATAATTATTACTGAGATACATAATTATTACCGATTACATAATTATTATACTAGATACATTTTATACTACATTATACTAGATGGATAATTATTTATTACAACTATATGCATTATTATTATTACCCAGAATCAAAAATCTGTTGTAAGGATCTAGAACAAAATTACCTGATACTTTAGGTAGATAGTTAGATTTAAAATGCACATGAACAGCTTAAACAAAGTAAAAATAATTTAAAATTAAAAACATGCTAATATAGTATGTTATTATATAAAAATGTATTATAAATAAATGATTAAATACTCCGTTAAAAGGTTTTGTTTTGGTTAAGCTTTTTAAATTAATATTTCAATGTTAATATTTTTAGAGGAATTGTTATTTTTTATTTAGGGTAAAATTCAATACAAACGTGACATGGTGTTCTCCTCTTTTCCTCGTTTTATTAATCTTCTAATAAATGATAGCACTTACCTCCTTGATGAAGCCTTGCAAGTAAGTTACCTTTTTTTTTTCTTTTTTTTTTACAAGAATTGCTGATGTATTAGTTTTGTATTATATATGTAATATGTAGGGAAAAGTTTATCTGTTGTGGTATCTGCAAATTAAAAAATATTGTCACAGTTGAACAGCCTATATTGTAACAGTTTGAAACAGATTATAAATATAATTTTATGCTTAAAGTGAAAAACTGAAATGAACTTCTCAGAGAAAAAACAATTTTTTTTTTAAACAACAGTAAATAATACATTTGATAGCTTAACTAGAAAGAAATAATACATTTGATAGCTTAACTAGAAACTAGAATGCTAAAGAAATGGCATTTTTTAAAAGTTTCTAAAGTCTTGCTCAAAATTAAAGAAATCTTTTTTAAAAAAAAGCATTACTAATAGATTAAAAAAAGTGAAAGTTTTCAATTCATAACAAAAATATAATGGATTTTTAAACTATTCTGAGAAATACACACAAAAAGGTACATATAAAAAGGTGTAAAATAATACCTGTTTTTATAAACAGGCACTGATGCATGTATAATATTAAATAAACAGACTTTTTTTACATAATACATAAACATTTTTTACATAATACATAAAGCTTTTTTTTGTGGATACTTTTACGTATTCAGATCGTAAAAATAGGCATATTACATTTAGCTAAGAAAAATGTAAAAGAAGTATACAAAACTCCTAAAGGAGACAATAATCAATACAATATCATGTGTTAAAAACTTGATCAATTTTTCAAATCAAAAAGAATATCACGTATAAACGTTACATACTGTATGTTTTGTTACTTTTGATTACAAAAGTTTTGATTACTTTTGATTACAAAAGTTTTGATTACAAAAGTTACTTTTTATTACAAAAGTTTTACCAGATGTCACCAAAACTTCTCAAAAATATATAAACCTCAAAATGTGTTGAAATTGGTCGTAACTTGGAAACAATTGACCATTTAACAAAAATTACCTTTCTAAAAAGACAAAAACAAGAAACAGATTTGAAGTCAGAAGGTAACCCTGAATTCCTTTTATCTCCTCGCTCCTGCTTAACATTTTTAGTTGACCGCCACATTAGCCCCTCCTATATTTGCAACCCAAGGCCAAATAGGTCTTATTCTGGCCTCTATCTCTATCTCACAATTATTGCAAGGTTGTTATATATTAACACAAATATAAAATTTGTTAAATATATTTAAATATAAACCTCCTAGGTTTTTATATATTTAACAAATTTTTACATATATGTAACATATATATATAAATAACAAATTGTGCAAGGTTTTTGTAAATTAACACATATTGCAAGGTTATTGTATACTAATACAAATTGGATGTATATTGTTGGAAGCTAACCAATCTTATTGTAAAAATGCATAATTAAAAATGTAATAAAAAATGAATTCTCCATTGAGGTTTTTTTTTACTACACTTCTCCAATGAACCTCTCCTTTATAATTAATTGTATTGGTTCTGCACCTTATCCAACTGTGTCAATGATATTGCAATGTTATTTTCTTGAATAATATGAAATTTAAAAATAAACACTTGACTTTTTTACACAATATTAGGAAAATCACACCCCATCTATTTATACATATATATATAATATATATATATATATATATATATATATATATATATATATATATATATATATATATATATATATATATATATATATATATATATATATATATATACAAGTATTTCTTTTAGAATTTGGTTTTAATCAAAACATTAGAAAATGAAAAGGCTAATAATGAATGGGAATCTCTACCAACAGAAGAAAGAAGAGTGGTAAACATTTATTTGTGTTCTTTATATATTATGTATGTATATATATATATATATATATATATATATATATATATATATATATATATATATATATATATATATATATATATATATATATATATATATAAAATATATATATATATATATATATAGTGTGTGTGTTACGAAGGTAACAATTGCAACCAGTCAAGTGAAAATAATAAACGATAAAAATGATTCAAACAAACTGTTTTTAATTAAATGAAGCATTGGATTAGATGAAGCGTGAAACGTCTAAACAGATAAACAATTAGACCAAGACAGGTCTAACAATCGTATATATATATCAGGCTTTCACAGGAAGACGTGCGATTTCACGTCTTTATATGACCACACAAGTTACATTTTACTATGACGGTTTGACCGCGGCTAATACAAAAAACATTTTAGAAAAGCGCTAAATAAAAAATATTCTAATAAAGTGAAATTAATTACATCAAAACTTCTTAACAAATGTTTTTATATTAGCGAAACCATTTTAAATAAAGTAACAATTTACTGAAAAAAAGTTTTGTTTTCTTAATATAATTGACAGTTGTATATATTTTTTTAATTTAAAACATATAAATTGTTTAAGTGTTCATTTCTAAAATAAATCTTATTAAAAATAAAAAGTTGTTTTGTTTTTAAAAACAATGACATTCTACGACTACGAAAGTCTCTTTAATGAATTTGAATATAACAATGATTAAAGTTAATGCATTTAAAAAGATTAACAAAATTTTGTTAAAAAAAAAAAGTTTTGATCTTGAATGATCTTAAATGCTTTTATATTATCGAAATGCTTTTAATGAAGTAAAAAAAAAACTTCTAATTAATTTAAAAAAAAAGTATTTATAAAATGTTTTTTTATTTTATTTATATAACTATGTATTTTTTAAGAGAAATATTTAACTTTTGAACATATTAAACAAATAAAAAATATATAAAACTGTTGAAACAAAGATTGAAATGCGTAAATTAAATAGACTAAGCATTTAGTTTGATGAGTTTTGTTTTAATTGCGTTATATATATATATATTTATTCTTGTGTGTTTTTGCTTTAACTAAGTATTTTTTTTTTTTATTTTCTCTTTTGTTAATATTTATTATTTTTTTAAATTTTTTTTTCAGATAGGTTTAGGTAAGTTTTTGTAGCGCGTTTTTAAATTTTAAAAATATGCCGTGGTCAAATCGTTAAAACATTTTTTTTGCGTGGTCATATAAAGACATGAAATCGCACGTCTTCCTGTGAAAGCCTGTACTGTATATATATATATATATATATATATATATATATATATATATATATATATATATATATATATATATATATATATATATATATATATATATATATATATATATATATATATATATATATATATATATTATATACTTTATATATAATATATTAAGTATATAATATATTAAGTATATATTAAGTTGAAAAATTGTAGAGTATTGAGTTGAGGAGTTGTAGAAAAAGTCGGGAGTTGTATGAGAAGTTGTGTGGAGTATTTAGTGTAAAATGTATGGATTTAGTGTAAAACAGTATTATTATAATGATAGATTATTGCGTGGAGTATTATACGTAAAATAGTACTAGTTATATTTATTGAAAAATTTATAGTAATAAGAAATGATAAAGTTATATATAATAGTAATTGAAATTGTAATTACCTAATAGTTGTTGGGTATATTATTACCATTTGCTAACCTAACAAAAAGAATAAAGGTTTAGGATACATTTAAAGAAACAGTAATCAAGTGCGTAGCATTTTGGACAGTTCGGATCACAAGTAGATTCTATCTCTGCTTGGACAGATCAATTCACCCACTTAAGAAAATATTAACTTTTGTTTATTTGGTTATTTTACTTATGCCAGTTTACTCAACCAAAACCGTTGCTATATTAACTTATTGTTTACTTATGAGTCATTTACGCTCTGGTAAAATTTGCCCGTTTACTGAATCAACTAATTGTGGTAATACAGCCAATAATTCTCAGACCTCTCTCAACAACTTTACTTTGGATTCTACTGACTTGTTACAACTATCTGACACTAATCCATTTAAATGGAAAAACAGCCACGACTCAACAAACAAGAATGTTAAAAACAACATGTCCCTAGAAGAAATTCTTGAGCTTTGAGCAACAAAATCAATCCAGGAAGTGCAACCAAAAGTGTTCCAAGGTACTGAAATCAAAGACGCCAGCAAATGGTTTGCTAGCCTTTGCCATATTGCTCTCTATAACCAATGATTGGGCACAAGAAAGTTATTAGCGTTTCCACTATACCTGGAAGGTTGTGCCCTGGTGTGTTATGAAACACTACCCGCATCTACTAAAAATAATTTTACCGACTCCAAGAACAATTCCATTGTCACTATGACAGTTTTATCAAAGCATGGAAAACGAAATTGTTTGGATTGTCACAGGATGCAGATCTTAATTCATACATTAACACCCTCATTAAACTGAGTCAGCAGTTAGGTATCAATGATGAGACCAAGATGAGTTTATTCATCTAAGGATTAAAGCCCCACTTATAGGATGCCCTTAAATTAAAATAACCTTCTAATTATCAAGCTTCAGTAGCGTTTGCTAAGCTACAAGACTCAATTCCATCAGATACTGCCATCTCTCCATTAGAAACTAATCTAGATGTACTCCTAAATCCCCTTAAACAATCAGTTATAGCTTCCACCTACTGCCAGCACGCTAACTTAAATCAGCGTATGGTTGAGTTGCAAACAGAAATAGACTAGTTAAAGGGGAATGACCAAAAGATTAAGAAACTAGTCCTGCATCCAACTAGTCTAACTAAACCTGCGTATCAGTGACAAACAAGTGCAATCGATGCTTAAAAGTAGGGCACACCCAAGTTTTGTGCTCCAAACACATTTATTATACCAAGAAAAACAAAAAAAAAAACAAAAAAAAATGTTTGTGCTCCAACAACTTTATTATCCCATTACCAAGAAAAACCAATTATCAACCTAAATCGCTGCAACATAGCCGATGAAACTATTACCCAACACTCAACTGCATTTATTAATACTTCTAAGGCACAATATCAAAACAAGACACCAAGAAAATATCCGCATCCAGGTAACCAAATTTCTCAAAGATACACTAAGACACTGGAATTTTATCCAGATAAAGTCTTGTGCTCTAAAATCTGGGGGCAAATTTATGGTAAACCCGTTCTTATTGTTATGGATTCAAAAGCAAGGTGTAGTGTAATGGATACATCTGTTTATGAGAGTATAAAGGATAAAGTTGCCAAACCTTTACCTTATTAGGGCAGACTAAAAACGGCGAATGAGACTCAACAATTTTCATGCAATATTACCATAGTAAACAATACGTTCAATTGTCAAGTTGTGATTATTAATAATTTAACATACCTCCTAATTCTGTTTTACTATTTTATGCACCAATTTAAGGTTGCACTTGACTGTGGGCAGCATTTGGTTAAATTTGATAATAAGTTCAATGTCACAATCAGTAAAAAGACAATTCATGGTTAGTTTACTACTACAATTAATGGTAAAAAGTTTAATATTAAGGTTTGTATCTAAAAACAAAGCCGTAAATTATCTCTGACATTTGACTTTCTCTTACCGCAGAGATCCTACGTTTATAGTACTACGTATACCCATTTTAAGAAAAATAACAATACTCAACCACCAAAATTATTAGATGCACCTCCCAGCCTGTCCTTGTGTGCCCCATCTGTTAACAAGTTCCAATGGTGACTGCCAAATTGCACCAGAGATAGTAATTCAACCAGAAAAAGATAAAAGATGCTTCAAGAAAATTTCTGGAAAACTTTTCTAAAGTTAAAGTTGCTTTATATTAACTTTATGCATTTTAGGGTCTAGAGATTTTTTGATCTTAGAACGGTCTTTAGAAGTCTTATAAGACTGTAAATTAGAGTCTATTCTTAATTATATTTTTCTAGAGTCTTAAGTTTTAAGTATGTTTTATAGCAGTTTTAAATATATTTAGGAATTTTTAAACTGAGGAAAAACATTTAGGCTTTATGAATTCTGAAATCTTTTGTATTTGAACCTGGAGTTTTGATGTTTAATTTATTCATTTAAAAATGCTTTTGTCTATTTGGCAACAATGTTTGTTTATATTATATTAGAGTTATATTATTGCTGTTTTTCATCATTTTTATTTTGTTTATAAAATTAAATTATTACAGAAAGAACAAAATTTGCAACAATATGGTTATTTTGCAAAAAACTACAACATTATGGCAAATGAAACAGTGCATGTTTTATGTTATGTAACAAAAGATATTTCAAGGTAAATATACTTTATTTAATTTTCCTTGAACTTTACTAAAACAGATTTTCTTTTAATATACTTAATAAATGAATCAGGTTTTGAAAAGTTTTTTCTTATATTTAACAGACCTTTTGCAAGTCCTTGTATGATAGATGGAATGGCAGCATTTCTTAATTACTTTCTTGTACATTTGGTTGGTCCTAAAAGAAGAGAGCTAAAGGTGTGAAATAAAATAATTTATTAACCACTGTTATTATCTTATGATGGGTGTAAACACGATGGGTGTAAAAATGTTTTTATATTTCATACCTAAAATACAAGTAGGAGAAAAATATTTAATTTTTCTATCAAAAATATAATTTTAATCATAACATGATTAAAATTGATAGATGATTTTATATATATGATAAAAAAATTGTTATTAGTTTTTAAAATAGGTTTCAGATTTTCAAAAGTACAACTTTGAACCTCGAAAATTAGTAGTCAATATTTTATCTATTTATCTATCACTGGGGAAAGACGATGACTTTTGTCGTGCTATTGTCAAAGATGGTCGTTCATATTCAACTGAGTTGTTTCAAGCATCAATAGAACTTTTAGAGTGAGTTTAGTATTCTTTATATAGCTATTAATTAAATAAATAAAAAATTAGAGCAAAATAAGGAAAATAAAAACTAAAGACAGCTCAATTTTAAAATTTTTGGGGGAGGGGAGGAGGGAATTTGGCCTATTTTTTAACATCATCTATTTAAGTGAACTAGTCAGTTTACACGGAATACTTGAAAGCAACTAAGTTAATTTCTTCTTTAATATTATTATTATTTTTTTTACAGTGAAATGAGGGGGATAAAGTTGATGTTGATCTATAATTAATCATCTTTTGTATAATGAAATTTTTTATAATGTAGTACAGGGCGCGATAAAAGTTTTTTTTTAACAAACATTGACGTTCATTTCTTTATCAATGAACATCTAATTTAGGAGGTCAAATAACATGGTCGACAGCATAGGGGAGGGGGCACTTCTTCTTCTTCCCTCCCCCCTCCCCTGCCTACTTTTTTTTTTTTTTTTAATTGAAATTCTAGGTATAAAGGACTTGCTTTTTAGAAATAGGTTGTTGTGCACTTCCACTTTGAAACCCGTGTCATCAACCATGAATATGCCAGTTTTATATTCCATTCTTTTAATTTTCATTTTTTTTTTTATTTAAATAATTTTTTATGAAATTAAAAGGGAGTTTTATTTTCAAATAACTTTTATTCTAGTTAATAAGATATATAATTATTAGATATATCGAAGATGCTTATTGAATTTTATCAATTTTTTATTAATTCAAAACAATCTTTCTCGCATTTGCAAAGCGCGTACAAATTAATGATAACTAATATGCAATAACATTATGACTGTAAACTGTTATTCATTAATACAAACTAGTGAATTTCTCTCAATTTAGCTTGTCAAATTTATTTACTTATAAAAAAATGTATAAACTTGAAGAAATTTAAATAAAAGGGAACTTAAAATTAAACTGTTCTGCTTTTTTAAGACATTTAAAAATAATAATATAATATTAAGTATTTGATATTATATTATTAATATTATATTTAGTTATTACTAAATATGATATTATTATATTTATAATAATATTAAATATTTAATAATAAAATATCATTATTGGTGTTGTTAAACATACTGTAAAAAATAAAAACTATAATAAACATAATAGTTCTATATATTATATTAAATTATATATATTTTTGCAAATCTTAAAAAAAATTTAAAACTTTAAAAAGGGCAAGCAAAAATTAACAATAATAAGCAAATTTAAAAAAAAAACATGCTTTCGATGAAAGCAATGTTTTAGCATGGTTTCTTTTAAAATAATTGCAAATGCATTCATTTTAACTTAAATTTCTTATGCTTTTATAAACACATGTAAAAACCATGCTAAAACATTATTTTCTTTAATTGTGTACTTAAAAGTAACGCTATTGAAGAAAGTATTAGTATGGTTTCTTTTGAAGTCGTTGAAAATGTATTTTAAATTTTTGTAACTTTTTTTATAATAAAACTATCAATTGCATAATTATCTGGAAATTTTTTTTTTTTAATTTTAAGTGAACGCCAATGTTTAAGTAAAAGTAAGGAAATGTGGCGTTCGTTTTTCTGTCTTTTTTTACCAAGTGTTTGCCCGTTCATCGATTTGTTGCGCCCTGTAGTATATTATTTTTACTATCAGCTTGTTTTTCCTCACAGTTGACTTGTTCATTGAGGTTCATTTATTATATGGTTGTTTATTAAGATTTATGTTGTTATATAGCTGAAGGAAAAGTATTTAAAAAAAAATCAAGAAAAAATGGATATAACAAATAAGTATCCTTCATAAATATGAACTTTCAAGAGATTAAAAAAGTTTAGTAAAATTTTTTTAATTGAAATCACAAGTGTGTTGTGTCAAAAGTTCTATTAATTTAATATATATGGCTTAAATTAAAAGATATGTGTGTATAAAAGTTAATAATAATATTCAGTATTAATTTAATGTATGGCTTAAATTAAAAGATATGTGTGTGTATAAAAGTTAATAATAATATTCAGTATTATTTTAATGTATGGCTTAAATTAAAAGATATGTGTGTATAAAAGTTAATAATAATTCAATAAATATTCAGTAATTAAAGAATTAATAAATTTAAAATGGTTTTGTTAAAGATAAATTGTATCAAATTAAAATTTTTATAAATTAAAGTTATATGTTAAACATTTATATCTGAAAGGCGTATAGAAGGCCGCCAAGATATGGTTAATGAGTTTCGTCATTTCATAACAAGACTTGATAAATGGTACGAACAGTTAAAATTAGAAGAACAAGAAATGCCAGAGGTAATGTTAATTATTATTTAATCTGCTCCAAATATTATTTAAAATAAATCAAAATAAACATTCATATACATTATGTTTTTAATGCAATTTTTTGCAAAGTAATAAAGTTTATGCAAAATTTATGCTGCATAATTTATACATTAATTTGTTTATTACCATTAAATTATAATTCACTTTAACATAAATGGCATTTTTTTCTGTCCCAAACAACAGCAAACACTGACTTCTTACTTGATTAAAGATCAACTAGAAAGGTACGCTGTAATAAGAACTTATAAGAATTCATTCTAGAGAAAAAAATATCAGAAAAGAACAGTTTCATATCTAAAAAGAAATAAAGAGAAAGCTAGACAATCAAACTTTTAATGCTGAATTCTAAGTAAGAAAGACACAAAAGCAAGTTTAATTGCTTTTACATGCACATGGTCCAAATAAAGAAATTCTAAAATGGTTTTTGCAACAGTCTTGAAACATTTTTAATGGCCCTCAGATAGTGGCAGCAGTAAATTGTGCTACAATTACAAGCAATTAAGCAACTTATTATGACTTATTATGACTAACAGCAAAAAAACACATTTATTTTTTACGCCATTGAATAATAAACTAAGCATTATTGCTAGGATACAACTGCCACAATTATGGATTCATTTAAAGTGCTGTAATTACCCCTCAAAGGGAGCTTTAATAGAAAGATAATTTATATTGCTTGCAAACAATATTTTTTAAGATCATCATAAATTAAGGTGTTGTTCGGAAAAGGTTGATCTCTTGATTATACAGTGTTCAAGAGTTACAAACGAAAATGGCATCATAGGTAAAAAGCTTCTGCACCACTATAAGTTTGTAATCCTTGGTTGATACAGAAGAAGAATGTTTACAACTTTGTCTTTAATCAACTGCCAGACTACTCAGCAGATGCTCCAATCAATGACATGAACCTGTTAAAGATCTTTGCCATCTTCAAGGATCAAGTTGATAGAGTATGTGGGGAAATTACTGAAGTAAATGGAAAACAATATATAACCAAAAATAAAATCTTGTGGTAGCTCAGAGAATAACACACATATGCACACACACAAATATATATATATATATATATATATATATATATATATATATATATATATATATATATATATATATATATATATATATATATATATACACAGCTCTCAGAATTAAAGTCCGCATTCGGCAATGCTGACCTAACTGCTGACCTAGAAGTGTTTAAGTACTGCAAAAATTTGCCGACCTCGTATTTATGTTTTATGGTATTTGTATCAAACACCTTTGTATCAAATTTTTTTTGCCAACCTAATGCTATCCTCTAACAGATTAAGGTAAGCAAATTATCGCTGACCTGATTTTTCATAATTTTGAGGGCTGTATACATACACCACCCCACTTCAAGTACTAAATATATATATATATATATATATATATATATATATATATATATATATATATATATATATATATATATATATATATATATATATATATATATATATATATATATATATATATATATATATATATATATATATATATATAATTTAGTAAAAACACTTATCTAATTTTTGTGCTCTTCAACAGCATGTTTCACTGGGTTTGTTAAATTTAAAATAGGCAACTAAAGGCAGGCTGCTATATTTATTTATACTTTATTACTTTACTAAATTTTAAATGGTTAATGCTCCCTGTTCCCAAAATAATTTTTTGCTTGTTTCCTTTTCTTGGTGTTAACAACTGTCTTCTTTGATAACTTCACTTACTTTCTTTTTCAAACCACCTTTTCTGTTACTTGCTCTATAAGCTTTTGATTTTCCCCCACCTGATTTAGGCATTTAAAAAATGTTATTAAACATAACAGCTTTTTTTTGAGATTTTCGTTCTGTTATGATTTAAAAAAAAAAATGCAAATTTTATGAATAAAAAAAACGCAAAATTGAATGAACAAAAATGTTGCAATGCAAACTATAAAAAACATTTCAACTAAAAAAGTTTTCTTTATGTTAAAAGTTTTTATTTCGTAGCATATATTAATTTCTTGACATCAATTATTTTAAATAAGTGATTTATATTTAAAAAAAGATATACTTTCTAATTATTTTAAATTTTAAATTATTCTTAACGATTTTTAACTTGCTTTCAATAATAAAATCGTTCGCGCTTAAACTTTTTTAAGAGCAAACTTCAAAAGTCAAGAAGCAAAACAAACATTGCGTGATGGTCGTAACGTACTTTGTTACATCTTAATACTATTATCTAAAGCTCTTTTTTTTAAAAAAAAAAAAAATTAAAACAATAATAAAACTAATATCAGTATCTTTACTTTTAATATATTTTTAGTTTTATGAAGTCTGATACAAAGCCTAGAAAAAACTTCCTGACTTTTTTTCGTGATGGTTGTAACACATTAATTTGATTAATATATTCTTTTTTTATACATAGTTAGGGTGCTTTTTTTATAAATAATATTCTACATAATGTTTAATTTTGTCTTTAAATTAAACTTAAAAGTAATAGTTTCTTAAAAACGCAGAACATAAATCTTTTTCAACACTTCACAACAGGACTATATAAAAACGTCAAAAATTGTTTATATAACTGTTACAACTTTAAAATAACGCTATGGTGTGATAAAATAATTTTTTTAATAACTTTTTTGCATATGTATATGTCTTCCTAACTTTTTTTTCCTTTTTTTTCCTCTTTCTTGCGGTATTGTCCATATATATATATATATATATATATATATATATATATATATATATATATATATATATATATATATATATATATATATATATATATATATATATATATATATATATATATATATATATATATATATATATAGTGAAAACTAAATAATTATTAAGATATATTTCAATTACATAACTAAAAGTTTCACGCAATAGCGATCATCAGATGTAACAACAATAAAAAGTAACGACAAAAATTATATACAAAAAATGCTATGGAGTGTCCGCTTTGATGACATTCAAGTTTTTTATTAGAAATTTATTTTCATGGTGGCATTTTGATGCAAGCTCTGTTCGTTTGTTAAGCAAATTCAATGGCGACGTAATAATGTGGTATTTTTCTGTCAAGCATAAATTGCAAAATTTACCACCAGGTTTGAATGGCTCCGCTTCATTGAGGATATTCCATTTTAATATAGGTTCTATACCTTTATTTTTGCATTCCCACACAAATTTCGAAAGTTCAGTGGAGTTGGCCTTACTTTCATAAACAAAGGAGTTTTTATGTTTATACCACCTGTCTTTGAAAGTTTTCTCAGTAAGCCCAACGTAATAATATCCTTCTTCTTCTTGGTGAGTTTTGTATGTGTATATATATATATGTATATATACATATATATATATATATATATATATATATATATATATATATATATATATATATGTATATATATATATATATATATATATATATATATATATATATATATATATATATATATATATATATATATATATATGTATGTATATATATATATCTATGTATATATATATATATATATATATATATATATATATATATACATATATATATATATATATATATATATATATATATATATATATATATATATATATATATATATATATATATATATATATATATATATATATATATATATATGAAATACTACTGAATATTTGTTGTTTTTTAGCCTCCTGATGAATTTTTGGATCCTATTTCATGTGTATTAATGGTAGACCCAGTTAAGCTTCCATCTTCTGGAAAAATTGTGTGTAAATCAACTATTTCAAAACATTTGCTTAGGTATCATTGTTAATAATAATTTTGAATTTAGTTGTAGTTACAGATCTTGTGAAAATTTTCATTTTTTAATTTTACTGTTAAAAAATTGATTTTTTTTTTAAATTAACTTGTTAATTTAAGATAGTTGTTTTTAAATTAACTTGTTAAATTAAAATAAGATTGTTTTATAGTAAATAAATTATTTATTTACTTTTTTTTTTATTCGCTTTACCCGCTTGTTCCAACATAAATGTAGTTTAGTATTTGACTCAGCTCAATACATACTAAAGTTTTAGGTTTGTTCATTTTAGTGATGAAAAAGATCCATTTAATCGAAGTCCACTGCGTCTGGACCAAGTAATACCATGTAATGAGCTACGCGAACAAATACGCGCGTGGATGTTAGAAAATAAGATTGACTTAAAGTCCTTCAACAGAGATTAAAATTTTTAATTTATATTTTATAGAATACTTGAAAATGTTTTAATTTTTAATTTTTTTTTTACTGATTAAAAAGTTTTATAAAATCTTATAAAAATATATTTTAAAAACACTTAAAAATGATTTTTTTTTTAATGATTAAGTTAGAAATAATTATAAACTGATAAAGTTAGAAATTATTAAAATTTTTGCATTTTTTAATTTTCTTTTGAAGTAGCAATTGTTTTATAGTTACAACTTTTTTTTCAAATATTTTGTATATTTACAAATAAAATTGTAAAGTGTCCTTAATTCCTTTAAGTTACTATTCTTCTTATTTTTGATAATATTAATATTATTATTATTTCATTTTTTATTATTATTTATTTATTGTAAATTATTTAATAATTTAAATATTTGTCAGTTACAAAATTTTTTGTTCTATAGTTTTCTTTCATTTTGAAAATAAATATGAGAGTTCAAAATAAAAAATCAAAATATTTATCTTTTCCTCCTATTATTTACATTTTTATAATTTAGAAGAACATTTTTTAATGTTCTATTTTGAAGGTCTTCAAATAAATTTGTGCCAGTGAAGATAAAGTTTTCTTTTTGTTATTGTTTTAAAACTTGTGTGTTTGTGTGTACATGGTTTTAATATTCAATTTCTTCCTAATATTATTTCAAAATAACTTGGAATTTTCTTTGAATCAACTGTGAAAAATTGCTTTTCAAAATAATTAATGAAAAAATTATTTTTATAATATTTTTATTTATATGATCTGATTTATATGATGTGATATGATGATTTATATGATATGATATATATGATATGATTTATATGATTAAAATATTTTTATTTATATGATCAACCTAGTTGGTTTCTTTTTACTAACTCTAATTGCAATAAATTTAATCAGAAAAAAAAAAATTCTTTATAGAATGTTTAAAACTGTATACTTTTAGAATGTTTGATTTTTGACGTTTTGGTATTGTTACTTTGAGCTTCATTTTGGCTCCATTATGACAGCATTTTCTATAGCTTTTCTTTAAGCTTTATTTTGACATTCATCATAACAGCATTTTCTAGAGCAATAAAGTTTATTAGCACAATAGTTGCATTGAATGTCTAAGTGAAAAATCCAAAACAAAATGAGATCATTTTAATGGAGTTGTTAAAAAGCAATGTTGAATAGATGTTTGAATAGATTAAATTAATATTTTTATTGATGATTATGATGATGATGTATAAAATTGCTTTTAATTTTATTTTAGCTATAAATAAAGAATACTTCATGATATAATTCAATTAAAGGAGTTTTGCAATGAAAAGTCTAATTGAGGTTTTTTTCATTTAATATTGATTCTAAAAATAATACCTAAAATGAAAATATTAACACTAAATAGTGTTTAAGTGTAGTTAAAGATTTTAATAATAGATGTTTTGCTTAATTTGAAATATTAAGTAGTTGCTGCATATTTACACATGGTTAGTAATTATCTATATCAATACACATGCACACATATACATATATATTTATTTTAATTTTGTTACAGGATTATGCTGACATTGACAATGAACATCTTGGAATGTTATATTCTGGAGACATGAATAAAAATGTCAAAGCAATAAGGTTTTTTTTTAAAACAGCTTTATAAGCATTTTTTTGTAAATAGATACATTTATTACTTTTATATATATATATATATATATATATATATATATATATATATATATATATATATATAAAATAGTTGTAATCTACAGGTACATTAAAAATCAGATCATTGGAATGAACTCAAAGAAAACTACTTACGTAAGCATGGGAGTGCTTGAAAGGTATTTAATGAATTTTTTTAACTTTTAACTGTTTTACGTAACCAAACAAGAATCATAATAAATTAAAAAAAAAAAAAAAAAGTTTATTAACTATTATTTCAGAATTATTTAATTTATTTATTGTTCAATGTAAAAGTATAGCATGTAATGCTAAGTTCAGCAAAAAAATGAGTATGGCAAAAAGTCCGATAATAAAACTAAAGGTTATGGTCATGATTTCAAACAATAGTTTTAAGGATAAATGATGAAGTGAGAAAATATTTAAGTGAGAGTTGAACCTATAAATTCCCAGCTTGATACATTAAACAAATATGCTATACAGCCAATAGCAATCAGGGAAAAAAATAAGCAACTAAAACAAAATGATATGGATTCATGTAAAGATCTTGGTCGGAATAAATAAGTGAAAGAGTGGAACAATGGTCTCTTTAAACGAACATGGCAAGCCATGCTAACAGCCTCTATACAGCTTTTTATAAGAGCTTTTGTTTTTTTGCGTGAGCTATCTGTTTATTCATTTGAAAAAAAATGTTATTAAATACAAAACCTGATTTTAAACTCTATATATATATATACTCACACACATGTATGTATGTATGTATGTATGTATGTATGTATGTATGTATGTATGTATGTATGTATGTATGTATGTATGTATGTATGTATGTATGTGTGTGTGTGTGTGTGTATATAAATGTATGTATGTGTGTATGTATGTGTGTATATATATATATATATATATATATATATATATATATATATATATATATATATATATATATATATATATATATATATCAACCCTTGGAATTAGGAAAAAATGAGATCGGCAATAAATTGCCAACCTGAAACTGATAAGGTTGGCATTAGGTCAGCAAAAAAAGTTATACACTAAGGGGTTACCATATAACATAGAAATGAGGTCGGCAATTTTTTGTCGAGCTCAAACACTTTTAGGTAGGCATTTTTACAGCAAATATTGTTTGTTTTTTTGCAAAAAAAAACAATATTTGAGGTAAAAAATTATATATATATATATATATATATATATATATATATATATATATATATATATATATATATATATATATATATATATATATATATATATAGAGAGAGAGAGAGAGAGAGAGAGAGAGAGAGAGAGTACACACATAAATAAACACTTACATGCATACAAAGACATGTACATATACATACACAATAATGGTGAGGGCAGAAAGATAATAAAAAATATTAGTGCTGTGAGATCTAATTAGAATTAAGATTGAACTAAATGAATTAAGATGGATAATAGGTGAATAAATTAAAGTTGTCTTATATCTGCGCTGGTTGTTTACATAACAATATAATTGTTTTTCAGAATAATCGAACTTGTGCTGGAAGATAGCACAGCCATAGAGTTTGCTATAGAAGCAGCAGCAGTCATTGGAAGTTTAGCTCAAGGTTTATTGACTTGTTTTTATTATTATCATTTTTCTTAAACTTTAAGTAGTGTTTTTTGTTATGATTGAAATTGCTATATTGCTTTTAATCAGGTTATCTCTTTGTAACTATGCAGTCACATATAAATGACATGTAAATTAAATATAGGTGGAACTGAGTCATTGCAGCGTGTTCTTGAATCACAAGCAGTTGCTATTCTTTGCAAAGGTGATTTTTTTTTAATTTGATTTTATCATAAATTTAACTAAATGTGGTAGTAGTGTAGTGGTAGGTAAGCAAGTTGTTCTGGAAGCATTTTTATTTGTAGTTTAATTAGGGAGGTTATATATAGTTTTATAAGTTTTTGTCTGGTGATGAATTTGTTGTATATCTTCGTTCATATTGGTGTTTATAAAAAAAATTATTTTTTTATTTTTTTTATTGTTATTATTGTTGAGTACTGTTTTGGGTGTATAGCCTGTGCTATTTATTTTTAATTATTCCTCTATTAATCTTTATTTTTGTCTTGACAACTGTCAAAATATGCTTTGTCTAATAAATAATTCTTCTTTATTCTAATGTACTTCATTTCTTCCCTCAGGCGTTTACTGCTCGTGTGTGAACATTCGACAAATTTTATATGCCAAAGTTTTTAAATAAAAAAGAAAATGGAAGTGGAAACTTTACACAGTGCTGTCATAAAAAAATTGTAGATTGAAAACTTTACTTAGTGCTGTCAAAAAAAATGACACAAAATTATTTTTTAGTTTTTTTATTTCAATAAAAAACAATCCATATTTCTTAAAGATTAGCAACAACAGCATTTTCTAATAAATTAAATAATGAAAAAACATTGTAAATAAAATTATTATTATTAGTATAAACAACATGACATAATAGGGTTTTACAAAAATAAAAGATAAAATTCATTTATTTCAATTTTTGTTATTTACATTTACAGTTAATATAGCTATTATGTTTTTAAACTAGGAATTTGTCACCATGATGAAAAATTAATACTTACTTGTTTGCGTTCTTTACGTACTTGCTATCTTACTAACCAAGTTCCTCCTGATCTAATATATGAGGATGTCAATTTAGTATCATCACTTGTTCAACTATTAAGAAAAAATTCTCAGTGTGCTGAATGTGTAGCTAATATTTTGCTGCGGTCTTGCAAGGTTTTTTTTTTTCCATTGTATTCATTAACCGTTTAAATTTTATCTATGTTATAAGTAGAAATAATCTGTTAAATATTTTGATTTTTACTTAAGGCTTTTATAGTTGTTATTTTTTTATAAATTTAATTGTTTATTTAGAATGTTAAAGACCAAACCACTCTATATGATGCTGGAGTTATTAGTGCTTTAGCTGTATGGTTAGATTGTAAACATCCGTCTGTATTAATTCCAGTAGTTGGGACATTGTCAGTAATTGTTTGTGCCAATGAAATAATTGCAAATGAGTTGCTTCATGGTATGCTATTTTTCTTTACAAAATATTAAGAATAAATATGTTTAATTATATATATTTTTTCATTTTTAAGTATTTCATTTTTTATTTTGATTTTTTATTTAAATTTACTTAAAAACAATATTCTACAAGTCAAAGCTGGTAAAATTTAAGGCAAAAAAATGTTCTCTTGTACTATTTTATATTATTATATCAGTTCAAGAAAATTTCACTATCCATTAAGTCAAATATTAAAACAGTTATTAATAACCATTTTGGAAAACTTATATTTTATGATTAAAATTTTTGTTATTAATGTATGTTGTTTCAAAAATAACAAACTTTTCAGGTGTGAAACAATAATTATTAAATTAATTAAGTGAAACCTTTAGGTTCAATAAAGCGTTAAGCGCCTAACATAAACACTAGACAAACCTGTTTGAACTATTAAATAAGACACATCTAACAACCTTTAAAATGTATATAAAAAGGAATAAAGAAGTAGTACAGAGAGGCACAGATATAGTACAAGAACTGCAGAAATAGTACAAGAGGTGTAAAAGTGAAAGAAGAGCAGAAAGACGGAAGGGAAAATATATAGACATTTATAATATATAAAATTAACATTACTATTGTATAAGATAAAATATTTATAATATATAAAATTAATATTACTATATAATATATTTATAATATATAAAATTAACATTACTATTGTATAAGATAAAATATAGGAGTCATAAAATATAACAATTAGTACAAAATAATTGTTTCTGGATATATTCAGAGAGTTTTAATTGGTTCTTTTAACAAGCGAAATAAGATTACTTAACAATATATTTTTTAATTAACAGATGATTGCTATAGTATTATGAGGAAATTGCTGATTCTCATATCTCCTGATCATGCTGATCCAGTTCAATTGGAAGCAAGTGCATGGTAAACTTTTTTTTTTTTTTTTTTTTTTTGAATCATATGAATATTTTGATACTATTTCTGTTATTATTTATCAATGGTTTAGCTTTGTTTTCAGACTTGCACAGCTTGGACTTTTTTCAGTAGCAAAATCTATATCCAGTTGGTATAGCTATAGGACCTGATGTTGGGTATAGGGTAGATGCTAGTTGCTGCAACTTTTTTTTTCTTTCTCTCTTTTCTCTAAAGTGAGAAAAAAAACAGCTAGTGTTGACCTCTTTGAGACACTGCAGAGATATAATCCCTGGCCCCTAAGAAAAAGATTACCTTTGCTGCTACATTGAGATATTTGACTTTAACACTTTTTTCTTCCTATAATAATGCATTTTTTGTAGTTATTTCATATTATTTATTATTACTATGTTAACAATGAATTATTAATATTATCGATTATTTTTTACTGGCTTAAATTTGATCAAAATATTTAGGTTTGAGTCTTTAAATCACTTCTAATTTCTACTTAAGTAGACCTGCATGTGATTTTTGTATTGCAGTAATGAATAAATAAATTACTTTTTAACTGGCGAGCAACAACTTTTTCTGATCTTTTTCTGCCACAGTGACAAAATAAACATGATCTTGCTAAATGTGGTTAAAGGGCTTAAAGGTTAATGGCTATGCTAAACACTCACACACAATTGATAGCTCCACAATACTTATCAGACAATGCTAAATGACTATATGCTTGAAGTTAGAATCTCACTTCATAACACATTATTTCACACCAGCACAGGGTCCTACTTCCTATTTGTTTTAGCTAATACTTGTGGTTTGTGACTCATGAGCACTAATATGTGCATTTGATTAATTAAAATCCAGTTTGTAGATTTAATGTCTGGCTTTGATATTCTAGTCCATTAGTGAAAGATTTGAGTGTTTACTTTATTACTTACCTTATTTGAAAAAGAATAACAAAATAACATAAGGTTATACTAGATGTCCAGGCAGAAGTAACCAATGCACATCACTATTACACCTATAGTACAATTTCTTAACAAATTGCTTTTTAGTCATGAATTTTTTAAAGTCTTCAGAAATCGTTTGAACTCATATTTTATGATTCTTACTGTTTTAGACAACTGAATTAAAACAAAAAGTTGTGTAAATGAAATTTATTTTTGCTATGACATGCTAGTGTTAAAATACAACTATCACCACTTCACCTTGTTGAATATAGCGTTACATATTACCGTTGTTGTATATATTATGGTAAGTTATAGCACCTATACTCATAGGCGTATGGGTGTTATAACTTATTATGATATTGATGCTATTAACCTCATACTGATGTTCTCACCTACCACACTCGACATAAAAAAATTATTTTTCTGCATAAAAAAGGTTTTACTACTCTTTTGAATTCTAACTGATGGATCATATAATCTACAATATCTTTTTAGAATGACCTCCTTTGTCTACCTGTACTGCTTAATTTTGCCATCTGTATCAGGCTTTGTTTTATTTTTATTTTTTTATTTCTTTAACTTTTTTTATTTACCACAAAACAAGTTAAATATTATTTAACTCGTTTTTTTATTATCATTATTTGGGAATATTTTCAGTTTTCTATTTGTATTAAATAAGTTTCAAAAGCGAAAAAATCAATCACTACAATAAAAAAAAGAAATAAAACAAAAAATCGTAATATAAAATGGAAATAAAATTAAACTTTTTTTATCATTAATTTTTTGTTATTAAATAGATATTTAAGTAAATTTTTTTATTACAATCAAAAGTTGTATTAACATTCTTGTGCTTGCAAGATGATAAATAAAAAATTTTATTTTACTTTTTTTTTTTTTTTAAGGTTAAAGACTAGAAATTTTTTCAGGGAAATCAGGGAAAAGTCAGATTCAATTTTTTTTCTAAAAGTCAGGGAAAAAAACCTCTTTCGAAATTTTTAAATTTTTTTATAAATCTTTTTTTACAAACTCCTGCACAACCACCTTTTAAAAGAAAAATTCTATTATATTACCTAAAGTTGTTACGTATCTTTGAAATATATAAATAAATTTAAAGTTTGTTACGTATCTTTGAAATATATAAATAAATTTAAACTTATGATTCAACTATGTTAATACAATGTTAATTTTTTCCTGGTAAATATAGTAATAATAAAAATGTCTAAAAAACTTACTTTGATAATGACTGGATCAATCTTGAATGTCATCCGCCACGGGGTTGGCTTAAGAAAGCTGATGATAAAACAAAGGGTATGTATAATGTATGCGGAAAGACATTTTCCGTAAGTATAAATATGGGTATAATGGCAGTCAAAAGTCATGAAAAAAGTGCAAAGCATTTAAAAAACATATCTTTAATAAGCCAACCAACAATATTTGATTATTTTACTAATAAGTCACTGAAAAATCATCATCACAACTTTTTTTTTTTTTTTTTTCTTTTTCTGTTTACATAACATAAGAATTTTACAAATTCCACTACATAATATAAAATTTATCAAATTAAGTAAAACAGATAGGGGCTCAAAGAAGATGAGAATGACAGAACGTCATCACAATCTGTTCATAGAACCCCTTTAACAAGATTTCATTAAAGTATCATAATATGACAAACAAAATAAAAAATTTCAATAAAATATCATAACAAAATGCGTAATCCGCTTATAAAATTTGTCAAGCAAAAAACAAAAGTAGAAACAAAACAAAAACGTATTTAAGAGAATTTATCCAAAGCATTATTAACAAAAAAATGTTTCACAGGTTTTAAAAATTTCTTTTTTTGTTAAAAACTTGACTGAACTTAACGAACTCACCGTACCTTTGAACCCTTTTTAAAAAATATTCCATACTTTTGGACCTCGATATAAAATGCTGTATTCTGAATATTTATTTATTATCCTAGGCAGTTTATTTGTGTTCAACATAAGATTATAGTTATCATTTTTATTTAACTCAAACTTATTATAAAAGCTTATAGGAGAGATATTGTGATTGTAACTATACATGAAAATTAAATGCTGGTAGATATTAATTTCAAATACATTCATCGTTTTCATATCTTTCATCAAGGGATAAGCGTGTTCCCGCCTATTTTCAAAGTAAATGATTCTACAGGCATGTTTCTGAAAACTATAAAGTTTCTTAAGCTTTGCTGTTTGAGTACTTGCCCATGAAATGTTTGCATAGCTGATGAGGCTGTGAATTAGCCCAAAGTAGATTAATTTAAGACTATTTGTATTGATGTACGAGCGAACTCGATACATTAAACCTATGATTTTGGTAATTTTTGACTGGATATATATTATATGAGGAAGCCAGGATAATTTTTCATCAACAACGATTCCCAAGAATCTTATATTGGATTGCTTTTTAATTAATTTTTTATTTATAAATAGGTTTGGCAACTTGAGAGGAAGATTTTCTTCTTGTGTTTTTTTTTGAAAAAGTCTATAGTTTGTTTTCTCGGCATTAAGTGAGAGTTTGTTAGCCTTAAACCAGTTATTTACTTTATTTAGTTCAATATTCATGTCTGCATATAATTTCTTGATATCGTTGTTGGTAAGAAATAAATTTGTGTCATCTGCAAACATGGCTGAATTAGGTTTTAAGGATGCATTACAGAAGTCATTTATATATATTAAAAAAAGTGGACCAAGAATCGAACCTTGGGGGATTCCACATCTGACATTTAACACTCCAGATTAGGCATTATTTACATATTGTTTTCTGTTTGTAGGATAGCTTTTAATCCAATAATAAGTTTTATTAATTATTCCATAATGTCTTAATTTATCTAAGAGAATACAGTGGTCCACTGTATCAAATGCTTTTGATAAATCAAGAAATACTCCTAAAGTAAATTTATTATTTTCAAAACCATTAGTTATTTGATTTACTATTTCAATGATTGCATGCTCAGTTTAGAGATTTTTTTGAAAACCAAACTAATTTGAGTAAAAATAATTGTTTTTAATGAAGTAATTATAGGTTCTATTATAAACTATACCTTCGAATAGTTTTGAAAATACAGAAAGTACTGATATAGGCCTGTAGTTTGTCAGAATGATCACTACATTTGTACAATGGAGTTACTTTTGCTAATTTAAGTACATCCTTAAATATCCCAGAATTTAACAAAAGCTTTAGTATATGTATTAGAGGTCTTTTAAGACTGTGAAATCCTGGAGCCTTATTTTTTTTTAACGAGGAAAAAGCTGCCTCAAATTCCTCATAGGTTAATTCATAATCAAGCATGATAACATTCGTTGGTTGAAGGAAGGTTTTAAATGATACAGATGTTGGTATTTTTTTTTTTACAAGATTTGGACCAATACTTGTAAAATATTTATTGAATTCTTCCAAAATTTGTTTTTGACTAAATATATTGTTGTTTTCAATAACAATTCGTTTAGGTAGAGAAGGTGAATTTAGTTTTTCTCTTCCCATTATGACATTGATGATGGACCATATTTTTTTGCAATCAAATTTGCATTTGTTAATTTGATTACTGTAATATTTTTTTTTTTTTGCATTTTTAATGAAATCTTAGTAAAAATAATTATTATTTTAAATAATTATATTGTTTTTATTTTTCAGAAATTTATTATAAAGTTTTTGCTTTTTTTTTGAGCATTTTAATAACGATTTATCCATCCACGGATTAGCGATTGCTTTTGACTTAATTCTTATAATCTCTTAAGGACATGTTTCATTAAAGTACTCCAAAAATGTACTTGTAAAAGCATTGTAAGCTCCATTCGTATCTTGACATTTATATACGTTGTTTCTTGTTTTAGTCTAATTGTTAATTTATTAGTGTTACTCATTTTTAAATTTCGTTTTTTCAAATGTATGATTTTTGAATGACAATCAGTCATAGCTTTTAGATTTTTTGTTTTTATGAAAACCGGGAAATGATCACTAATATCTGTTATAAATGTACCGGTTTCAAATGCCGTTTCTAAATAATTATTAATAAAAATATTGTCTATTGCTGTTGCCGAGGTTTTGGTTACTCACGTTGGTTTATTAATAGTTGACAAGACATTAAATTTAAAAAGCATATCAAAAAAAAAAGATTTTATTTTTGAAAATTTTGTGTTAGAAAGAGCATCAAGATTTATGTCACCAGCAATATATAATGTTTTATTTTCTTTGTTTATTTTTATAATCGTATTTTTGATAAAAGTTTCAAAGGTTTTTATTTTTCCACTCGGTGGACGATAAACACATCCAACTAAAACGTTTCGGGTTTTTTTATTAATAATTTCAATGAAAAGACTTTCATAATTATTATTAGAAAAACATAGTATGTTTTTTATCTTGAAAGCATACTTTTCCAAGACATAAATTCCTAATCCTCCTCCTTTTTTCACACCACCTCGTGGTTGACTAATTAGTTTGTATAATGGTAAAGTATAATTAGAATTTAATTCAAGAGTACTTTCTGTATCATGCCAAGTCTCTGAAAGAGATATGACGTCGAATGTGTAATTTAAAATATTTAAAAATTCTTTAAGTTTATCAAAGAAATTTTGCTGTATGCTTATAATGTTTATGTGTAATACAGAAAATGAATCATCATCTGTTTTTACTTTAAAATCAAAAGGATCAATATACGGTGTGTTAATTAAGTTGATTTGAGTTTCTTGAAAAATATTTATGTTTTCTTCAGATAGATTATTTATAAAGTTGTCCTCAAAAAGATCTAAATTTAAATTATGAAAATCTAATTTCTCTGAAAAAAGCGACGCCATTTTTTAGTTTTTTTTCAAAATAACTAATTTAAAAATATTCAATATAATAAAATAAAAAAAATACTCAAAATTCTTACTCGTTGATGGATGTCGGATTAACATCTGTGTTGCGGGTGTTTTCTCGAAATTCGTGAACAATAAGTTTGTTGTAAGGAACTTTCGCAAAATCGCCATTTTGACGATGTATCTTCGTCTGATCAAAAAGTTCTTTTCGAATTTTTTGAGTTGTGAAACTAAAATCTTCATTTAAAAAAATATTGGTTCCTTTTAATTTAACTGCTCTCTCCATAATTGTTTTTTTATACTCGTAATCACGTAGTTTCAAGACGATTGTTCGCTCTCGTTTATCATTAGTTACTCCTACTCAATGAGCCCGTTCAATCATAATGTCTTTTTCAACACCAAGGTTATCTTTAAATTGTTTTACCCTTTTTTTTTTATTATTTCCCAATCTTTTTCTTCACTATTTTCGACGATCCCGTCAATTCTTAAATTATTTCTTCTGTTCCGGTCTTCAATATCAACACTTTTTAATTTTAATTCAATATTGTCCGAAGATATTTTACCCTGCATTTTTCTTACATTTGATAAATCGTCATGAACTTTATTTATTTTTTCCTCAACTGCTCTAGCTTTGTCATTGAAAACATCGCCAACAAAATTTAAGCCAGATTTCATTTCATCAAGTTCTCTCCGAACTTTTTGAAAACTAGATTAAAAGTTATCAAACTTTTCGTTTATGCTAAATAGTGATTCACGGAAAAAAGATAGAATTGTTTCTTTTTGAATATTAAGAAGTTCTCTCATCATAGAAATTGAGACTAATTCTTCTGATTTAGACATTTCAAATTTTATTAGACAAGATAAAAAATTTTTTTTTAAATTATTTTACTGTTAGAAAAATAATTTTAAAAAAAATGGTTGGCATTAATTCAGAAGATTTGGCATTAGCCGAATCTTCTGAATTAATGCCAACCATTTTAACAATTTTTTCCAGCACAACAGCACCATCTTTCTCTTTATCTATGGCTCAAAATGATTAAACGCGTTTAATAAAAATAAAAACAATTAAATACTTTAGGAACTATAGGTTAAACAGCAGTTTAACCTATAGTGCCTAAAGTATTTTATTGCATAGTTTTAAGCATAGTTTTATGATTTGATGTGTCTTCGAACAATGTTGTTCAAAAAGGTCAAATGGATAGTTGCATTTTTTATTGGGATGTTATTTGCAACCATGTGACTACAAGATACTTTTCATCAGTGTTTCTTGGTCATGCCTCTGCAAATGGTTTGTACAATGGTTTTACAAGTGTTTTAAATGAAAATCTTTAAGCCAAAATTTTACAAATTTTTATTGATGGACCAAATGTGAATTTGAAGTTTTTTGGTATTCTCAATGATTGGTAAAAATTTTGAAACATCTATTCTTGAAGTGGAATCATGTGGCCTACAATTTTTAAATGGTGCATTTTAAGCAGGTCATAAAAAGGGGAAATGGAATATTAATGTAGTACTCAGAAGTTTTTATAAACTTTTTCATGATAGTCCTGTTCGTAGGACAGATTATCAAACAGTTTATGGAAGTGATAAGTTTCCTCTGAAATTTTGTTCAATAAGATGGTTTGAAAATGTATCTGTATGTCAAAGAGCTCTAGATATTTATGATAATGTGTTAATGTATGTCATGCAGTCTAAACTACCTAATAATTATACTGTAAATATTGTTACTGATGCTGTGAATCATAATCTTCTGATGCCTGTTGAAATTGCATTTTTTCAATATTTGGTTTCATTTGTAGAGCTTTCTTAAGACTTTTTCAGTCAGATTCTCCATTAGCACCATTCTTATATCAATAACTTGAAAAGCTATTGATATCTCTCATGCAGAACTTTATTAAAAAAGATGTATTGGAGGTAGTACAATCTGTTATAAAGCTAATGGAAATAAACTTAACCGTGCACAAGTGTCACTAAAAAGAATGTTGCCCAAAGACAAGTATATGATGGAATTCGCCACACTGGTGGAGTTGGCAATGTGGAAATAACAAAATCAAAAGTGTAAACATGTCTTATTCACACTACAAAGGTTCATTAAAACGAAAAAGACTGATAAAAAGTTAGAAAATTAAGGAATTAAATGCTAAAAAGCTAAATCAAAATTCAACATCATCAGGAAGACGTGAGATTGAAATAGAATTTAAAATGCTATTTTGCAAAATGAATAGTATGGTATTTATGCAAAACCTATCCACTGTTGCTAGATTTTATATATTTTTCTAAATAATCTTGGACTTGACAGTAAAGTGTTAGTCTTAGAATTGACAGTAAGATATTCCAAGATAATTACTGGGAGTATAAAAGTAAAAGTAGAAATCTTTTTTTTAACAAATGTTATTTAAATTTAAAGACACATCTCTTTTTTGCGTACACATCTCTTTTTTGCGTACACATATCTTTTTTGCGTACACATCTCTTTTTTGTAGACTCTACTAAAATACTTTTACTTTTATGCTCCCAGTATATTATAAAATTATCTTGGAATATCTTACTGTCAATTTTACCATCAGTTTCCTAGAAATGAAATTTTGTTAGGATAACTACTGCTATTAATTCTAACTTGTACAATTAAATTGTTTATAAGTATTTTTTTTTTGAACGTTTATACATAAATTTTCATAAATTTACATAAATTTTTGTACATTTTATTTTTACTCAGCTTATCAAAAATATTGCGTGCTGCTTCAACAAAAAGTTCTGATGAAATTCTCAAGCAAAAGGTGTTTTTTTTTTACTTCTAATATGATTTAATATTATCTAAAATGAAGAGTTTGTTAGTTCCTTTTTGAACTGTTTTTTTAATTTAAGAAGTGTTATTATTTCAAAAAAATTTATGCAAGTATATTTTCTCAATTAAGTCTCGATGATATTTAGAATTTATCAACATACCTGTTATATAAAATTTTTTTAGTTAAAATGTTTTGGTTTTTTAACTATTTTAAAATAATAGTTGATATTTTTCAACTTTTTTAATTATGGGTACTTACATTTATTTTTATTATTTTTCAATATAAAAACTCTTCATTTTTAAAATATGAGAGGTCCAATGTTTGCTTTTATTTTGATTGTATAATTTTTTGGTTGTTTTTGTGGTTACTATTTGGTTTTTGCAGATTTTGTTTTACAAAACCATAATTTTCTGCTGTTTTCATGATTTTGTATAATTTATTTTAAAGATTTTATCAGTCTTGGTGAGAATGTGTCATAGTGAAAAGCCTGATTATATTAGAATTATTGCAGCCAATTCTTTAGGTATTTTAGTTTAATAATTTTTTTTTTTAATTTTTTATTATTTGTGATTTTTGATGAAAGAAGAAAACAACAATAAAAAAATATTTACTAAGCAAAACTTGAATGAATAATTAAAATAAATCAAGGTTTTTGCAATATTTTTTGAAGCATATTTCATTGAAGACAGTATAACTCTACAGGAAACAGCCTCTATTTCAAATCATCTCATCAAAAATATTGCACTATATTTTAAAGTAAATGCAGATGTATCTAAAGAAAATGCTGACAAATTAAAAGAGGTATACTTTGATAAGAAATTAGTTATATATATTGCACATATAGTATATGTATAATATATTTAGTATTATTTAATAATTATAAGAACTTACTGTGCAAAATAATCTTTTTTAGTAAAGAAAATTTTTCTCTTTTTTTAAAAAAATTTTTTTTTTAATAAAATGAAAACTAAATAGTATTAAATCACAATATCAAATACCCCCCCCCCCCCTTAGTGTACAAAATCATGATTATATTTTGTGGTTTCTATATCACAAAGATCTAACAAGTATAATAAAGTGCTGATGATCAAAAAATAGTATAATAGTAGTGTATGTAAGGTGATTCCCTTATAAGTGCATTGCAACCACCAATGATGTTTCCAGGAGTCTTAGACCTGCACAGATACTACTCATCAGCAATATTACATACCACAAATACATATGGGTATATATACCACATGTACATATTTATACATGTATTCCAGTCTTCTCCGTTTGATATTTAATGCCAGCGCACAAAACAGCACTGGCAGAATGGTCATTTTTTAATTAGCCAGCGCATTTTTAAAAATTCATTTTTTTCTGATATTTAAATTAAAATAAAAATAGCAAAAAAAATGCTTTGAATAAATACTAGATAAAATAATTTTAAAAAAAACTGGTAAAAAAAGAAAATTTTCATAAAAGTTG
This sequence comes from Hydra vulgaris, assembly GCF_022113875.1. Lineage (NCBI taxonomy): Eukaryota > Metazoa > Cnidaria > Hydrozoa > Anthoathecata > Hydridae > Hydra > Hydra vulgaris. The sequence continues at coordinate 30,296,058 of NC_061163.1, forward strand.
CATAAATAAACAAAAAAGTTTTGTTGCAATTTAAAACAAAACGCTATTAGTTTTATGGTCAGGGCTTTTTAATGCACTTGCTAAAGTTTTTGCGAGCTTGTGGGCGAGCACGAAAATGCTGACTAAGCAGAGAAGAATGGTATTTATACACACATGCATATGTATATATACCACATACATTTATATATAAGTATTCCATAAGCATATATTTAGTATGTATTAGGTGTTTCTTTTGCATGCAATATGCGTATAGTGTTAGTATTTATGTATAAATTTTATATATATGATATATATTTAGTATCTATTTTGTATTTAATATATTTTTATTTGTAAAAAAGAAATATGTATTAACAAATTTAAAAAAAAAGTTAAATTAATTTAATAGCTTTTATTTTATTTAAGAATGCATTTAAAGTTTATGCTGCACTTTCTGCAAATGATGAAAAAATTAGAAAACAAGTTAGTATGCTTTTAATAAGAATATTAAATATATTAACCTATATATTAAATATATTAACTGTTTCAAATAAATATGTTAACTTTTAAGTTTAAATTCTAGATTGTTGAAACATCCACAAATTTAATAACGGATATTCATGAAGCTATTAATCAAGATTGCAATATTTCTCTACAAGCAGCAGGTATGCAGTGTCTTCTGAGTCTTTCTCGCTCTGTTCAACAGTTACATACCACTTTTCAAGATTCTAAATTATGGGAACCTGTAATATCTGCACTGAAATCGAGTTCTTCTGATGATATAATAAGTGTTTCTTCTTCAGTGTTGTGTAATCTACTTCTAGTTTTTTCGCCTTGCAAAGAGGTTTTTTATTTTTTTTTAATTAAGTAATTTTGTTTTCAAATATTTATATGGCAGTATAATATATATGGCAAGGTTAAAAAACACAAAAGAAAAATGTTTAATAATATATTTCAAGTTGACATGTAAACAACAGATAAGATGACTGCAGTTAAGGGTTGACAAAATGACTGCAGTTAAGGTTTGATAAAATGACTGTCTTTAAGGGATAAAATAACTGTAGTTAAAGGATATAATGACTACAGTTAAGGGTTGATAAAATGACTGCAGTTAAGGGTTGATAAAATGACTGTAGTTAAGGGTTGATAAAATGACTGCAGTTAAAGGTTGATTTAGTGACTGCAGTTAAAAGTTAATAAAATGACTGCAGTTAAGGGTTGCTAAAATGACTGTCATTATGGGATAAAATGACTGCAGTTAAAGGTTGATAAAATGACTGTCATTAAGGGATAAAATAACTGTAGTTAAGTATTAATAAAATGACTGCATTTAAGGGTTGATAAAATGACTGCAGTTAAAGGCTAATAAAATGACTGCAGTTAAGGTATTTAGTCAATTCCTCAGATTTTGCTTGATTTCGCAAAATTGTATGTTTTGAAAAGATTTATAACAGCCTAACTTGGAACTCTTATATGACACTAGGTAAAAATGCGCTGAACACTATTAAAAAGGAAGTATGCTTTTAAATAAGAAATTGCATTATGTTGCATTTCTTTCATCAATATTCTACTTAAAAAGATAATACTGTTTGTTTTCTTTTCTAAAATTGTTATGTTTTTATTATTATTATTATTATTTTTAACATTTATTGGAAGTAAGTTAATAATAGATTTAGTAAGATAATAAAGATTTTTAAATTAAGGTAAAATTTAGTTTTATAGTAATGATATTAAAATTATTAAATGATTGGTTTTGTTTATTTATAAAAAAAAAGGTTATCCTTCAGACCCTGATTGCATCTTAGGACAGACCTGAGAAATAATTTGATGATATATGACACAGAATGCATGACATCAGACCTTGATTTATGCTGGGTCCCTATATCTGAAAAACTCATGAAATTCTGTATTTTTTGAAAGCAAAAGAAGTTGTTATTAAAAAGATTTTTTCTTAAAGTGTAATATTAAATTAATTTATTTAAATTTTTCAAAATTTGATAAAAATAGTTTTAATAAAAAGATTATAATTGTATTATCTCACTTAAGGGTATTATGTCACACTTAGGGGGGGGGGGGGCAATTTTTATGGAAATTTTTTATGAGGGGGAGGGGGAGTCTCGATTTTGTGACGCAACATTTAATTTTTTTTAATTAAAAAAGTATCTGACCAATCCAAAACCCTTAGTTGATGTATCTACATGTTGATTGTAAAATCAACTACGCCTAAATCTTACTTGGACGATGTGTACACTCCATTAACGGTGTAGTTACAGCCTGTTAACTGACTTTTACGGCTGTATGTGCAGTGCACGTTCTGTGCTTTGAATTTATATCGTTCAAATGCAGAACTTTATTTAGTTGGTGCACAAAAGTGTGCAGCAACAAAATAAAACAATCTTTGTGCGCCAACTGAAAAAAAATAAATTAATATAGTCAATAAATATAAAGTCATCTAGCATCACTACATTTGCTCATATCTTTTATGTGTCTTATAAACTAACTTTAATACAACCTCAACATCCATTACTTTCAAGCAATACCTGATTTGGCTTGTTTTAAATCCATGTTCTTAAAAGGTTTAAAAAGTGTACATAAATTAACAAGCGTTAGTTTACGCACACTTGTTATATGACAATTTTTAAAAATCAGTTATTGAGATTTGGATCATAAGCAAAAATTATTACTGTAATAGAACTAAAATATAAAAAGAAAAAAATAACAGTAATGATAGAAAGATAAAACAAAACATAATATATATATGAAGAGTTTATTTTCAAAACGCGGTAAACGCCATTTTAAAAATTTTTGAGAAATTGTGTGGTTTATTTTTAGTTTATAAGGACCTAGCAGACATTGTGTCCGAATATATGCTAAACGAAGTATAACCCAATATTTTTTTACTTCTAAAAAACATTTATTTTCAAAATGCGGTATAAAATTTTTTATTTGTTTTCAAAATGCGGTATTTAATTTTGACCAATCCGTGGCAAATGTATATTACTTCTGCGCAAGCGCAAATATTTTAAAGTTGCGTTAAAGAAATGGCGGATTGCGATGGACAAGATTAATGCATTACCTAATATCCTATTTCACATAGAAAAAAAGATATGATGTATGAAACAAAAGAAAAAAAAGCATTTCTTAATTCTAGTGTTCGTTTAAACTACCATGCTTTGTTTGTTTTAAGTTGCATTTTTAATATATTTTCTATGATTATTCCATAACGAATTATGGAATAATGATAGATAATATATTAAAAAGGCAACTTAAATTAATAAGTTTAAACATATTGTTACCTGTTTTTTAATGGAAAGCATTCAATAATAATACTTCCTTTTTATTTTTTGTTAAACCGACAATTGCTTTGTTGCAAATAAAATGAGGCTATTGCAGTCTTTCATTTTTAAAATTTTATTTCGTTCAAAAATAAAACGATGACTTTTATGTTATATTAATTGTCCATTAGTTCTATGGAGACTTAAAAATAGTGATCATCATTGTTACAACTACACAACACTAAAAAAAATATTATTGTTTATTGTCCATATTTAACTCTCCGAAACTAATATAAATTTACAGTTGCGAATTGTGAAATGTAATAGTTTACATTACTTTAATAAAACATTGTTTACATTCACATTATCAATAAAATATAATGACCAAACATTAAATACAGATATTTGTTCAATATGTTAAATAAAATTAATCATTAAAACTTATTCAGGTCTTTAAAAGTTTAAAAACTTTCCATAACATCTTTATAAAATGGATATACCGCATTTTGCTAACAAGCTTTAATTGGATATACAGTATTTTGAAAATAAATGCAAACTTATTGACAAAAAAAATAAATTTTTCTATTAAATAATATTTTATTTTTTAACATTATATAATATACTTTATGTATATATACATTAAGAAACAATAATTTTTTCAAATATACGAGACATGTTGGTGTGGCGAAAAAAGTCAATTATCTCAATACCACAAAAATAATACAAACAATTTGTTAACAAATTGTTAATACAAACAATTTGTTAACAAATTTTTTATCATAGCTTTGTTAAAAACTTATATATATATATATATATATATATATATATATATATATATATATATATATATATATATATATATATATATATATATATATATATATATATATATATATATATATATATATATATATATATATATATATATATATATATATAAGTTTTTAACAAAGCTATGATAAAAAATTTGTTAACAAATTGTTTGTATTAACAATTTGTTAACAAATTGTTTGTATTGTTTGTAATAGTTATCTAACAAATTACTATGTATAATCATAAAAATCTTATGAGCTATATAAATTCTAAAATAGAACTAAATTAGTACCCAAATATTTCAACATAATTTTTAGAAAAGCAAATATTTTCTTCTTAAGCACCCTATGTTAAAAATCATCAAAATTTTAAAAGTTTATTTTTTTTTATATAAAAATGACCTTTCTAAAAATATAAAGTTATGTCTTGCAGCAAAATTTGTTTGTTGTTTATTTTTAATAAGCTCTAGATCTCTGGAGACAATTATCTTTAATATAACTCCTAATATATATTTTTTTGTTTTAATTACTCTTTTTTTTTTTAAATATTTGAGATTTTTTTTTTGAATATTTAAACTAAAAGAATTAATCTCGAATGTGCAATAGAAACATGATGGTTGTACACAATAAATGACATCAACTATATAAACGTGATGTGTACACAATCAATGACATCAACGATATCAATTGTAACATTTAATTTACCTAATATTGTGTTTTTTAAGGTTCTTGTTGAGTATGGTGCTTTAGAAGTTTTGCTTGCTTTAATAAAAAGAAATGAACCACCACTGCGTGTGAATGGTGTTTGGGGTCTTATGGTATGCTTTAATTATTTATGCTGCACTCAGGTTTATTTTTCAAGCGTGATGAAAGAAGTATCCTTCTTTTCTAGAATTTGGCTTCTGAGACAAACGAAGTTTTGAAAAAGAAAATTGTTGATTACGTTGGCATATCGAATATATTAAAGTAAGTTTTTGTGAGAACTTTGGTAGATAATGCAAGTGACATGGTAGAGTGGAGACACTAAACATTTGTTTCTGTATTGATTGGCTAATAAAATATATCAGATCAGTATCGCTAGCAATTTTATATTATCTTTTAAAATCTTTAAAATCCTTTAAGATTTAAAAGGATAATATTTTAACTATTCAATAGTTTATTAGGAAAAAAGAATTTTTCTCGTTAAAATTGTTTGTGAAATGAATGAATGCTCTAGCTTCTTTGAATGAATGAATTTGAGACATGTAGAATTTTAACACTCATTGCTTTTGGTAGTTTAAAGTTGAATTTTTATAAAAATGTGTGTACTTAGGCTTTTGGATTTTTTTATTAAAAAACTACAACAAATAAATCATATTTTAAGTGCAGGCAAGAAATTTATATAGTAATGTTGTGGTTGTTACTATAAAAAAAATAGTTACTTATACCTAGTTGGCTTTTTGTTTGATGATATTTTGAAAACTTAAAATTGTTTGTTTTTTAAACATCTTTTACCTTAATATCTTTGCTTCTTTTTGTGTAAGAAACAATTATTTGCTAATAAAAAACTAGAGTTTATTTGTTCAAATTTTTTTGTGATTGTCACACTGTGATTGTCATATCTAGGGATAATTGAAATTCAGATTTTTATATCTGAAACTTTGATTACACTTGTTTGTTTTGATCAGTTTGGTTTTTTAGAAGTAACTTTTTATTCCTAGCTTGTTTGATTTTTAGAATTGTGTATGATTTAATATTTACAATTGAAAAGGAGAATGTGTTGCTAATTATTTAAGAATTGTATGTAGAAGTTATAAATTTATTAAAGTTAAAATCTTCTTGTTCAAGTTTATTAAATGACTTTTAATTTAGTCATTAGTTAAAAACTAATGTTTTTGCCTGGTTCATGGTAAAAAATAAAACTAAAGACAATTTTGTAAAAATTATAATGTCGTTATCAGTAAGAATTACTTCAGCTGCATTGTTTTTTTTTTATTATTATAAACTTGCAATAAGCTATAACAACTCTAATGCATAATTTAAATCCACTGGGAGTGTATTTAATATTGAAATAAATGAAACTAAACCAACATAAAATATTTATAGAAAAAATTCCAACTAAAACAACATAACAGTAATAACATAATAAATTTTTTTATAGCAGACCTTTTTTCATTAATTATCATTAATTAGTAATTTTTTTATTTCTTATCATTCAGCATTAAAAAAAAATAATCTAATCCAGTTTTTTTAAAAGTAAAATATAAGTCCATTCTTAAAAATTTGTTTTTTTAATTTTGTAATAATATTAAATATGTAGTCTTAACAAAAGTGTAAATTTTCTAATTTTAATCAAACGATGAAAAATGCTATAATTTTTATCTTTTTTTCAAATGGTGAAAAATGCTTCAATTTTTTTAAACTTTGATAATGTAAAGTTTGTTACTACCAGTTTGATACTATTTATTAAATGTTTTTTGTTTAATGAGAAAATATGATGGATATTAAATTATGGTTTTAATAGTATTAATAGTAAACTGTGATACCCAGTTTTATAACTTTGTGTATAATATTTTGATGTTATAATATTTTGATAATATATACTATATATAAATGATTGTTTAAATCATAAGATATTTATATTTAAAATTATCAGCAAATCCAAAATGAACTCTTATATTTGCTGATGTTGCTTACCTAAAGAAACATTTGCAACACTCTTGTTTTGCAAATGTTTCTTTAAGTAATTAATAGGTAATAATAATTTCTTTAGGTAATTATATCTTCAAACATATTAAGGTTTTTAAAAAAATATATATTGCAACCTGATTTTCTTTAAATAATATACAGCACTCATGAAATAATAGCTTATGCATAACTTTTTCTAATGTATTAAAAAATAAAATGATAAATTTATTTTTAGATTACTTAATGATAGTCATGTTGAGGTTGCTGTAAAAGCACTTGGTGCTCTAAGGAACATTCTTACTGGAGGGGAAAAGGAAATAGATGCACTTATGAGTGTTTATGGACAAGAAATAATAAATTCAATTCGACCTTTAGTTGTCACCGAAAATCTCTCCGTGGACTTAAGAGAACAGGTAAATTTTTATATAAATTTGCAAAGTTTATTTGAGTAGAAAAAATTATGTTTTCTATAGTTCTTAAAAATTAATTCACATAATAACAGGAATTATCTTTTTCCGGATATTTCCGGAATTCCGGATATTTTTTAAATTTTCCGGATAATTAAATAATTTTCGAAAATACAATATATAAAATTTTTTCTGTTTATTACTGTCATCAAATGAAACAGTAACAAGTGTATATAAACAGTAAATTTGTTGTCTATAAATTACGGAACGCTATATTTAGTTAACAAACAAAGCCAAAAATATTAAAAGATTTCCCTCGCAGAGTACACCAAAAATTAATAAGCATTTTTATTAAAGTTTAAGAAAAATCCCAGAGCAAAAGAGCGAATGATCTCCTACTTTTAAAATAAAATTAGCGATGCGTGTCAAACTCTTCTCTTTTTTAAAAATATTGTAAATTTACATTTTTTAAATACCGTAAGATTGGGTGGCTTTGGCCCTACGGGATGACTTTAGCCCAAGCGAAATTTTTGTTTAAAAATGGTTTAAAATCGATACCTCAAGGTATGTTGGTTGATGTTTAGTAGCAAATTGTGGGAAATTTTTTATTTATTTAGTCTAACTTAGTTTACTTAACTCGAGTCTTTGTGATATTATTGTAAATTGCACTTTAGAAGAAGCACCTAAAATCCGAATTTTTTTAGGTGTGTAAACTTTTACATCGATAGCAGTACCTGTAGAAGATTTTTTTATTGGAATATACACTGAATTAATTTTAAACCAGTAGTGTTTGATTCTATCTTGTTTTGAAAGTTTAACAGTTTATTACTTTTTTGTAATTTAAGTAAAAAAAAAAATAGGTTGTCTTTAGCCCACTACATTATGTAGTGGGCCAATGGCCCGGGCCAATGTCACACTATGTAGTACATAAAGTGACATTGGCCCGGGCTAAAGTCACCCCATGTATTAGAGTAAACGTTTTTTAGTGATCATTTATTGATATTATGGTAGTTACTATGTTGGAATGAAAAATTTTGTTGTAGTAATGCAATAGAAAATCAGTTTAACAGTTTGTATTAGTAAATCAGTGTAAAATTATAGTGAAATTTGTTTAGTTCTTAGTTTAGATATCCCGCAAAATTACAAGCCAAATCGTGGAAGAAGAAAATATGTTACTTTCGAACAGTGAGACAATGCATTAAAAGATTTAAAGGATGGTTTAATTATTCAAAGACAAGCATCTTTGAAATATGATATACCAAGATCAACATTAAAAAATAAAATAAAACAGACATATCCTAAAAAGTATGGTGGTCAGCAAATATTTACATCAAAAGAAGAAGGCATGTTTAAGGCATATGCATTGATAACTACTTTATAAATCTATCAAATGAAATAAGTAATATATCACCTGATAATATATGGAATTATGATAAAACCAATCTCAGTGATGATCCAGGTAAAAAAAAAAAATTAACTAAGCTCCTGAACGCATCATTAATTTGACAAAGACCTCATTCTCTGTAATGTTTTGATGCAATGCTAATGGTGATACCACCTTATGTTGTTTACATAGTTGAGTGGTTATGGAATACATGGATAGAACATGGACACGTTATAATAGATCAAAAAGTGGTTGGTTTGACTTAACATGTTTTGAGGACTGGTTTTTCTCTTTACTTCTTCCAAGACTTTCTTCTTACTTCAAGACTTACTTCTTCCAAAACCAAGGCTCAAGGAAGAAGTGTCATTATAGGTGATAACGTATCTTTACATTTGAGCATTGCAGTACTGGATGCATGTCAAAGCAATAACATAGGATTTGTGGCATTAACAGCAAACTCTACACATCTCACGCAGCCTCTAGATGTTACCTACTTTAGACCTATGAAGATTAACTGGCGCAAAATATTATGTGAATGGAAGGAGAAAGGAAAAGAAAGGCGAGTTGCTTCTCTTCCTAAAGATGAATTTCCTAGACTTTTAGACCGTTTAATTACCAACTTAAATGAACATGGGAATGATAACCTTAGAGCTGGTTTTAGCAAAACTGGAATTTTTCCATTAGACAAGTCTCAAGTGCTTTCATGACTACCATGTTGTAATGTAGGTTTAGACTTAACTACTGATTTAGTAAGCTAATTATTTTTAGATCACTTATGTAAGTCACTGAATGATCCCTCAGATGGTTCTAAAAAACCAAAGCGACGTAAAGTATGTGCTGTCCCAGATAAAAGCTTATGTTCAACAGATATATCATCGTGTGTTATAAATGAAAATAATAGATTACATTCAAATAATGTAGATACACCTATCAGTATTATAAATACAATTGAGACCAACAACATTGAATTTGCTGGCCCAAGTACAAATACTGGAACTACTGAGAGTTCTAATCTAATTTTTGCAGATGTAAGTTTAGTTGTAGAAAGTCATACAGAATCTTTAGATCATTCAGCATTAGGCAAAAAGAACTTTTAAAAGATTGATAAAACAAAAAATGTTTGTAAAAAGGAGAAATTATTAAACCTTGTAGAGAATTGTTATGTAATTGTTAAATGCAATGGAGAGTTAAATCCTGGACAGGTTTGTTTATTTATTTTGAGTTATTTATATTTAGCTAATCAATTAGTAAACTTTATAACTAATTAATTTAATAACTAATATTATTTAATGAAACTACTGAAAAATTTAAAAAAAACTTTAGAAAATATTTTTTCTGGAGTTGAAAAAATTAAGAAAAAATAGAGCAGAAATTACTATTATGAAAGAAAATGGACTTAACTGGAAATGATCACTACCAGCAGAGCAACTTTTTTTTCCCCAGTCTGAAATAGTCGATTTTATTGAGGAACCAAAGAAATTTTTGAAAAGAGGAATTTATTCAGTTCTAGAACTTTTTCAGTAAATTTTTTAAAACATTAATTTTGTCATTTTTGTTTACTTTATACCTAAACTGTTTTGATTACTTGGTACCTATACTTGTTTAGTTTGTACCTATATTTTATTTACTGTACACAAGAACTTTGTTACGAAATCTTTTTTTAACACTTTATTTTTGTAAATTAATTTTCTTTGCCTAAATATTGCTGTTTTTATTGTTGTTTTGCTTCTTTTAGTTCCTTTTTACAGGGTTGTGCCAAAGTCACCATAACACATAGGGCGACTTTGGCCCACCATTTAAACCACCCAAAAAATACTTCAGGTAAATAGTTTTCAAATGGGAGACAGATAGTTCTAAATGTTCTTTCTATGCACTTTTAAAAGTACTTTGTGTTTGAGGAAATAACTTTTGTGGCTTTCATGCAATAGACATTAAGATACAAAATGGGCCAAAGCCACCCAATCTTACGGGAGCTCTTTTAGCTATTAGCAAAGAGATTTCTTTTTTTATTGTTAAAAACTTTTTTTTTTTAAGTAAACCACTTCGCTTATGGACTGAAACTTTTTTCAGTTGTTTTGTCGGTGGTTCAAAATTTACTGCATCATTATTTCGTTTTCTGTCCAGTCGTACCATTACAAGTCTCTTTTCGTACACACTTCTAGAAAGTATCATTTTTTCGCATAATTTCTTATTAATTGGAGACTTTAAAAAGTTTTGACGGTGGTATTTAAAAAGTTATGACGATGGTAGAATAAACGGTACTCGTAAATAAAAATTCTGTTACAAAAGCTATGAGAGAAATCAGTTTTTAATTTCCGTCAAATATGAGAAATATCGTTAAATTTAAACTCTTTTGAGATTACTAAAATCTAACTCTAGAGAGCAGTGAAACAAATAGTTTGATCTAAGAATAAGAAATTTGGTATGACTTTCAACTAGTAGAAACTTCTATTAATCTTACAGTTACTATAATACCGTGGTGTAACATTATGGTCGTGCGGTTTTCTTGTTTTCGTAAAGGGTGAAAAAAACTTATAAAAAAAACTTATTATTACTGACTAAGATTAATTACTTTGTTAGTAATAAGTTATTTCATACAAATAAGTGTTATATAATAAAACTATATTCTAAACTATAAGGTTTCATTCTATGTAATTATTTTAAAGAAATCTTAACATATGTACTTTGACTAAATGTCAAGTTAATCAAATTGCTTTTAAATGCCATTACTAGGTTTTTAAAAACATCGCTTTTTAAGGCACGTTTTCTTTTCAATTCAAAAAGGGCCTGATAAAATTAATTATATTTTCTTAAAAAAAATCATTTTTTTAAAAAGATTTAAAAATATGTTTTTTTTTTTAATTTAAAAGATTTTAAAAAATTGATTTTTTTAAATCTTTTAAATTTTGAATCACATGAATGAGCACGTGAATCATTAATAATGCCTCACCTTTTGTTTATCATAGTTAAAATAAACTTAAAATTTAAACTATATCTAACGAACGTTTAAACTTTTTTAGTTTTTGAACGTGGAGATTTTTTTATAAAAGAAGACTTAGTATTGTAAATTAAGTTTAAAACATTTTAAACACTGAGTTGAAGAACTAATTGTAGAAAACTAACTGATTAGAGAAAAATAATTCAATATCTTTTTACTTTTTATTTATTTATTTTCTTTTTTAACATATTTATTACTAAAGATTTCCAATTTTTTGTATTTTAGAAGTCTGGTGTTTATTATTATTATTAGTTCCTTTCTTTTTACTGCAATTGAAGTATGCTCCGAAAATAGTTAAAATAAAATTCATTTATATGTTCCAAAAGTTTGTGTATTACAGGTAATAAAATATTTACTGAAAGAAGTTGGCAAGCAAAAGTCTCAGATATATGTCGGTTTATTTTGTAAAATTACTACCAAAAAACCAAAACGCTCAAATAACGCCCATGGGATTTCAGTTATGATGGCACCAACAACGCGTTAAACGTTTATCTATTTGTATACCTTTAGTGAATTGAAGCAATATTTCATTATCTATTATGTATTTAAATGTATAAGTGCATGTCTAAAAAAGTTTCCGCATTGCCTAACAGCTTTTAAATATAGTTTACTACTTCTTCTTTGACTTTATCTTCTTATTATTATTATTATTGTTAAAATTTTATCATTATTATTATTCTTTTTTTGATGAAAAAACTATGTAGTTTTTTATTCATATATACGGTGAATAAGAATACTCTTAAACTGGCGTAATATTATAGTAATATAAAAGAATGGAGAAGAGCACGTCCACTTCCTTTTTAAAATCTCTTTGTAAATTTCGGATTTTTTCCGGATATTACAAAAAAAATTTCCGGATTTTTTCCGGATATTTAAGAAAAAAAATTTCCGGATTTTTATAATATGGCCAGGATAATCTATGTAATAAACATCTCTATGTGTTGTGTTTATAATGTTTTGATAATGGCCGATAGCTTAGTTGGTTATAGTATTTAATAAAATAACCTGTATAGTTTTGTGTACTTGTTCATAATCATTAATTATATATGTCTATATGTGTGTATATATATATGTGTGTGTATATATGTATATATATATATATATATATATATATATATATATATATATATATATATAATAAAGTATTATATATATATATATATATATATATATATATATATATATATATATATATATATATATATATATATATATATATATATATATATATATATATATATATATAAGCGTGCAAAAATAACTGCAGGCAAGATCATAAATCAACTTAAGTTTTAAAGGAAAAGTCCAGTTTCTTTCAAATTTTCACTGGAATGTCAAAAATATTGATTTCAAATGGAAAAAGAAGTTTTTACTAGATCTTAGTAATCTAATCTAAAAAGTTCATTTTATTGAAATATACACGTGCAAAAGTATTGAAAAAGCGAAATGAAAAAACCAAAGTAAAAAAAAAAAATTTAACATTTTTTTAATTGAAAATGTTTTAATTGGAAGTAGAATTCATGCTTCAGAAGTTCTTTGAATTGACTACTGCTTCAGCAACAAGGTATTGAGTCCACAAGCTTGATAATCACATCAATGTCAATTTTTTTTCCATTCTTTGTAAGTTGTTTATTCAGAATTTCAAGTAAATCTTGGCAACTGCTAACCTGAAAGTATCTGAGGTTGGTGATTTTTTGCCGGCCTAGATTTTATGTTGTCATTATGAGACGTTTGTGTTTGAAAATTTTGATGCCAACCAAATTTTTGGCAATCGATTGCTAAATTCAACCTTTTTTGATCAGCATCAGATTGGCACAAAATTTTAATTTTATGCTATTTCCAAGAGCTGCAACTAGTTTTTCACAATATTCAAACCACAATTCTTTATGCACTGTTCCATTGTTCTTCCATTTTTTAACAGTATAGCTCTAAAACATATATATTAATAGACAAGATCACTTAGATAGAAACAGGTTTAATGCAATACTACCATACCATGTAATACTAAAGCAAGTTATTATGGAGTTTAATTTACTTACACTACTGCAACGCCATTTACTTAGCCTTACCACATCAAACTTTCTATATTTAGTTTGGCACTTACTTTGGTTTAAGGTATTCTATATATATATATAGGTTGGAAAGTTATGAGGGAAGAAAGAAAATTTGGGAGAAATTATTAAATACTGTTTCATTTTGTTGTCTTTTTATTGATTTTTTCTTTCTTATCTAATTTAACTACTTTAGTTCTGCATATAGTTCAGCATAAATTTATTTTTCTGTATAATAGTTACCAAAACTTTGATGTGACAAATATTCATCTTTATCACTATAATAAAAAGAATACTAAAACAAGTACAAAAAATAGTTTTTTTTTTTTTTTTTTTAATTATTTTTATTAGCCAGATTTTTAGTTGATTTAAGTTCTTCAACAGCTCCTAATTCTGATTCTCTTCTGATTCACTTCAATGATTTTATCTAAATATCTAATCTTGATTATAATTGTAACTTATTTTACTCTTTTAAAATACTTTCTTAAATACTGTGTTAAATATTGTTTTGTGTTAGTTGTGGTAATTTATTTGATTTATGTTTGATTTATATTTTTTCAAGGTATTATGTTTGCTTTCAAATATTGCAAATGGTTCATACTCAAAAGAAATTCTCATGAATGAAGACTTACTGTTAGCTAAAGTAATCAATCATCTAAGTTCTGAAAGTGAGCAACTGCAAGTTGCAAGTATATTTTGCATAACCAATTTGACAAGGAATACAAACGATAGATCTGTTTTTCGCCAAAACAAACTTCGAGAACTTGGTGCTGAAAAACAACTTAAAGATCTTCTTAACTCAACAAACACAAGTTTAATTGATAGGTAAGATCATTATTAACATAGCTAGGCACAAGAGGTCTGAAATCAGTAAGTTTTTTTTACTGTGTGAGTACTCACATAACAAAAGAAAAATCTAAAAAGTTGATATCAGAGACAAATTAGGTAGTAAAAATCTATCATCAGATCCGAGATCTGATTGTAGTTCATTTTAAAATTATTGCATAATAATTATTATGTAAAATCTTCTTTGAATTAAAACCCTTTTTAGTACATGCAATTGTGCAGATAGCACTGTTAAAAGGGAGACATAAAAGATTTTAAAATTTTGATTAATTTTGATGACCTTAATTGATCATTAGCTTTTACAAACATCGGAATGCAATTATCTTACATTGGTGTTTAATTATTTTGACAACTAAGTGATTGAGCGACGCGGTATTTTTATGCCCAAACATACATTACTCTTCTGTTTGGTTTGTGATGTAAAGTATTAGAGTATGTATTGTTCATTGTATGACAAATTTTGACCCAAAAATTAGAAATATTTACAAAAATACTGAGTATAAGTGTTATATTTAATGAGTTTGAGAAATAGATGTGAGCGTGATGATTTGATTCAGATGTTTAAATAATTAACTTTACTAATTGGACTACTTTTCATTTGAGTTCTACAAGCTAATAAGTAGCCATATTATTATTAACAATATTACGTATGTTATGACAAGTAAAGAGTTTATTTTTAAATGTGGTATGCAGTGACGGATCTAAGAAGTGGGGGTATGCATTCCCCCCCCCCCCCCACCTCCCCTTTTTCCCCACCAGAATCTGAAAATTCTAAAATATCTCAGAAATAGAGTGCCTTTCTTTTTTTTTTTTAGTATACGCAAATATGATACAAAATACAAAGATATTTTTACAATTCCCACACCACCCACCCTCACCAAAAATTCCTGGATCCATCACTGGTGGTATGAGCAATTTTGTGTTTATGTGCCGTTTAAATATTTAATTAGAAACTTATTTGCGTATGATCACGTTTTTTTTTTTTTTTTTTAATATCTTCGCTTCCAACAAGGCTGCAAGCAACCACTAACTAGTGTTGGAAGTTACTGGAAGAGAAAAGATGAAGATTGTAGAGCAAGATAACGATTGACAGACGACTTAAAAGATTGCAAATTATATGAATCAGGAAAGCAAGATGAAGAAAGCGAATTCCAAAGAACTGATGTTCGAGGAAAAAAACTAGATGAATAAGAGTTTTTGGAGCACTTAGGAACAGTAACAGAAAAAGGATCAGACTTAATTGAATGACAAGTAACACGAGAATGACCTTTTGTAGATGGCACAAGAGATGCTAGCTCTTTAGAGCAGTGCCCATTATAGTATTTGTAGAAAAGAGAAAGAGAAGCAACATTACGATGATGTGGTAATGGTTGGAGGTTGGCTGCAAGACCAGGTCCAACTATGTTTACAATGCGTTTTTGCACCTTGTCTAAAAAGAGAAAGGGCATCATTAGAAGATCTGCCCCAGATATGGCAACAGTATTCCATACAAGGTTGGATTTGAGATTTATAGAGATAGAGAATAGAATCCAGAGTAAGAAAGTGTCGACCTCGATAAAAAGATGCAACTTTAGCAGATGCTAATTTTGCAACGGATTTGATATAAGGTTTTCAAGAAAGATCAGAAGTGAGAGTTAATCCTAGAAGATGGAGGGTAGATGACTCATCGAGTACATTACCGTTCATAAATATAGGAAGGTCTAAATTATTGCGATAACGATTGGCTGAAAAAAATTGAGTTTTATCTGAATTAAAGTTCACCAGCCACTGTGAGCCCCATGGTGTAACAGAAGTGAGATCTTTTTCAAGCTCAAATGCCCCCTGCAGGGAGTTGACTTCTTATCGTGGCAAGAATAAATGGTAGTATCATCAGTGAACAATGCCACCTTAGATGTGAGAATATCTGGAAAATCTTTAATGTATATTAAAAAGAGTGTAGGGCCGAGGATTGAACCTTGAGGAACCCCTGAGGTTACAGAATAAAAAGAAGAGTGCTGTCCATCAAGGACAACTTTTATACTACGATTGGAAAGAAAGGATTCAATAATCCTTGATATGTTTCCAGATACACCGTAAGAAGAAAGCTTATGGAGAAGACCAGCATGCCAAACTTTATCAAACGCTTTAGAAATGTCAAGAGCAATGTTCTTAACCTCTCCACCTTTATCTAATGCGCGATAAAACCTATCGGTTATTACTGTTACCAAATCAGCCGTAGAATGAGAAGATCGAAATCCATATTGATGATCAGAAAGTAGGTTATAAGAATCAAAATGAGAGATTAAGTGTTTGTTAATTAAAGATTCAAAAACCTTGCTTATGATAGGAAGAAGACTAATGGGATGGTAGTTAAATGAATCGGATCGCTCTCCAGAATTTTTAAAAATAGGGATAACAGATGCTGCTTTCCAGCAGGCTGGAAAACAAGACTCTGATAAGCACTTGTTAAATAGTTTTGAAAGGATAGACGACAGCTCCGGAGAACACTTCTGCAAGACTATAACAGGTATGTTGTCCGGGCCGCAAGCTGTAGAAGAGTCTAAACAGGAAATCACTTTAGATACAGAAGCTGGAGTGATATGGATGTCGAGCAATGGATCAACCTGTTTGACGGCTATATCAGGTAGAACACAACTAGTGGAGTCAAGAGATGATATTGATGAAAAGTTCTTAGCAAACAATTCAGCTTTGTCTTTAGGTGAGTTGACAAAGTCTGAATCATACAAAAAAAGTGGAATTACAGACTTGCCATTATTATTGATACTATTAAAGATTCTCCAGAAGTCACGAGAGCCTAACTTTTGTGATGAAATACGAGATTTCATGATCTGAGAATAGCGGGCTTTGGCGTTAGACAAAACCTTTTTACAATGCTTCCTAGCAGTAATAAACAGACGTCTGTTTTCTGGAGAATTGTTTTGCTGATATATATGGAAGTAATGGTTTCGATTGGCAATTGCAGCAGCACAGTGCGAGGAAAACCATGGAGAAAAGTGAAGCTTGACCTGGAATCGTCGAGAGGGAATAAAGGATTCCATGCCACCCTGAATTTACGAAGTTATGTAAGAAGCACATTTGTCAATAGGAAGACGAAAGATCTCTAACCAGGGGCCATCACGAAGAAAATTACGGAAAGAGTCCCAGTCTGCTTTAAGGTAGTTGAAATTCATAACTTCAAAACTTGAAATTCTCAGTAACAAAAACTCAAAAACCAAAGTATGAAATCTTGGAATAACCTTCCTTATGACCTAAAAGCTCTCCATTCAATCTATGTTTTTAAGAGTAACCTATTTCATTCCTTCCTAATCAAATACAGTTAATAAATCCAAAGATCTGTGTATCCAAGTCCATATAGTAATAAGTAATAAATCCAAAGAGTAATAAATCCAAAGATCTGTGTATCCAAATCCAAAGATAAGTGTTTGTGATAAGCGCATGTGAATAAGTGTGAGTGTGTATATGCATGGATGTCTGATGTGTATGTCTGTATGTGTGTGTGTGTGTGTGTGTGTGTGTGTGTGTGTGTGTGTGTGTGTGTGTGTGTGTGTATGCTCATATATGTGTGTGTATAATATATACATATATAATACACATATATAATATTAAATGTGTGTACATGTATTTATGTTTGTATGTGTTTATGTATGTGTGTATGTATACGTACCTGTGTGTATATACGTATATTTGTGTATAGTATATATGAACTACATATATGTGTATGTATTATGTATGTATACAATTACTGTATACATACCTGTATTGAATACAGGGGGATATATGTATTTACGAGCGTGAGTGCGTATGTCTGTATGCTTGTATTTGTATGTGTCTGTATATTTGTGTATGTGTGTGATTAATACTAAATTACTATTATTTTTATTTTGACATTTTACTTTTATTATTATCATTTTACTTTTATCATTACATTGTTATTATTGTTACTACTACCACTTTTATTACTATCATTATTAGTATTTTTACTCCTTCAACTTTTAATGTTCGTTTTGTTACTGCTGGTGACGATTAATATTACTATTAGCATTAATAATATATTTATTAGCATTTGTTTGCAAGGTTTTCACTTAAGATTAGTACATGTACTATTTGTAAACTTCCGTGAATGTAACAACTATTTCAGAATATATGAATTGATTGATTAATTATGAAAATTAATTTGCCTATGAAAATGCACTTTTTTAATAATTTTTATTTTATTTATGAATAGTGAGTTTTTACATAGTTAAATGTTACGTTTTTTATTTAAGTACATAAAAAATACCGCGTTTTGAAATTAAATTTTTTATAAGTTTAAAATTGTTTTATTTCTTTGTTTAGAGTTCGAGTTGCGTTGCTGCAGTTTTCAACGTGATGTTATCTAATCTTTTACGAAAGTTACGTTTTTTTTATATATTTTCAAAAAATATTTTGAATATTTTTTGTATAATTTAATTGTTTTTACATAATTGTAATTACAAGTTTTAAATTTTGTGATAGAAAAATTAGGTAAGTTGAAGTTTTGAATAAAAAAAGTCAGATAAAGTTTTGTTAAATATTGCGGCAACCTTGTCCGTGTTTAGTAGAACATTAATACAGTAATATATTTTA
Source organism: Hydra vulgaris (assembly GCF_022113875.1). NCBI lineage: Eukaryota > Metazoa > Cnidaria > Hydrozoa > Anthoathecata > Hydridae > Hydra > Hydra vulgaris. Next base: position 30,315,079 of record NC_061163.1, read on the forward strand.
CTATAAAAGTTTTTCTATCTTTCGAAGACAAATTTTTTTTTTTTTTTTTTTTTTTTTTTTTTTTTTTTTTTTGAAATAAGCTCACAAATATTTTGTTTTTACACTTAAGCAATTAAATAATTGTTACCTGTATACAATTTTTTTATTAAAAAAAATTAGTTACACGTGTTTAAAAAAAGCTGTTTTTTTAATTGCTCAGGTTTTCAAAAATTCATCTAATATAGGATTTCGAAATATGATCCGGTTTCTTCTTCCGAAATATGAACTGATTTCTTTAATCAAAATATGATTCAGTTTCTTCTTACAAAATATGAACTGGATTCTTTATTCGAAATATGATCCGGTTTCTTCTTACGAAATATGAACTGGTTTCTTTATTCGAAATATGATCCGGTTTCTTCTTACGAAATATGAACTGGTTTCTTTATTCGAAATATGATCCGGTTTCTTCTTTTAAAGATTTTGATACTACTTGATAAGTAAAACCTTCAGTGTATAAAAAATTTATTCACTTATGATCATCATAATTTATGATGATCATAATTTATGACTCATTTATGATTCATAAATGAGTCGCTGGATAACTTAACTTCGGTCGAGGTTGTGTATTTTTGGTAGTTGAAAGATTTAGGCATGCAACTAACATGCAACTAACTTCTAACTTCTAAAAAAAGTTAATATGTTTTTTAGAAAAGATTTAATTTGAAAAGAAAATTGTAATTTTATACGCGATAAAAATAATGATACTTAGTCTAATTTCATATTTTCATTTTAATCATCCTTTAAGACGTAAGTTTCGTTACCTAATTTTTAAAAAACTTTCAAATTTAAAAATTAGGTAAGACAATTAAAAACTTGATTTACTAAGTCTAATATGTTAGACTTAAACTTGCAAAAATAATATTTTTTACTCAAGCAAATTCAAACCGGGGTAAAAATACAAACAACCTACAAGATTAAACGCACAAAATCCTTGTGTCCAAAAACTAGTGCATTTCTGATATAGAGATGTCAAAACTAGGGATTGCAATCCCGCATTGCGGGATCCCACATTATTTTAGCGCATGCGAGATCCCGCAAAAACTACTGCGGGATCCGCAGGATTTGCTGAGTTTAACATTATTGCTTTTAAATAAAAAAAAGCAATTCTATAAACAAAGATGAAAAAGATATCAAATTAAAGTATTTAATGTATTTGCATAACAAATTCATTTAAAAGTTTACTAGTCATTAAATGCACAATAAAATGTATACTAAGAAACTCGTTCAAAATTTTTTTGTTTTGTTAATGACTATGTTGAAATTTTTGCTAATGAGTATATTGAAATTTTTGTTGATGAGTATGTTGAAAACGTTAAATTGAAAACGTGATTAATAAAAAAAAAAAAAAAAAAAAAAGTACCTACTAAGCATGTCGCAAATTAAAATTAAATGGAATTATTTTAAAAAAAGTAATAAAGGAGAAAATGCGAATTGCATGTTATGTTCGGCTATTTTAAAAATTAGTCAAAGATCAACAAAAGGGTTATTAATCCATTTAAAAACTAAACATGGAACTGATTTAAACTAAACGTTTTACAACAAGATGGAGCTACAACTTCAAAACAGCATGAATCAGTTGAACTAGAGTCTAAAATATACATCGACTGCGAAGACGAAGAGGTAATTCTATCAAAAAAGGTCAAAACAATAGACACGTTTTTCGTAAAAGAACTTTCTATGGAAAAAATGGTATCGCGCATGGTTTCTAAAGATGGCTTTACATTTAATAGTTTTTGCACATCTTCAGATTTGCGGTATTTGTTTTCAAAGAGTGGTTTCCGGCTCCCTACTTCATCTAATACTATAAGATCGATGGTAGTAAAATTCTCAGATTCTGTAAAAGCCGATATAATGCAAAAATGTATATCACTAAAAAAGAAAAATCAAAAGTTTTCAATAACGTTTGACGAATGGACATCACAAAATAGTCAGAGATACCTTAACTTAAATGTACATATGGAGGCAAAACACTTTAATCTTGGATTGATTCGAATCCATGGATCGTTTAATGCAGAATATTGCGTCAAGTTAGTTGCAGGAAGGCTAAATAGCTTCAATATCGACCTCCAAAAAGACATTATCGCCATGACCACTGATGGAGCAAGTGTGATGGTGAAAGTCGGTAAAATGATGTCTTGTTATCATCAACTATGTTATGCTCATGGAATACAACTTGCAGATATCTTATACAAGATATTGATATCTTATACAAGAAAATCAACGGAGTAGTCGAAGAATCGTTTACTACAATTGAAAGTTGCGAAGAAGAAGATGAACATGAGAACACTGATGATGATGAAGTTATAAATAAAGAATATGGTTTGACAATAATTTTGGACCGACCATCTGCTGAATTGGTTAGCAATTACAAAGATCTCATGAAAAAAGTGAGAAAGGTTGTGAAAATATTTAAAAACTCTCCTGCCAAAAATGATACATATTTACAGAAGTATATCCTACATGAACACGGCAAAAAGCTTAAGTTGATTCTTGATTGTAAAACTAGGTGGAACAGTATGTTCGATATGTTAGAAAGATTTCATAAACTAAAAGTGTGTATTGAAAAAGCCTTAATTGATGTTGGGTCAGAAATTCGTTTGACCCAAGAAGAATGGTCCCAAATTAATGACTTAATTATTTGTCTGGCACCACTAAAACTTGGTCTTGAACTATTATGCAGGAGAGAATCGAACCTTGTCACTGCGGAAATAACTTTTAAATTTATGTTAGATAAATTACAAAAGCAATCATCACTTTTGAGCATTGATTTAGCCGCGGCACTTTGTGAGAGGTTTACACAACGTCGTAATAAGAATTTAAATGGACTTCTGTTTTACTTACACAAACCTAAAAAATATGAACAAGAAATTAAAAAAAATGAAAATACTTTTTCAATGCCAAAGAGAACCGTTATGCGTCAAGAAATAAAAAAAAATATTGACAAGAGTTTATACAATTGAAAGAAATAAAGACGAAGAAAATGAACTCGAAGAAAAAGAACCTGTAGATTCTATTAACAATTCCCAAATACTTACTCCTACAATTCTATCGCTGAAAAAAGAATTGGAAAATCATATACAGAAAGGCAAGAAAAGCTGGACAGAAAATGTAAAGGAGATACTAAATTTAAATTCTTTAGACTTTGATAAATTATTCAAGCAGGAAATGTCTGCCTATGAAAATAACGGAGTAAGAGGTAAGTTTCTAGATATAGCTCATAGTTACTTGATGACCATATCACCAACAAGCGTAGAGGCCAGCGAGCTTTTTCAGCTGCTGGCTATATATGCAATCCTTTGAGGAGTAGATTATGTGATGATACTTTAAGTAGGGTCTGTTTGTTAAGAGCGCATTTCTTACAATGATACTTTCTCATACTTATTTTTAAAAATAAGTAAAGCTAAAAGACGCTCTACGTAAAGCTAAAAGACGTTTTACGTATTTTTAACTTATCCTTTTGTTCATTAAATTAAGAATTATATTAATTTACAAATGAATTGTGTTTTTGGCTTCATTTACCTCATCTTATCAATTTAATAAGTTGAGTATATTTTTTCTGAAATAATTGAAAGAAAAATACAATTATCATTTTGCCTTTTATAACGTGCATAAGAAATCTACCAATCCCGCGCGGGATCCGCACATAAATTAAAAAAATCCGCGCGGATCCCGCGGGATTGAAAAGTGTGCGGGATTGCAATCCCTAGTCAAAACTGTACATTGTCTCCATCGCTGGAAAATTTTTATTAAAAATTTTCCAGCGTAAAACGACTTGTTGTACTTGTTGTAAAACGACGTTTCGTAAAACGACTTGGGTCTTTTACTAAGTAAGTCACTAATTATTTATGCTTAAATTTCACTATAGACTAATAAACATGTGGTCATTAATATCTCACTAATTAGAGTCATTTGTTCTAGCGTGGTTTCATTGCATTACAACTATACTGCTACTTCTTTCTTTGAAAAGATTCCTTTAAATTAATTAGCTAAAGTTGATAATCTAGTAAACATCCTCAAATGTCGCCCAATTAAAAATTTTTAGAGTATTATTTTGAAATGATCGATGGAAAAAAACTGACAGGAAAATATCTGAAATAATTTTATAACAGAATAAATATTTGCCTCAAAAAGTTAACAAGCATCATTTTTACCAAGCGATTTCTATCTAAAGTTTATTTAGGTTTTAGTTCGAAAATCATTTTTTTTAAAAAGGTAGTTCTAAACTAAGACCAATTCTCATAAAAAAGTATATATTAGATATGCATCTAAATGTAAAAAAGCCGTATTTACACACCACAAGAATGTGGAACTCAAACTTTTTAAAGACAATAAAGCTATTAAGTTTTTTAGTTGCGCAAATAAAAGTTTACATAACCCAAAAATAAAGAACTTAACTTTCAGCAATATTGATATTGCTAAGGTAGTTTAAAAAACACTTTAGAAGTGTTTTTACGATAGATAACGGTTGTTTGCGTAAAACAAAAAATTTTATGATGATACTAATATCGATGTTGTAGACTTTTCAGCAGAAAACTAGTAAACGTAACTAGTTACGTTTACTAAACTTACGTTTACTAGTTTTTTATCAAAAACTAGTAAACGTAAAACCTAGCACATCATTCGGTCCTGATGTTATACTATATATACTTTTAATGAAATTACCACACATAATATGTATTCCGTTTTCATTTATATTTCAATTAAGTTTTAATTCAAGCTCCTCATCTAAACAGTGGCTTCAAGCTTTGATTTCACCCATCTTTAAAAAAAGATTCACATCAGATGCTAATAGTTATAAACCCACATCTCTTACATGTACCAGCTATCGTGTCATGGAAAGTATTAATAGTTCAAAAATTGCCGGCTATCTAAATAGTAATAATCTAATTATCCCTCCGTTCCAAAATACTGTGCTAATTTACATTCAACGTAAGGAATTATTGAAAATAAATTATGTTATTAATCTTATTATATATAAGTTATTTTATTTTTGAAGATTTATTTTAGAACATTAGAGCATTAAATGTTCAAAATATTCAATAAAAATAAACTTTAATAAAAATAAAATAAACAACTAAAAATGGGAAATGGGAATCAGTCGTTTCAAGAAAGAAACCACTAAAAGAACAACCTAAATTTAAAATCGGGCAACGTTTATTGCAGAAAAAGTTTAAAAAAAAAGACATTAGCTATACACATTTAGTAACTAAATTTCTAGAAGAGTTTGAGGAGCGTTTAACTGGTTTAATCCCAGATTTTTACGGTTCCAATCACCGGATAATCAATGTCAAAGTTTTGCTGTATACAAAATCCTTCCTATTATTTTTACAAGGACTGTTTCTATTAATTAAAATAAATTTCTTCTTGTTTTAGTTTTAGTTAATACTTTTGATTTCAAATTTAGTTAGTGTATTCTTAATTAAATTGCTAAAAACATCTTAAAATTAAAATGCTTTACGATATAGGTAACCTAAGTTCCAGACCTTTGTCTGGAACTTAGGCTACATTTTATTTACCATTTTTATGCTATACTTCAAAGGAGGACTGCAATTGAACTATCAATTGGAAAAAGAGAACAAACACCAATTTTTGACATATTCACTTTTCTACATTTTTACTTTCGTTATACATAGAGTTAAATTGTGAATAAGAAGAAAAGACCTAATTTATTAAAACTTTAAATAAAAGAACTTTAATATTTTTATCATTTATATTATTGCTGATAATGTATGAAAAAAATTAGTGATTTTTTATAGAAAAAAATATACTAGTCCATATTACTACCGTTATCAGATTCGGGCATATATAGTTCATCTGATTACTTATCGCCATCCTCCTCTAGATGGTTATCACCATAATCGGTATAACCATTACATTTACAAAGGTCTGTGCAAATTTCATTAGCTTTATTAGAAGTACATCTTTTGATTTTGTTAATTGTTATTTCCGTAGGGATTGTTTTTTTTGCAAAACAATCCCTACGGAAATAACAATTAACAAAATCAAGCACCTAGTCTAGATATGTATATATATATTAGGGAGTCCCACTTTTAACCAGACCAAAAAAATTTTGAATGCTCCCTATCTCAATCATCCTTATTTGGCCTTAGGAAACACCAAAAAAGATTTAAGTTTCTAAGTCAAGGGGTTTCAATACAAGGTATTTTCATATGCGAGGTTGCATTAAATTTTTGGCCCCCCTCCTCCCATCCTTTCTTGGTGCCCCTGATTTATGATTGAGCAGTAGAAAATTGTCCATTCTTCAGTTATTTTTGTTTTGAAATAAAAAAAGTCTTACATTTAACAGTTAATACTAATACATATTGGTTATATAAAGACAAATAAAGTCAAAAATCACATAAAATTTACATAAAATCACTTTTTTTCATGTCTTTTCCAACCTCTTTTTGTTTTTTTTGCACAACTTGCATAGTATCCTGTAAAAGACCTTCGTCATGGCTTTCAGCCACAAAATCCTGCACAAGTTTGGTGTGGCGTTGTCATTTACTACTGCTAGATTCTCCATTTCTCAAAATCTCCATTTGATGTTGAAAATGTCTGTAGGAATCATTATTTTATGGATCATTATTTTATATATTCTAAAGAAGTAATTGATATCTTTATATTAAAATCTATATAAAAAAAAAAGGATAAGAAATAAACAAATGTAAACTAAAAATGTAAATTAAACTTGTTTAAGACATAAATGAGATTTTTATACAAAAATTGAAATATTATATATTGGATGAATTAAGTAAGATAGTCTTGATTCAAATATGTTTTTATAGCGACATTAATGTTCTATTCAAATAATTGCTTTTATGAAAAGTATTATCGGACCCTTTAATTATACTTTTCAGATATAAAAAATTTCTTAAAATATATAATGGCCAATGATGATGATGATGATGTGTTTCCTCGTAAATCTCCAAGGACTAGAAATAGTCGGAGTACTGTAAAAAAAAGAAACAAGCTGCTTGATAAATAAACGTTGCAGAAGTACTCCTCCAATGAGATATACTTTTCCTAGGACTAGCATGGATTGTCAACCAGAAACCTCAGGACATCCTGCAACATAAGCTTAGCTCCACAGAATACTAATAGGTGTAAAAGAACAACCTAGATACTTCAGCATCTACTACATATGTTTGCACCAAACAGGTATTATTTCAAGATATAATTAAAATAATGAATTAAAAAAGCTTTTTTTAGGTAAAAAAAATTGAAACAAATATGTAAAGACTTTATCTTTCCATTTGAATTATACTTAGACTACCCACACAGGGAGAAGTTTGTCATCGAATATATTGGCTCAGGTCAAGTAAGATTAATCAAAATGCAAAACTATCCTGTGCACAAAAGACAATGTCAAGTTCTATGCTTTACATTAGAGGGGAGAGTAAGAAAAGTAACAGGGGTACTGGATGTTACTGGAGTATGCATTCTGAGAGAGCTGTTAAGTCTTTGGGGTGGGTTTGATTCAAGATTTTGGTTTACAGAACAAGTAATGAAGAAGAAAATTGAGAAATCTTATGAACGCTACAAGAAACTGTGTAGTCTTAGAAGCTTTATGGAAATAAACAAGATCAAAGAAGAGCAATATAAAAAAAAACAGAGAGTTTTATAAAAGAAGCAAACCGTACTTTTCCTGTTTATAAAACAGACATTTTAAAATTTATAGAGACAAAAATAGAGACAAGCAAGCAAGAAGATTTTAAGTTTCTGAAGAGAACATTCAAAGGTGAAATGGTTAAGTTTGACACTGGTGAAAATAAATTTATCGAGAAAAAATCATGGACGGGGAAAAGAAAATGTTAGATATAATAGAATGTATGCGTAGAGAAGAACAAAATAAAAAAGAAAAACACGAAATGTCTAAGAAAAATGCTATAGATGATATAGAAAGAATGAAAGATTTTAAGAATTATCTTCAAGTGGTAAGAGCGCCATTGATACTGAGAGTGAATTTGAGCCATGCCAAAAAAAAAAGATCAAAGAAGATAGATTTTACATGGAGCTTTCAATAAATGATGTACTTGACAAGTGGGTTCCTTTCTCGACTAGGTACAAGGACAGTGTTCAAACTAAAACTTCCCTTCTGTTTTAATTTTTCAAGATTGGTAGTGTTGATCTTAATACAGTTCCTATATCAAAGAGTAGTCTACATAGAAACAAAAAAATTGTGATTGAAAATAAAACTAGAATAGTGAGAGAAAAAAATCTGGATAAACTTCAGAGTTCAAAAGTCATCATTCATTTTTATTACAAAACTGGTCAAGCACTATCGAACTTATAAAAAAATGTCTGAGACTGTGGAAAGGCTAGCTCTCAGTATATCACCTACCCCCCCCCCCAGATTAATAAACCCTTAAATATCTTGATAGGAATTCTATAAATTGAGTCATCTAAAGGGCAGGATCAAGCTATAGCTATTCAGAACATATTAGAGTATTATGAGCTCACTGATCAAACCATTGGTTGTAGTGCAGATACAACAGCCTCTAATACTGGAAAATACAAGGGTCAATTAAGTTCCTGGTGGATCATGTGCTTAAAAGACCTGTGCTATGGCTGCTATGTAGGTAATTAAATATTTTGATAAAAAAATTTAAAAGTTTGTATATAAGTATTTATATAAGTATATATATATACATATATATATATATATATATATATATATATATATATATATATATATATATATATATATATATATATATATATATATATATATATATATATATATATATATATATATATATATATATATATATATAAGTTGTTGAAGTAAGAGGTAGATTTTGGTGATTCCAGACAATCTGGCAACTTAGGAGTTGAACAAGATCATAAAGTTTAAGAACCTTATAAGTAAGATAAAATACATTAGGATTGAACTTCTAATTCTGAAAATATATATTTCTTGTTTTGAAGATGAGATATTCTTGTAACAGCTTGTTGTTGGGATTGTCCCCATATTTGACAAGCATTCATATATGAGAGTCAAAAATGGCATGGTATATGTTTAAGTGTGTTTCCAGATTGACATACATGGTAAACTTTAGCCAGCATTTCATTTGATCTGATTAACTTTCTGGCTAAATGGCCGTCCATAAATTACGTCACGCAATTTTTGACTGTTTTTAACCTCCTCCATGACACAACACCGTAACTCTTTAGTAACGAGTTCCGTATGGAGTTGTCACAAAACCACTCTTCTTTCTCCCCCCCCCGTCTTCTCTTAGAGCGTGGACAACCTTTAAGTCTTTAAGATGGAATACAAAGGAAAGGTTTGATTGAGTTTGCAGGATTGATTTTCTGTCCATTTAATCTAAAATTTAGTTGGATTTGTATATAACCAGTTTGTTATCGCTACAGTTGAGAGAAAGCTTTTTTGAACAAAACCACTGAACTAAATTGGCAAGATTATGGTTAATGTGCTTGTAAATTTTTTTAAAGATTTGTTGGTAATGAGCAGGTTAGCAGGTTAGTATCATAAGAGGCATGGTGAGCGGGAAAAGAGGCTTTAAAAATGTTGTTATATTTGTGTTGCCAGAGTTTCAAAAATTGATTTTAGAAGACAAATCTACCGAGGACAAGGTAAAGTAAATGGAATTCTAGCAGTTACTAGGAATGTGTTAGTTTTCGTATGTGTTTATTTTTCTCTTTACTTTTTAGCAGCAGCAAAAAAAATTTTTTTTTGTAAATAAATACATACAAAAACATTATTGTTTCACCTAATTTAATGTCAGTCGAGAGACTAAATGATTACTACTTAAGAAAAAAATCAGACCAGCTCAACAAAGGCTTAGACTCTGCAACTCCTTTTTGATATGCAATCCGTGTCAATAAAGTTGTATGGTTAAAAAAAAACTCAAAGCGAACCAGTTCGTTTGATTTAAAATGTATGTATAAGATGTCACAGCTCTTATTACTGATGTGGACGAACTTAAACGTGAATGTTTTTTTATAAAACCAAATATAGCTTGAATCAGCGAGACCGTGGACCAAGAAGATGTGGACTTATTTTACATGGTAATTATTTAAACACGAATTTAAAAATAATCCTAAGTTGGTGTATTTCAACAAGAAAATAAAATCAATAAATCATGATACAGTATTTTACTTCTTGGAAAATAAATTTTAAGTATTTATAGTTTAATAAGTATAAATTAAATAAAACAAAAATAATTATTAAACTTTATTTTAAATTCAAAAGTAAAAAAAAAACTATTTTGTAAGTAAGACTGTGGGTTTAGTAAAACTATGAATTTAGAGCCTATATATACATATATATATTTATATAAAAGTATATATATATATATATATATATATATATATATATATATATATATATATATATATATATATATATATATATATATATATATATATATATATACATTCAAACACACACACATGTGTGTATGTATGTATATACCTTTCACTTATTATATAAGTAAAAAAGAAATCGATTACTTTTTGATGGAACCTTGTAGTATATCTCATACTAAACGTAAGTAATGGACGTCAAAAGTAACAAAACACGACAAATTTTACTACTAAAATGTAACTTTTACGTTTCTATGTCATTATTTGACTTCAGAAGCTTATTTAAAAAAATTTAGAAAAATTTCTCCAGTAAAATGTTCAAGTTTTACATATACTAATAATGCCATGCACGACAGATATATAGGAGTAGCGATAGTAGGTCAATAAATGTTTTAACAAAAAATAACCATAGCGTTTAACATAATATGCATATTATGCAATGAGATGTTGTATTTCTACAAAATAACCGGCATACGGGTTATTTTATGTAGCTGAATTTTTAGTAGCTTTGACATTTTTTTATTTATTTTGTTATAGTTAACATTAATTACTTTTATTTTACACTTTTTTAAAAAACCTTTTCATCTTTGAATTACCACGGTTGTACATCAATTTATATAATTTGAGTATTTAAGACAAATATTGTTTATAATCTTTAAAATATTTTGTGTTCAAATCTTTTTTTATTCATTGATACTAGCTTTTTGAAATTCAATTTATGGTATTAAAAAAGGCTCAGCACTCCTTAAGTACAGAATTTCCCATAGCGAACAGACATAATGCCGAAATAGTTTCTTTTAAAAAAACGTAGATAGATAGATTAATTTAAAAATGTCAAACAAAAAAATATATTTAAGTGCAAAATATAAAAGTTGTTTTTTACGACGAATTAATGGGAATACTTTATCAAAATTTTGTAAAAAAAAATTTCTTCTATTTTTTATAATGGTTATACAAGTTTTATTTCCTTTGTTATTTTGTTATCAATTAAGAGCCGAGGATATTATGCAAATTACAAATTACATATACATTACTTTGGAAGGCAAAATACCTAGTCAATAAATAAAATATTTTTGGTCAAGCTAATTAAAAAAAATATCATAATTAACTTGACTTACTATATATTCTTTAAAATAGTTTTGTAGAAAATTATAAATTGTAACACGATTTTCAGTGATAAGATAAAAATAAGGTCTTTTTCTTGCTCCGCCCAGTTGTAAATTTACGTGGATTGTAAAAGGCGGGTGAATAAAAAAAGTAACTGCTCAAAGCAATTACTTTGAGTAAAAGCTAAAAAGTAAATGCTCACGACAAACGCAAATGCTCAAAAATACGTGAATAAGGTTTTGGCTTTTGCTCACAAGCAATCAGTTCTGCTAAGGAGTAAATGCTTTATGCCGTTACCTATCAAAATCATTTGTTTTTACTTCTATGCTTTAAAATGGCTGCTTTTAGTGTATATATATATATATATATATATATATATATATATATATATATATATATATATATATATATATATATATATATATATATATATATATATATATATATATATATATATATATATATATATATATATAAATGTATATATATATATATATATGCTCGTAAAATTAGAAGCAATTGCTTGGCGTATTTTGAGTGATAGCTTTTTTATCCACGCGCTGTTTTTATATGTAAACAGTTGTTCAGAGTAAAAGCTTTCACACAAAAATCGCTCAAAATTTTTATTCACGTTAAATTGAGCAATTACTCCAAAAACGATGAGTAAAAGCTATACTCAAAAAATACTTTAAGTTACATTTATGTGCATTTTTGAGTTTATGAAAATTTTCATATTTTTTTGAATATGAAAATGAAGATCTTTTAAATGTTGTTTTCATTTTACTACTTAACATGAGTTTTCATTATTGTTTTAAAAATTGATATCAAGACGCAGTCATTGTTTTTTAAAAAATCTAAATTTGTGTATTCAGTACATTACTTCAAGCTGATATAATGTGAATATATAAAGTTTTTTTCGTTGTTATTGTTTTCCAAAGCTTTGAATTTAATTGTTCACAGATTTTCTTTCTTATCTGTAATTACTTCAACTGAAGCTACCGTCATATTAACTATCATCAGTTATATCATCATATATATATATATATATATATATATATATATATATATATATATATATATATATATATATATATATATATATATATATATATATATATATATATATATATATATATATATATATATATATATATATATATATATATATATATATATATATATATATACACACATATATATATATATGTATATGCATATATATGCATATAAATAATATTTAAATTTTTACATTACAAATACAGTTTTAAATTTTTTAGTTATACAATGATATAAACATAATTTTTAAAAAAATATGTGTTCAATAAATGTTGTATAAAAAAACTATAATTAACTTATTTAACTTAATTAAACATTTCAAAACTTATTATTATTTTAATTATAATCTTGTACTTATGAGAATCAAAATATTATAAAATGTTAACAGTATAAAAATGCCTATAAACATAAATGACATAAATGGTAAAATTTTCACATTTAATTTTTTTGTAACTTAATTTAACTTAATAATTTGCTCACATGACTGCGTATATACAAAAATATTTAAGTTTTAAGACATGTTTTGTGATTAGTTATAAAAAGTTTTTCGTTAAAATTCGAAGTTTGATTGATTTAACATAGTTTAGCATATTTTATGCGCATAATTATTTATTTAAGAAATTATGCTTAAAAATTGTCAATCATCATTGTTTAACGGTAAAATATAAACAATAAACGAACCTTTTATGGAGAGATGAGTTAAAATTGTTCGTTTAAAAGGAGTCAGTTTAGGGTTAGGCTTACGTTTACTAAGAGAAGACGTCTAAGAACAACTTGAAAAGAGGATTGTTTTTTTTTTTAATATAACATTTTTTTAGTAAACTAACTTAAAATGTCTTCGAGTAAGAAAACCAAGAAGGGAACTAGCAAGAAAAGAGCCCAAAGAGCTACTTCAAATGTCTTTGCTATGTTCGATCAGTCACAAATTCAAGAATTTAAAGAGGCATTTAACATGATTGATCAAAATCGTGATGGTTTCATTGATAAAGAAGATCTTCATGATATGCTAGCATCTCTTGGTAAAGACCCACCAGATTCTTATCTTGAGGAAATGATGAAAGAGGCTCCAGGACCCATCAATTTTACAATGTTTTTAACTTTATTTGGTGAAAAATTAAACGGCACTGATCCTGAAGATGTGATAAAAAATGCGTTTGGATGTTTCGATGCGGATCAATTGGGAACTATTCAAGAAGATTATCTAAGGGAACTTCTAATGACCATGGGAGACAGGTATTAATCACTTTAGGAAATACTTTTTAATCATTTTTTTATGTATTTTTCAACGCCTAGGTAGGTTCTCTCTCTTAAGATCAATTTGAATAAGTACTTTGCAACAACAATTACATCTTTATTTATTAAAGCTCTACCAACTTTAATAGAGTTTAATTTAAATTGTAAAATAGATGACAGATTCATTAGTAAATTTTAGTTTATGGTTTTATACATAGGTGATTATATGAAAGTACTAATTGTATAAAGTTCTGTGACTATAGTTTTTATTTTCAATGGAGCTGTCATAGTTTTTAGCTATGAGCTTATTATTATATGAACAATAAAGTTTTTTTTATTATTAATATGTGCAGTAAGTAAATCTCTTTGAACCAATGTTTGGAATGGATTCGCTCAAGAGGAATTAAAGAAAGCTAACAAATTAATTTTCTAAAGAAGTTAAATTACTTTTTGGAAAGTAACATTTGTCGATGAAGCAAATAATAAAAACAAATTACACATGATGATAATATTAAAATCTGATATAAAAATATCTACTAAACTAATTAAAATTTTTAATATTAATTATAAAAGGCATATAAATATTAAATCTCTCTTCTTTTTTTTTTTTCATGTGTTTTAGATATCCTTTGTAACGTTGTTGTTGTTGTTATAGTTATATTTATTTTATCTATTATCTTTATTAGGTCTTTAGATAGTTATTATTAGTTTTAATAAGTTTAGTTCAAAAATCAGTAACAATTTTGTTTATCGAATTTCAGTACCATGAATAATACTAGTAAGACATTATTTTCAACCTAATTAAAAAGCTTTTCAAAAACTGTATAAATAAATCAGTTCTAATGGAATATTGAACTTTTATTTTTCAGTTTTATTGTCATAATTTTCCCTTAATTTTTTATTTATATCATAAAAGTTATTTTAAAAAGACTTTTATAATAGTAGTAAAAAATTAGAACAAAATATTGTTAAAAATTTAACAGATGTTATTTGGTTTTTTTATTTTGAATTCAAACTTTTAGTTTTAATATTTATTTTTCTCGCACTTTTTTATAGATTTACAGAACTTGAATGTGACGAGATGTTTAATGGTGCACCTATTAAAGATGGAAAATTCAATTATATTGAATTCACGAGAATCATTAAACACGGATCCAAAGAGGAATAAACATTGTTAATAAATGTAGCTTGTTCATATTTCGAAAATAATTGGTTTGATCTTGCACCATCATTAACTATTTGATGCCAATACCTGTGTGTTGCACTATTAGATAGCTAGACATGAACAAACTATAAACAATTTATTGATATATTGATGTCTGGTACTAATGTTATATTTCTCATTTGTTTTTATCCATGGTTACTATTTTCTAATGGAAATAAATATTGAATAAAATTTTTTGTAGTTCTTAATGTGAATTGATGGTTGCAAGATGAAAGCTTTTATTAGGACTACAAAATTTTTGATGGTTATTATTTTTTTTTTTTTTTTTTGTAAATTGTATATTTCATGTAAATGATTTTTTAAACGTGCTGCAAATACCAAAACTAAAACTGTTTTTTTTATTGCACACACACACACACACACACACACACGCAAGTTTTACATTGCAATTACCCTGGGTTACATTTAGTCATTTGTAATTTAAAACTTTAAGCCCCTAAGAGTTTTTTTACTTAGTTGTTTACAATTTGAGACCAAAACATTGAAAAAAAACTTTAACTTTTAAAAAACGAAGTTTGTTTACACGCCCCAAGCAATTGCAATCAATTATGTATCATGCAAACACACTATTTACATAGGATTGAAAATGGTGATTATTGCAATGTTTTTCAAACTTTTTTCAACTTTATATATTATTTATTTTATATATATATATATATATATATATATATATATATATATATATATATATATATATATATATATATATATATATATATATATATATATATATTTATATGTGTATGTGTATATATATATATGTGTGTGTGTGTGTGTGTGTGTGTGTGTGTGTGTGTGTGTGTGTGTGTGTGTGTGTGTGTGTGTGATATATATATATATATATATATATATATATATATATATATATATATATATATATATATATATATGTATATGTATATATATATATACTAATACACTTACCTGGTAGTCTAAAAATATTTCAATAAAGTGTGGCTAAAAATCAAACACAAAAAAGCAAGACTAGATGAAATTATTTTGAGAAAGACAGTTCTTTTAATTAAGTCCCTACCTGAACCGAAATTCTAAGTAAATTATTATGCACTTTGCCACGCATATACGGAAAAAAAAACGTCAATGTATAGCATGCTTAGACTTGAGTAAAAATAAAAGTTAAAGAAATTGAAAATAAACAAATAATTAAAAACTAACTCTATATAGAAATAAGAAAGACTAATCATTTTTTAAACAATTAATTAAAAGTGGCAATGGTTAGGGGTTATGGTTAATGATTTTTTTTTTAATAAAAGCTCCCTTAAAATAGTTTACGGGAGCAATTTACGCCTATTGCAAAAATATAATTGTTTCTTTCAATAGTATAATTATCATTGTTACTAAAATGAAAATGCGAAGTCATTTTTATAAAAAAAATGTAAATTAATTTAATATTAAGCTGCAATGCTTTTTAAAAGGTGCGGTTGTTCCAAAAAAAGAAGAAAAAAAAGAGCTCCGATTAAAATGCACATGCTTTTGATTAGATTGGACTAACTGATAAAATATGAAGTTATTACACCTTAAATTATTGCATAAAAATTTTTGTTTTATGTAATGAATTATATATTTTATACATTATTTACTTTAATATATCGTTCACTTTTATTGTGGAGAATTTAATTGTTGTAATAAGCCTGAATTCTATTACAATAAGAAAATATAAAAAAACTTTAATAAGCTGTTGAAACTTTTAAAGCTCTTTTTCAAATTTTTTTTATCAAATAAGTAATATTGTTAACAAATGAATGAATAGCTAGTGTGAAAACCCAAAAATATACGGTCGTCTAGAGAATATTTTCACGACGCAATAAAAGACGTTAGTTATGAATATATTCTTGTAATATTAACGTTAAAAACATATGCTTGTAACAAGTATAAAACTAAATTTTGTATTTAATAAGCAATTTTTTAAAGATATTTTTAAAGTACTATCTTTAAAAAATTGCTTATTAAATACAAAATTTAGTTTTATAAACTTCTTCACTTTTTT
Organism: Hydra vulgaris; assembly: GCF_022113875.1. NCBI lineage: Eukaryota > Metazoa > Cnidaria > Hydrozoa > Anthoathecata > Hydridae > Hydra > Hydra vulgaris. The sequence goes on from NC_061163.1 coordinate 30,332,076, forward strand.
ATAAACTTCTATATATAACAATGATTAGATATATATACAAAATAATAACAATAATAATAAAGTACCAATAATATAAAGAATATTATAATACAATACAAATTGTATATACAAATCATAGATGATAATTAGATATAATAATAACATAAAATGTAACATTAATAACACGATAATAAATAAATATAAGGTAGGTAAATAATAAATAAAGTAAAAAACAAACCACTTGTTCGTTAAAGAGATTATATATTGAAGACAACTACAGTACAGAGAGAAATTATAAAGAATATATATATATATATATATATATATATATATATATATATATATATATATATATATATATATATATATATATATATATATCATACTAGTATGATATATATCTAATCATTGTTATATATAGAAGTTTATAAAAAAGTGGCGGGATGGTTTATTCTTTATAAAAAGGTGACGGATTGGCATCCCGCCCCACTTTATGAAATCATTAGCAAGTTTGCCCTTTTAATTTGAAGCAAATTCAGTAATGATGTCAACAAAATTCAAGGATGTAGACCACTTTATGTTTGATTAAAATTATAGCCAAACTAGACAAACGTTCTTGGCCTAAGTTTACGAAACTTTTTCACACGTAGCAACTTTGGCTAGTATGGTGAGGAAGATGCAAATACCAACTGCTGTGTTAGAATAAGCATCAGTCAATGAATGTTCATAAATGAGCTGCAAAATAACAGTTGAGAAATTTTTTTTAAAGTTTTTCATAATTACAGCAGTTTGATTTTTAAAACTTTTAAAGAATAAAGCTCACAGAGGAATTCGAAATTGGTGGATACAGCAGATATAGCCTTAAACCACCACTTAATTTATGTAATAATGCTGTCAAATCTGCAACTTAATTTATGTAATAATGCTGTCAAACCTGCAGGTTTCATCATTGATGTGAGTATACCTGATTATTTGAGTCATTTGCTCCTTGGGAGGAGATGCAGTCGAACAAAACAAAATAGTATTTAGTCTATTTGTTTTTTGATGATATTTCTGACTTTCTGCCTGAGTATCTCAATTAGGTCATTTTGAATTCAAGGAGAAAAGTAGGACGTTGTGGTTTTCTTTGCTTTAACAGATGCAATGTGTTCAGCCACTAAAGGACAATTGAATCAATCAAGTTTAGAAAAATTCCACTATATTGTTGACCAATGACTATATATATATATATATATATATATATATATATATATATATATATATATATATATATATATATATATATATATATATATATATATATATATATATATATATATATATATATATACATAAATATATATATATATATATATATATATATATATATATATATATATATATATATATATATATATATATATATATATATATATATATATATATATTTAATATGTAAGTTGATTTTAATAAAAAGGCAGCGTATAACTATTTTTAAATATATTTTGATGTAAAAATATATCAACAATATTTCGCTGACCTATTGTGGTCAGCGTCATCAGGTAATAATAAAAATAATGAATGGATTTTATGAGTTTCAAATACACCGTAAGGATGCGATAACAAATGTTCAAATAAAACCAAACTCCAACATCAACCCGAGCATAACCATTGGCGTCTTTAAAGGTTTTTTATGTCGAGCAAAACAAATCTGCTCTCAAAAATATCTCTCACAAGAAATTGATTTCCTCAAAAATACATTTTTTGAAAACGGCTATAATAAAAATAATCTTATTAAAATAACCAAAAACTATTTAGACGGCTTTTCAAAAAATACTACATCTAATCAGTTAGATCAAAAGTTTGTTAAACTACCTTGGATACCTATTATTGGCCCAAAACTCCGAAGAGAATTTAAAAAACAAAACATCAGAGTTATATTTACTTCAGCTCCTAGTTTAAGTAATATATTATGCAACAACAAAACTAAACTACCTCCGAACTCAAATCCGGGGGTTTACCAACTTAAATGCTCATGCGGAAATATATATATTGGTGAGACCAAAAAGAAAATCATTTCAAGAAGTGCAGAACACCAAAGAGCTTGCAAAAATCAAAAATGGTCGAGTTCAGGAGCCACGGAACATTCCAAAACATGCCGTGGTAACTTTGATTGGCTAAATCCTAAGACCTTGGCAGTCGTTCAAGAATACAAGATACGAAAAAATAGAGAATCTCTGGAGATTAACAAAGCGAAAGTTCGATGTGAGATAGGTATTGGGGAAGGTGTTCTAAATCGAGATGACGGGGATAAGGTTAAAACAAGAACTTGGGGACCCATTTTGACAAAAATTTAACTGACGTCATTATTATATTTAACTGGTTTTTATATTTGACGCTTTTTAATGTCTTCTTTTTAAACGGTTTGTTTTTATGTTATTTTGTAACGTTTTTTATTATTACCTGATGACGCTGACCACAATAGGTCAGCGAAACATCGTTGATATATTTTTACATCAAAATATATTTAAAAATAGTTATACGCTGCCTTTTTATTAAAATCAACTTACATATTAAATATATATATATATATATCGTATAACAAGAAATGACTTTTAAAGATATATATATATATATATATATATATATATATATATATATATATATATATATATATATATATATATATATATATATATATATATATATATATATATATATATATATATATATATATATATATATATATATATATATATATATATATATATATATAGTGCCCCGAAGGGCGATATTTTTTGTACAGAGCAGAACTGCATCAACAATCACTTTCGAGATGTCTTTCAACTTTTTCTTCTCCTTATTGATAATTTTCAACTTTTTATCTCTCCATTAATAAATATTCATCTCTCGATTGATAACTTTTCACATCTCCATTAATAACTTTTCATATCTCCATTCATAACTTTTAATTTCTCCAATGACAACTCTGCAGAATAGAATTCATGGTCTTTCTTTCTTTAAGGTTCTTAAAGATAACTTTTAATCTCTCCATTAATAACTTTTTCATCTCCCCATTGATAACTTTTCATCTCTTCATTAATAACTTTTGATCTCTCTATTGATAACTTTTTTATCTTCCCATTGATAACTTTTCAATTCTCCATTGATAACTTTTCATCTCTGCATTAACAACTTTTCATCTCTTTATTGATAACTTTTTCATCTCTCTATTGATAACTTTTCATCTCTCTATTGTTAATTTTTCATCTCTCTATTGATAACTTTTCGTCTCTCCATTAATAACTTTCCATCTCAACATCGATAACTTTTTCATATCTTCATTGATAACTTTTCATCTCTCCATTGATAATTCTGCAGATCAGAATTCATGGTCTTTCCTTCTTTTTTATTACTGTACAGCAACCAATAGAAAACAAATTTAATCACTATTGTAATGATTTTTTTTGTACCAGTTTGTGCTAAATTTCTTCATTAAATGTTTTAATAAAGATAATTTGTGACTTCTATGACTGAACTTAACTACATCGATTATTTAATCGATTATAAATTGATTATTTAATCGATTATTATTTGTTTTATTATTTATTGGCCTAAACATCAAATATTTATTTGTTTTTAAAAAAAAAACTTTAACTACACAACAAAAGTTTGAAATTTGAAAGAGTAGACCTTACAAATTATTTTAAATGTAATACATTTGTTATTCTTTTCACGGCAGAAACAGCAGATGATTTTATGAGAAATTATATGATCTTGTTTAAAATGATATATTTAATATATATAATTATATATCTATAATGAAAGAAAAGTTAATCGATCAAAATTATAAATATAAAAAAAAAGTTGTTTAATCAACTTGGAGCATTCTTATGATCTTTATGCATAAATAAAAACCTTAGACTTTAAAAATTTGGTGTATGACCAGTTATTTTTTGATAAACTTCCAACAACATATTTAGTGAAGTTGTAATCTTTCTCTAAGATAGTTATGATCAAATTACATATAATTAATGTATGTAGAGCTATAAAATTGTTTTTTTATTGGTTGATAACAACGGAATCAAACATGAAAAGCGTGATTATTTAGTGTGATACCCAGTGGCGTGGTGAAGGGCCCGCAAGGCTTGTAACTACGAGAGGAAGGGGGGGGGGGCAAAGTTATTAGAAGTCTCAAAGCAACCAACTTAAAAATTTTTTTTTAAAAGTTGACCCTGTAAAAAATAATATTCATACAACATTTAACAAACTATTGTTGTGTAGCTAAGAAATCTAAACTTTTTTTAAGAATAATTTTTAGCTTTAATATAGTTTAATAGTTTGTTAAAACTTTCAAAACGGAAAAATGTAAAAAGTATTTCCGGTTTGCTCAAATTTTTAACATTAACAGGAAATTAATAAAAAGCTGTGGTAAAGGTTTAGGAATAAGATGCGAAAATAGAGTTACAGGCTATAATCCATACACCGACTGAATTAGAGAGAAATTGCAAAGAAGAAAAGCTACATAGCTATTTGCAAAGAAGCTAAAAGCTACTGAGAGTTTCCGGCAACAATATGGTTGAATTCGTAGAAACTTTCCGCACAAACTTAATTTCCGCGTTTTACTTGCGGATAAATTTCACAATTCTGCATTTTAATCGTGTAACGATAACATATTCTTACGTAAGTTGTTATTGTGACGTAAGTTACCCAACAGCAAAAGGATCTTTCATCACACTAAAATAAATTAAAAGGCATTAAAGGACAACGACGGTGCAAGATCGTTGATCCATGCTATGTTTATTTGTTATTGAAGAAAAAAAAGTAGCTCAATTAAATCTAAAAGATGTTGCAGACCAATTTACAGCTATGAAAGAATAAAAAAAACACTTTCATTAGATTTTTAAAATATAGATTCTTACATAGGTTTCAATGTCATTAAAGTAAAATTGTATTTAAGAATAAAGTGCTTGTTTTCCATTATAATATTTTTTTCAAGAAAAAGGCATAAGAGTAATTTAGGGGTCCGGATTAAAAATTTGTAGTTAGGCCAAGTTTTGTCGCTACTCGCGATGCCAGCACACATAATTATAAATGGGCGGATCTTTTAGGTAATTATGGTATAAAGAGTGTTTTGATTATTTTAAAATTTATATAAAATATAATTTGGAAAAATTTCTCCAAAAAACACAAACCTGCACCCTATATCGCCAAAATTTTTGAAACTTGGCACAAATGTTTATTGACATATGTTAGGAAAGATTGTAATTTTTTTTTCATAAAATTCCTTACCGTTTATAATTTACAGCAATTTGAAGTTTCCTTGATTTTGACTAAAAACTGAGGGGGGAAAAGTGCCGAAAATCATTCCATTTACTTTCACCTTAATATGGTGCTTGTAGTGATGCCACAATTCTGAAACTTTGTACCAAAAGAGTTTAAAACCTGTTAAATCCGAAAAATATAGTTTTTTATATGTCAAAACAAATGTAGCTTATTTTAAGATCCATAAAATACACTTTATAACGCCGAGAAAAAAGGGCATTGACAATTATAGCTATAAAAAAAATCTGACTGATGTAAAAAAAATTTAATTTCGATTTTCTTAAAAATAAGATCAACACCTACTTTTCGAACCAATTTTGTTTTGGCCTTATATTTATTTGAGAAATTATTTATTGATGTTTGATATAGACACAAAATTTTTTAATATTTTTTAAATTAGACACAATATAACACCACCTTTTACCAATCAATCAAATTAGAAACTAAAAATTTAGTGACTTTATTATCTTTTTCATTTTCATATGATATTTACAACAAAATTAAATATTCACATTATTTACAAGTTAGTTCACAAAAAATAATATTTAAAAAAAGAATGGATAAGACATAATAGACTCATAAATATAAAAATCTCTACTTCCTTAGGAAAATAATTTTTTTTAAGTCCTCTTTGGCTAAATAGTAGCAAAGTCCTGTTTTTGTTATCGGTACCTCAACTTTGCAAATAATGTGGACATCAGGAATCCAGCATTGGCTTTCCTTTGGTGGCCATTTAAACAACCGTGCAGGACTATTAGGACACATAAATTTTACAAGCACATCTTTTTCTTCTAAATTAATATCTTCAATGACTCCTATCCACCACTTTTGCTCATAGGAAACACAGGCAACCTGGTACTAGGTTTACAGTTGTTATCTGGATATTTCCAAAGTCATGAATTAAAGCAAATTCTTCATCAACACTGCATAGCTTAGTATCTACCTAAACAAAATAGTAACATGCAATTATTCTGTTTTACTTATCAAACATGTTTTATTAAATGCATAAATAGCAAATGCAGAGGAAATAAAATAAAATACAAATATTTTTGATGATTCCGCAAAAACCTAATATCTATTTGAGTTTATCAATAAAAGTTATGCGTGTATTTTAAAATATGGTAAAAGGTATAATTAAAAAATAATAATTTACCTTTTAATGGCCAAGTGTTACAAACTGATGGTAACTACGTGTTCCAGGTATTGTATTAGCAGTATCCAATCGTTCTTTAAGAGCGGTTCTCATCAAAGTTAAATCTTCTGATGAAATATATATGAAATTTATGCCTTCAATACAATAGGATTTGTGCTTGAGAATGCCTTCTTTTTTGAAATAAATAATCACTGGATGAAGTGAACATTGTAAATTTGTCCAATGAAAACTTTGCACTTCATCCTGAACTACAAATTTATAGTTTTCTGAAAAATCACCCAGAAATAATGCTGTTACCTCATTCATATCTTCCTTTCTTGATCTCAGGTATAACGCTTGACTCTTTGCTAAATACCAATGTGGTGCAAGTTTTTCCAGTTTTCTACATACTAGTTCAATGTATTCAAACACTGGCTCTTTATTATGTGTCAAGTTTGACCTATTTGTTGTTTTCCATTGATCAAATTCAATCTCATCATCATCTTCAAATTCTCAAAGTATATCATAAAGTTTTTCAACCAATGCATTTATAGTTGCTGAGCGTTTTTCACATTTTCTCATCATACAGTCTTTATTAGTTATATCACAGACAATATAAGGTAACAATTCTTTGTATGTCACACCAAGTGGATGTAAAAGCAGTTTCAAACTCTGATGAATAGCACAGACGCATACAGAATGTGTTCGTGAGGCACCAACAGTAATACACCATTTAGGTCGCAAGGTGCAAAACCTTGAAAATCCTATTTTTATTTCTGGGTTCTTGGTTTTAAAGGCAACAAACAACTCCTTTAAATTATACAAGAGCAAACGTTTTTGCATGTGGACATTTTTCTTTATGCTTACATAGTCCTTTTTACCAGGCATTATACGGCTATGTTCATCGCCTTTGTAAAAGGTCTTGACCAGTTGAACTGTTACACAGGAAGAGCTTTTCCTAATTTAGGATTAGGCATGGTTAAAATACCTTTTTCTAATGTTTACTTATGTGCATTTCGAGCTACATAGTTTGTTACATGCAATGTTTCAGATACCTTTTTTATTGACCAGTCTGTTGGAGCAAGTGTCACAAGTTGTACTTTTTTTGATGTTGATGTAGACTCTGCAATTTTGTTAGTTAACAATACCATCATGTTATCAAACAAGTTTGCTTTTTCCATATACTCATTATTAAAACTTTCTTCTGATATATTAAGGGAAATGGCTACCTTTTTTTTAATGGAGGTTGTTAATGCTGTCAATTTTCGTTTACCTTCTCTGATTTTACCTGACTTGTGCAATCCTTTGATCTTAATTTGAGATACTCTGGCAGATGCAAAGTGTGTATCTACACTTTCTTTTTTATTTTGAATGGATCTTTCATTAACAATATCAAAATCTTTATCATTTTTATTTTCACTAATACTTTTTGATAAACATGTCATAACTTTACTTCGACAGGTTGGACAGTTTTTTTCCAGGTATAAGATTTAAACCTATGGTTTCTGCTTCTAACACAGTATGCATTGTAATCACACGTAGATATGCATAAAAAGAAAGTAATTACATTACTTAAATAAAATTATATTTAGTTATCTTTTACTTTTACACAACTTTTTGTAATTACATTACAAAAAGTTGTGTAAAAGTAAAAGATAACTAAATATAATTTTATTTAGTTATGTTACTTAACATAGTAATGTTAATTAGACATTATTATATCATTTTATTACTTTTTTTATTGATGATAATAAATGTTTTATTACAACAAAACAATCAACAACAAAAGTTACATAATATTAAATTTAATGAAATGGCATTTTTATTATGTAATGAAAGTAAAAAGAAACAAATTTATAAAATGTTCAACTATGTTTTGTAATAACTTTGTAAATTTTTTACAAAGCTGTTACAAAACAAAAATAATTGTATTTGTATTCAAAATATATTTACAATTTTTTTTTTTTTTTGCAAAATATCTTTAGAAAAATTGAAAAAATAAAACATCAATAACTCCTTGATAAAACATAAGGCCAAATAAAAATTGGTTTGCAAAGTAGATATATGTTTAATATTTAAAATAACGAAAACCAAAACTTTTTATCATTAGTCAGATTTTTTCTAGAACTATAGTTGTCAATGGCCTTTTTTATTGTCATTAATAAGTGCGTTTTGTGGATCTAAAAATAAACTATATTTTATTGTTTTGAGAGATATAAGTTTATGATTTTCAGATTCAGCAGGTTTTAAACTCCTTTGCTACCAAGTTTTAGCTTTGCAACATTACTACAAGTTTGTTAAAAGAATAATGGTAAATTGACATACTTCCGGCTTTATCCCCCCTCTTTTTTCAGTCAAAAAATAACTAACTTCAAGTTGCTGTAAATCTTAAAGGATTGAGAATTTTTTGAAAAAGTTTTACAGTCCTTCCTAACTTATATCTTTAAACATTTGTGCCAAATTTTAGCGAATTTGGTGATGCAGGGTGCAACCCCTTGTTTTTTGAGAAATTGTTACCCAATTGTTACTGTTTCCGGAATGGTTTTCTTTTTGTGTTTGAAAATTTTACTCTCTCAGAGTGAAATGTTTAATATTTACATTCGGTTATCATTTAATGTTTACAATTTTTTTTATTTTCGACAATCACACCACAATCATCTTGATAACATTTTTTGTTGTTTCAAAGGTTTTGAAGATAAAGTCTGGTATAATTTACAACAACTTTTCTAAGAAAATTTTAAACAAACACATTAGAAAGCAAAAAAAAGGAAAAAAATATTTAATGCTGTTTATTTAAGATTTATCTTTAACTGTTTGTAAATGACCTAGATTGTGTCTTGTAAAAAATGTTTTATCTGTTATATAAAAAAATACTTTACAAATACTACATGTTTTTTTTTCAATGGGACGGAATTGTGGACAGTTCGATAGGTTGTGCATTTTTGGTTCAAAATTTATCTGTCTCAATTCATATCACTTATAAGTTTACTTAGCCTAGTGACACGAAGCTAAGTTAGCCCAATATAAATAAAGTTACCAACCACGTGAAGGCAATTTTATTAAATTTTCTAACTATTTGAATCAAGTATTTATTAAAACCAACATTGAAAAAAAAAATTATTTTGCATAGGAGGCTTGAACATAGACTGTTTAAAATACAATGAACTCAAAAACCTTCTTTGATAATTTATTTCAGCACGGTATACTTCTATTAATAAAAAAACCCACACGAGTCACTTCAATTTCAATTACTACCATAGATAATATACTAACAAACTTATTTCTAGATGCATCTCATAAAACAGGAATTTTTTAAAACAGACATATCAGATCACTTCCCGATTTTTTTCACTTGCACAATAATCAACCTCTTTAAACAATGCAAAAACTAATACATATAAAAGAAAAATTAACGAGTCTTCTCTTTGCAAATTTAAAGAATCTTTATCGAAAATAAATTGGTCTACTGTTTATGTTCAATGCAACGAGAGCTTATAAATACTGCCTATAACATATTTATTACCATTTTCCTTGAACAATACAATAAACACTTTCCACTTACAGAAAAAGAAACAAAAATTAAATATTTTAAATGTTCATGGATTAGAAAAGGAATATAAATATCCTCTAAAAAAAAAAAAAATTATAGAATAGAATAGAATAGAATAGAAAAGGTGCTGTACACACTTGAGGTGTGTAGAGTCTTAATTACGTAGAATTAAGACTATGACAGCCGATTACAAAAATTAGTGTTCAGAAACCGAAATAAATATCGATACTGTTTTTAAAAATGTTCAAATTATCTTTATCTAATATCCATTGTGGAAGAGAATTCCAATCATTTATAACTCTGTTTGTAAAGAAATGGTGACGAATTCTTGATTTTGTAAATTGTCTGCGTATTCTACAATTGTTACTTCTACTAGATCACTATACCACATGTATTTAAAAAATAGGAATCAAAAAAATTTCACGATCTATAAACAATAAAAAAATCTTTTTGAAAAAATCTAAAAAGTTGTATTTTTGTATGCCTCCTTCCTTACCGCGAGGCGAAATATGTCCAAAGCTCGTTATGAACCTGGATCTCCTGCTTATAAAGCAAGCGCTCTAACCACTGCGCCACGGTCGCACTTTAACCAATTACAGATCTATCCAGTATTCTCCAAACTTCTTGAACGAATAATCTACAATAGACTCAATAAATATCTAACAGAAAAAAAAATTTAAGTGAATATCAGTACGGTTTTCTAACGAATCATTCAACGGAGTATGCAACGGAGCATGCAATAATAGACCTCATGAACAACATCAGCTCATCTTTTGATATAGGACAGTCTTGATATTGGGAGTCTTTATTGACCTTACAAAAGCTTTCGATACGGTTGACCATAAAAGTCTTATTGGAGAAATGAAAAAATATGGTATAAAAAACAAAACTATTAAATGTATAAAAAACAAAACTATTAAATTAAAAAACAAAACTATTAAATAAAAAATGGTTCACCAGTTATTTAAATAATAAGCAACAACGTGTCATAATCGACGATATTTCTTATTCAAAGCTATTAAAAATAAAATATGGTGTTCCACAGGATCAATTATTCTATCGACAACTTAAAACATGGTTCAGTGTTAATTAGTTATCAATCAACGTACAAAAAGCTAAATATATTTTATTTCATTGAAAGCAACAAAAAAAGGCACTTACATCAATTTTTCCCTCTCTAAGTATCAATTTCAACAAAAGAAAAGTTTCAAAAAAAGGATTTTATGTATCTAAAAAACATTAATAATTAATAATATTTAAAATATTTGTGCATAAGAATCACAATGTTTATGTTTATTTTACGTAATACCCCAAGGTTCACGACAATAAGACTTATTCAGTCTTCTTTGAGTTCCCAATAACAATATAATCTTAACCCTTTAAGGACCGAATTATGAAATTGACTTTAAAAAATTATTTAATAATATTTTCACAACAGTTATGCGTCAAATTATTAGAAAATATAAAGTTTTTTTTTGCTGACGTCAGCAAGTTCCTAAAAACAATTGTTGCCATTTGGCAACATTGGCCTTCCATAGTAAAATACATTTAAAATTTTTTTTTTTTTTTCAATATATTACTTTTTCATAATTGTATATAGAATACCATAATGATGAAAAACCTTCATTATATCATTAACATAATTAGAGAACACCTCTAAGATTAAGCTTATAGCATGATAGGTTTGACTATGCAGAGGCAGTACCGATATAGTTTATAAGCAAAAAAAGTAAAATTTAGTGAATTTATAGTAACCAAATTAAAACATATTGCATATACATATTAGAAAAACACAAAAATAGCAAAAATATTGCTGGCTACATACATTATTTCTAATAAATAATAGGTAATGTAATTTTACCACTCTAAATTCACGAAGAAGTTATTTTTTGTGAAACCCATAGAAACAATTTTTGTTCTGAGTCAGGCAAAGAGCTATTTTGCATTTTGTACAATATACCCGACTAAATCCAGTCTTGCAGAATCGACATCTGTTTTTTGATTCTTTACACTTTGGCCAATGATCTATGCTATCATAACAAACGTCCACACAAGGGTTTGGTACTAAAGGTTTACAACCACGTTTACTTGTACTTTCATCAGCATCAATCATTCTCTTTGATGGTCTGCCAACTAAACTTGAAAGTAATTCTTTTCCAACAGATATAAGAGCTTCAGCAACACTGGAAATAAATTTTAACAGTGAATACTGACTTTTTTGGGGTAAATTTAATTGGCTAGCATAACGACGATAAAGAAGCCATCCATTAACTTTACTAATATCTACACAATGAAATATCACCTTCAAATACCACCTCTTTGTTTTTATTGGGGTGCGATAAAGGGATATTAGCATGTCAGCTAAGTCAACTCCTCCCATAGACTTGTTATACTCCTTTACAATTTCAGGACAGGAAACACTGACATAGGATTTATTTTTTCGATTCCACCTTTTGACATTTGATAACGAAATGAGGGAAGAGAATGTAGAAACTAGTTGAACACATTTGTTGTCAAACCATCTCACCAAAACCAACCCTTAATTGACATCTGTGAAATAGCAACTGCTGCCACGCCCTTTTTTTTTTAATTCTTTCTCTGTTGAGAGTGGACAATTTTTTATTCTGTTTGATCTAATTGTTGCTGTGGTTAAAATTCCATCAATTTTTAGCTTCAAACACAGATCCAAAGATGTAAACCAATTGTCAAAAAACAGTTTATGATTAACATTTTTTGGAAGCGTTTCGCAAAGCTTTCTTACAACATATTCCCTATTACATTTTATATTTCCACATGCTCCAGAATACAAAAAAAAATCATACATCATACCAGATGCACCAGCTCTAACAAAATTTTTAAACCCCATTTTATTGACTTGTTTGCATTGTATTGACGTATGCCACTAAATTTGGTTTTAGCAGGAATTATTTGTTCATCTATACTCGGTTTTTCCTCATGTTCAATAAGTATACAATTTTTCCTCACACCATCAAGAATTGGTTGCACCTTAAACAGTTTATTGTTTTTATTAGCAACATCATCTTTATTTGTATTGTCATTTGCATGCAAAAAGTGGCGTAGTTGTTTATATCGATTTCTTGACATGGCATCAGCTATTGGGGCATATCTAGTTTCCTTTGCCCAATAAATGTGGTAAGCAGGTAATAGTATTATTGACATCATCATGTGCATACCAAGAAACTTCTCTATTTCATCCTTATTTGTGTTCATAGATTTTCCATTTTTCTGAACACTATAAAGATTTGTTTGTTCCACAAGTGTATTAGTTATAGAATCATTCCAGAAAAGCTTGAAAAATGTCAATGGTGTCATTTCATCAAAATATTGGGGTGGTTGACTAAAACCAGCCCCAGAAAACTCAAAATTTTATAGAGGAGGTTCTTTGTTTCTCCATCTAAAGATATGTTTTAGTTGTACACAACTATCAGTTTCACTTTCGTTATCACTTTCAACATTATCATCTTCATCACTGCAATCAATATCTGCTACTATATCATCATTCAATCTTTCAAGTTGAAAATCAGGCTCTTCAGTGTCATCATCCTCCAAATCAGATAGCTCAGAATCAGAGCAAGGAGATAATACATAATGGAGAGCTTCTTCAACATTGTATCTAGTTTTAAATTTTTTCTCCATCTGAAATTTGTAAATATGTAACAAATACATATTATGTATGTATATATATATATATATATATATATATATATATATATATACATATATATATATATATATATATATATATATATATATATATATATATATATATATATATATATATATATATATGTATATATATATATATATATATATATATATTTATATATATATACATATATATATATATATATATATATATATATATATATATATATATATATATATATATATATATATATATATATATATATATATATATATATATATATATATATATATATATATATATATATATATATATATATATATATATATATATATATATATATATATATATATATATATATATATATATATATATATATATATATATATATATATATAGGCCGTGGATAGCCTACCGAAAGTCGGTAGCGGAAAAATAAAAATTATCCTACCGAAAGTTTTTTTTATTGGTTGACAATATCACATGTCAAAATAAACAAAATTTGTTATACCGTAAAATAAAGAAAATTTAAGATATTATTTTTAAAAAACGTAAAAAATGTAAAAAAATTAAATAGGATTTTCCATTAAATAAATAGAAATGACTGCCACCCCATACCAAAACCCTCAGTCTATGCATGTACACAACACAGCGCCTATCCCTATATTAGTAAACGTATGTGCCCTTCACTGCGCTTATCCCTAAGCTAGTAAATGTATGTACACTTCACTGCGCCTATCCCTAAATTAGTAAATGCATGTACATTCCTCGGTGCTTATCCCTAAATCAGTCAGTGTATAAACACTCCATTGCGTCTATTAATGCATTGTGCTATTCCCAGCGTATATCTCTAAATAATTTATTCAATTAATAAGCGTAAAAAACCTAAAAAATATGGAAAAAAACAATCGAAATGTAAAAAATATTCCTTAGGAAGGATTCGAACCCGGATCGCCTGCGATATATATATATATATATATATATATATATATATATATATATATATATATATATATATATATATATATATATATATATATATATATATATATATATATATAATAAAAAATAAAAATTATCCTAATAATAATAAAAAATAACTAAATATAATAGAAAACGTTATTATGAAAATTATTCTAGATTTTTCCGACATAGTCCGTTGTTGCCATATGGCAACAAATACTTTTTAAAAAGTTTTCAGAAAAAAGAAAATAAGAAAAAAAATAAAAATTATTCTTTTTAGAGACTAGAAACACATATTAACAATATACCTAATTAATTTTTAAACTTTATTTTATAAAAAATCTACAATAAAGATTTATAAAACAGCAACATTGCAGTTTTAAAACTAAGCACAAGTATTACGGCTTAAAAATCTTTTAAAAGTGTATGGCAACCATTTTTATTTTTTTTTCTTATTGCTGAATCATCATAAAATACAAAAGCACTTTTTAAATGAACAATGGCCCATAAAGGGTTAACAAGTCCTTCATTATATATTCAATTAATGCTTCCTAAATTTAAAATTATTTTGTATTTTTATTTTTTTCAATTGTTTCTCCTTTTTTAACTGAGTATTATTTTTTCTGTTAAATTTTTTTTAGTAGTATTTGGTTAAATATAATATTTTATAACGAAAGTATATAAGGCTTATATAACGATGTTAAAAAATTGTAACTAATATGTAGTTGTGAAAATGTAAATAAAAAAAAACGTTGCATTGTTTAGGGTTGGAAGGGGGGGTAAATTTTTTTTGAGGATGAAATGAAAATTCGAATCGAGAGAGAGAGAAATTACGCTCATAAAATGGGATTTATTGGGAAACCTAAAATTAAAAAAAAATAATAATAAGTAAAAGATCAATATGATATTCATTCAGAATTTTTTTTTTTTTTTTAAGTTTAGATTAAATTGAACTCTTAGTTAAAAAGCTTGTGTAATTTCATAGTTAAAAAATCAAAAATTGTGACACTGTTCAGGGGCGGATCTAACATTTTAAAAAAGTGATGCGAACTTTTTTTAATAGAACATAACCTCCCAAGAGTTTAAGTATAATCAATTTTAAAAGTGGAGGAATAGAAAAAGCCGTAGCAAGGGTGGGGTGGACATGCCCCGGACGGCTTTTCTTTAGGAGCGACGCCGCTCTTTATGTCATTAAATAATAACTAAGTTTGTTTCGGATTGCTTTTGTAGTATCTATTTTTTATAAAAATTTAAAAAAATTGTTTCTCTCTCTCTTCCACTTCCTTTCTCTTTCTCTTACCATTTTCTGGAAACCTATTATCTAGCTTGTTAATAAGATGTTCAATAAATGGAGAAGTAACGCTATGTTTAAAATAGTCACAAACTGTATTTGTTGGATAATTATACTGGTAAATCTAAAAAGTACATAATCTAGGTGTCACTTCTTGGATATCAAGACTAAAACCAAAAGCCAAACTTAAAGCAATAGCTACAACAACTAAACTAAGTCTATGTCTTGTACAATGAACAAAAAAAGAATTATGATTAAGAACTTTTATTCAAGAAGTAACTCCTTTATATTCACCTCCCAAAAATCCTGTACCATTATATCCTTGGCCTCTACAATTTTAAATATCAAGTCCAAAAAGTCTCTTGAAGTGTACTAAGTAATTTTAGTAAGTAATTTTAGTAAATTTAGAGATTAAAAGTAAAATTTAGAGATAGAAAGTAAATTTGGAGACCAGAAACTAAGACCGGATTTACCACTCTTGCAATAAATAAATATTAGCAAATCTCATTATTTGAATTACCCCATCAAGAATGGTGTAATTAGCTATATAATATATATATATATATATATATATATATATATATATATATATATATATATATATATATATATATATATATATATATATATATATATATATATATATATATATAAATGTATATATATATATATATATATATATATATATATAAATATATATATATATATATATATATATATATATATATATATATATATATATATATATATATATATATATATATATATATATATATATATATATATATATATATATATCGCTTCCTGATGAACCTACTGATGGTGAAATATGCTGTTAAAAAGAACTAAAAATTAGATAAGTGTTATTATTTAATTATATATTTAGCATATGTTGAGTTTGCAGGCATTATATGGAATAATCGCGTATAATATATCTATAAAATGAGAAAACTTTACAATTTTATTTTAAATTTTAGAAATTTTTTTGCCATATTATTACTTTTGCTATATATATATATATATATATATATATATATATATATATATATATATATATTATATATATATATATATATATATATATATATATATATATATATATATATATATATATATATATATATGTATGTATATATATATATATATATATATATATATATATATATATATATATATATATATATATATATATATATATATATATATATATATATATATATATGTATATATATATATATGTATATATATATATATATATATATATATATATATATATATATATATATACATATATATATATATATATATATATATATATATATATATATATATATATATATATATATATATATATATATATATATATATATATATTAGGGTGGTCCATAAAACAACTTTTTTGAGAAAAACCTGCTGACACCCCCTAAATGTGTTTTATCTAATGCAAAAACACTAGGTTTAAAATTTTTTTGAACAAAAATTATTTTTAGGGGTAGCTCAAGGCCCTCAAAAATTTGACGGGTCCCTAATATTTTGAAAAAAAAACTTTTTCTAAAGTATGTCAACCTGGTACTCAAAATAAGCAAAATTATATAAAAAATTTAAAAATGATAATAATTTTTTATAAAAATAATTTTTTTAGGTATAAATGCATAAAAACTATTGTTTTTAAGCTGAAAATAAAAAAAGTCAATATTTTCAGGTTTTTTGAGAATAATTTTTTTTAGGCAAGTTTTTTATGTAAAATGATTATTATTTTTGAAGTTTTTATACAATATCGCTTCTTTTGAGTACCAGGTTGACATACTTTAGAAAAAGTTTTTTTTTCAAAATATTAGGGACCCGTCAAATTTTTGAGGGCCTTGAGCTACCCCTAAAAATAATTTTTGTTCAAAAAAATTTTAAACCTAGTGTTTTTGCATTAGATAAAACACATTTAGGGGGTGTCAGCAGGTTTTTCCCAAAAAAGTTGTTTTATGGACCACCCTAATATATATATATATATATGTATGTATACATATATATATATATATATATATATATATATATATATATATATATATATATATATATATATATATATATATATATATATATATATATATATATATATATATATATATATATATATATATATATATATATATATATATATATATATATATATATATATATATATATATATATATATATATATATATATATATATATATATATGCAAGATTAAAAAAACTTCAAAATTTATTACGCAAAGAGGAGGTCTTAAACTCTTCCAAAACAATACTGACGACAGCGCACTGAGCTATCAATGAAATGCATTTAGCAGAAAAACAAACCTAATTATAAATCTTTATAAGCTCTACGTATGCGGAAAAGGTGCGCATGTTAATTTTTTGCTCTACGTATGCGGAAAGGTTAAGGTTTTTATTTAGAACAAAATTATTTTACTAAAAATTGTTGAAGTAAATAAGGAATATCTATAGAAATAATCGGTGTGGAATAGGTATGTATAGAAATAGTAGGTTTGGTAACTAATAGTAGGTTTGGTAAAGACGCGTATTTTAAGGATCCGGAAAACTAGGACATATAAGGAAAAAGTATAAAAAAGTTCGGATTAGAATAGGCTTACAAAGACCCGTATTTTTACGAATGACCTCAGATAGTTTTAATAAATAGTGATTGGTTTAAACTGTTTTTTAACCAATCATTTATGATTTAGGGAACAATTGCATCACTTGCCACAAAGTGATAAGAAAAGTTCGTAAAAATGTACAAATACGATTGGTTAAAGCCTAAAATCTTTCTTCTTTAACCAATCACATTAGTATTTGGTGAAGAACAATTGCATCAGTTGGAAATTTTGTAACGAATAAGTAATTATAGAGATTAAACAAAATCAAGTTTAGATTTAATAATTTTTTTTAAGTTTAAAAAAAAATTCTACATTTTTTGAGAATATCAGACATTAATTTTTACTCTAACTTTTTATTATGAAAACCCTTATGGCAACCCTAGATCCGCCCCTGCTGTTGGAGCATCAATTTTTTTAACTTTTTTTCATGGTTTACGACCTATTTTATAAATTTTATAAATAAAACATTTTGGTTTTCATTTAGTTGCTTACATAGAGAGAATACATAAAGAAGGTTGACAAATTTTGAAATTCATTTTACAGAAACAATATACCAGAAAGATCAATAGATATTGGCATTCATTTGGTAGTTTGCAAAAATATTAAGCAAGGGAAGTTCAAACAAAAACATTTTAATTTTTATCACTTTGGGTACCATAAATTCAAATATTTAATTAAAGATATATTTATAATCATATGAACATAACAACTTAAAAACTTTATATATTTACACACTAACTGTCAAAACGGAACCCGCAATTCTTGTATAATAAATTTTATTGCATAAGTAACTTTTTGAAGTTATTCTAGAAACATTTGTTGACCAATCGAAAGCATTTGACACCTTAAAACATACAGTAATCCTCGTTTAAAACAACATCAAAATAAGCTATTTACCTAACAGATAACAACGCATATTTACTGATAAAAATAACTCTTAAAAATAATCAAACCCTTCAAAATAATCAAAAAGTTCAAACTCTAAAAAATAATTACTTAAAACTATTAAAACCAAAATGTTCCTTAATCTTTTTTAATTAGTCCTCTTTTGTTTCTAATATACAGTGGATCTCTTTTCTAAAACAAACCTGATGAATTTTGAGGGTGGTACTTATTTGATTTATTTAATTTACTAAATATGTTATCACTTATACAGAAGCCTGAGTTGTTGTTTTTTGAACTCCTTTACAATGCATGCAAAGCTATTGTTCTATTCACAGTTTCTCTTTGAATGGAGACATAATACGTATAAAAAGATAAAAAGTATTTATATATAAGAAGTATACATAATGTAGTCATCTCGTCAAAAACATGTTTTTGACGAGATGACTACATTATGTATACTTGTTCTCTCGTCAAAAACATGTTTTTGACGAGAGAACTACTTTATGTTAATTATTTATGTGAATATGTAAAAAAACAGCAATATAAAAATATATAAAAGCAGTTTAAATTAACAATTACAAAAAATATATATATATTTATTAAGGTGCGAAAAAAAAGGCAATAATAATAATTAGTGTAGTTCTTGAAGCTGTTAGTCATGGATTCACTCACCAAAGCATTGTAAAGTTTTTAAACATCAAAACCGTTCGTAAAGAAATATAAACACACATGCAAAACTGTAAGGTCATGGAGAAAACCTTTTCATTAAAAAAATATATATTTAATTTATAAGCCTAAATTTGTGTAAAATTTAATTGGTTTTTAAACAAAAAATAACATTGTTTAGGGGAGAACGGGGTGAGATGGGAAAAAAAAAATTGTTTGTGTGCCTCGCTTTATATTTTTGCCTAACACCATACAAATTGGGTTAAAACTATAGTCTAATGAGTTGTCACGGGAAATTATTTAAAAACCCATTACTTAACCATCAAATTTAGTTTACGGTCTCGTTTTTTTAATGTGGCACTGTTTGTCCCATGTCACCCAATGTTGATATGAAATGGGACAATGTTTGAGGTGAAATGGGACAAGTTAGAAACAAATAATTTTGAGCATTATTTTATTCTGTCTATTCTACTTTTTGTATAACATAACAATACGCAGCATTTATTTGTGTTTAATTAAATAAGATATTCTAAATGCATTTTTAACTTTGTTCAACAAGGTCGCTTAATATTTAAATTGAGTTAAAATTACGTTGATGTTTCAGGGGTTAACTTTTTTATTTTTTCTTATTTTTATCTTCCTTTTTTCTTTTATATTCTGATAAACTTACAATTAAGTTTATTTCTTGTTGGTGTGTCAGTCAATACCAGAGACCTAAAACATTTTCTTTTTGCACTTTTTCTTATTGTCGCCTTCTTACCCGCTTTTGGAAATGGCTTTATATCTTCTGCTGTCCAATGTTAGGCAGAAGTGCTTATTTGCTGTTTCTTGTCATTAATAACTTCAAATACAATAAATAGTGGTGTAGGGATTGTTTGTGTTTGCAAATCAGATAATTTACTTAAATTGTAAGCCTTAGTTGCAGGGTCTGTCTGATCATTTACATTAGCTATACTGACAGAAATCGTTTTTTGGACCGGTTAAGAGATACTGCTGGACAAACTGGCTGATAAGGTAGAGATATTTGCTGGAATTGGCCAATCAGATACATAAAAACATAAAAATTCTACATCACTAAAAACATATGGATCGTACGGGAAAATGCTTGCTGCTTTAAAACCATTTTGAATGTTTTGGGAAGTAAAGGCTTTTGCATTAGCTATTCCTAAATTTTCAGAAGTGTCATATTTTAAGAAGTGTCATATATCCTAAATTTTCAGAAGTGTCATATATTAAGAAGTGTCATATATCCAATTACTCTTATGACATAAGTGTCATAGAAGTAATTGGATGTGCCTTTAACCATGAATTACATGCTGAACTGTAAAATTTCTTTAATGGCCTAAATACTGATTTGTCAAGTGGTTGGAGTCTGTGGCTGCAATGGGGTGGCAATGTCAAGAGCACAACATTACTTTCCTTAGCTTTATCCATCAATTCAATCGTCATATAATCGTCAATTATATGACTTTAGTGGTTGTCCATTATTAAAAGTAATAGATGATGCTGGCTAGGATTCCATACTGCACAAATTGATCAAACCATTTCAAAAATATTTCTATATTTATCCATCCACTAGGATTAGCATCACCTTTAGTATCTGTTGGTGCACCTTTAAGCATGTGGCTACGAAAGTGAACACGGGGAAATATCAAAAACGGTGGAATAGAGTTTCCAAGGGCATTTATACAACCTACCATTGTAACTAGGGTTCTGCAGAAGTTACCTGTCCTACTTGCTTTATCCCTTTACCTGCAACCACCTTCACTGACTTATGAACAGTTGTAAGAGCTGCTTCATCAATATTGTAAATGCAATCAGCAGAAAACTTATAGCGCTTTTGTATTAAAAAGTGTACTTGTTTTTAAATTTGGCATCCAAATTCTAACTTTTATGGATAGAACTACGATATCTTATCAAAATTAACTTTAAACATATTTCTATTTGAACCTGTTGATACATATCTTTTTTTAGCATCCATTTTATCTTATTTTTTAAAACAAAAATAAAGCAGGTGCTATTAGGGGAAAGTCGGATAGCTCCGGACACTTAAGAAAAAAATAGATTGCACAAATGTACCAACAAGAAACAAAGTGTCAAAAGTCTTTTTTTTAAAGTATAAACATTAATCTATAAAATTAGAATCAAATAATATAACAAATAAAAAAACATTTTATAAAACCATTTTTCGTTAAATGCGCACCACGTTTTTCGTTTAAAATTTTACAAATATTATCGTAATTATTAAGAGTTCATAATCAAAAGTTTTCATGTCACTTACTATCAACTCAATTAATTTTCAAAAATTTCTATAGCCACAAGAGAAAATTATTTTCTACTTTTTAGTTCATTACAAAAACGTGGTATTATATTTTTTATAAGTTTTTTTATTTGTTATATTATTTTCTTCTTTTTAGTTTTTGATGGGTGGAATTTTATATTTTGTAAACAACTGATTTTGTTTTTATGCTGCGGTCCATTTAAAATCACAGCGACAGTTAAATTTGGTTTTTTTGTTCGAAAATTTTTTATTTAAAGCGACGCGTCAAATTGCGGCGACGTCTCCAAAAGTTTCGCCATAATAAATTTTATTTTGCTGAAATTGTTCAAGAAACTCGGCAAATCATGGTAAAAGTAGTATAATATTGCATTGTCATCGGGTTCTGAGCTATAGTAAAAGTTTCAGACCTCTAGCTAATCGAAAAGTGGGTTAAAATTGAGTTGCAAAATTCCACCCGGACAAACAAACAAACAAGAAAGCGAGCTAATAAAAACGTGGTAAAAAGTAGTTATTGTGTATCTTAATAATACACAAAACATAAAAGAAAAAATGTTAGAAAAAAGGCGTGCTTCAAAATTGAGGGGTAGTCCCGGACATAGTTTAACCATGGCTTGACCTCTTTTTACTAGTGCGGCACAAATATAATGTATAATTATTTAACATTGAAATGTTCTCAACACATTTTAAAAATATTGCTTTTAAAAATAGTCTCTGATATATACGGAATGGAAATGAAAATGCCATCATTTAGAAATATAAGCATTAGCTTTATACTAATAAAAAAAAACACTTTGAAAACATTTTTTTCAAATTTAAGGCCATTTTATTGGAATTAAAATGAATTACTATTATAGGTTTATGTATTATATTAGATGTATTAATACTTATATAAAAAAGTTGCTCATTTTTAATAAGTGAATTAAATTATCCGGAACCACACTACAAACATGTGTTTGATACCACCCGATCATACCTCATTCACAAATGTTTTAAAACCTGTAAATTAAAGTATTAAAAGAATTTTGTTTAACTAATTTTTAATTAATTTTAAATAAAAAAAGTAACTTTATTCAATAAAAATTTATTAGTTTACATAAAAATTAGGTAAATTAATATTTGAATTGAATATGATGATACATGGTCTTCTGGTGGTAGGAAACAATATCTTGCACTCCCAGCCATTCGCTACGGCACATTATGATATTTTTCATATGAAATACTTTCACTCAAATAATATTTTGTAATATTTAAAATCACAAAGCTCCTTTAGTTTAAGCTATAAATCAAGTGTTCTGAGTTACCTGACGTCCGGAGCTACCTGACTTTCGGAACTACCCGACTTTCGGAGCTACCCGACTTTCCCCTATTTTTAGTTTTTCTAATATAGTTTTGTTTATGTTATTGTTTGCTATTATAAATATCTTTTCAGTGTTGTAAAGTTCATTTTATTATGTCATAAAGAAGCTAAGAAAATGATGTTTTCTTTACTATTATTGTTTTTTTTTTAATTGTTTTTCTTATATTAAATGCTAAATTTTTTTTTAGTCTTTAATTATATAAGCCAGTATCTGGAAGTTTAATTTGGTATAAAATTAGCAACTTAAATATAAGCACACATCAAAAATGGTAATAAAAACAAGAGTTGCAAGAGAAAACTAGATTTGAAACTTAGATATTTCTTTTATATTATAACTAGTTTGTAAAAAATTTATTTGAATTTTTAACAAGAAGTGGTATTCAGTGACAGATCCAGGAATTGGGGAAGGGAGGGGAAGGGAATTTCGAAATATTTTTTATAGTTTGTATCACATTTGCGTCTCCTAAAAAAAAAATGGTCCTCCATTCTAAGGTATTTTAAGACTTTCATATTCTTAATTTTTATATATATATAAATTATATATATATGTATATATATATATATATATATATATATATATATATATATATATATATATATATATATATATATACACAAATTTGTGGAGAAAGAATAATAGAGCAGTTTCAACCTTTAAATGTTTAAAATTAAACTTCATCCTCTTAAAATGGCTATTTTATGTAATGTATTTTTTGGGTTCATCATTTTTTGAATTTAAAAATTTAAGAATTTTCAATTAAACTTAAATAAATTAAAGCTTTCGGAAATGAGTGTACCCAAAACTTTTTTTTTGAGACAAGAATGACTCTCTTAGAGACAAGAATGACTCTTATCGATGTAAAAATCTTTTTCCTCCATCTTTTGCAAAATACTCTAGAGTTTAAGTGACAAAGAAAATTTTAAGAAGTTTAAGTGACAAATGACAATTGCAATATCAGAAAATTGTGGTCTAAAATCTCATTCATCAAATCACCCTCCCCATCAAATCTTGTATTTGTTGAAATATGGAAGTCCGAAAATCTTTATCAGAGTGAAAAATTGAGTTCACATTTGGGTCTATTCAAAATATTCACAAAACTTTTAAAGCTCTTGGAGCCAATACCACGAGAGCAAGGGAGAAAAAATTTTTTCATAAAACTATTATCAAGTTTCCCAATGGTAATCTGATTATATATTTTGTTTCACCGATGGAACTTTACTTGGTTTATGGGGTAGAAAACCAATTATTCAAGAGTCATAATCTTATTTGGCCAAAGTAGGAGAGCAGCCAAAAATGAGGAATATTTAACAAAAGCCGTTTCATGGTGGGCAATTTACAAGAAAAGACTGCAGAAAGCATTTGAAGAATGTTGACTTAAACTCCATGCAACAGTGCACGCTTGCACTGGAAATGTTCTTAAACATAAATACTTTTTAAGATTGATGAGTTCAGATGCTATTACTCAAACCTCCTGAAAATAATCATCACTCCAAAGGCACGAGTTTTTTTTTCAATGTAATTAAATTTGTTGCTTATCATAACCGCTCACTTAGAATAAATTAAGAACAACTGAATCAGTTGTTGAATAAATGTATTAGAACTTCTGCACCCAATCAAAATGCAGGTAAAGATCAACCATACGGCATTTTTTTTTTAAAGTTACGTTCTAAATGTCTTTTAAACGTTTTTTAAATGTCTTTTAAACGTTCTTTACTTAAGAATGTTTAGAAGACGTTTAAAATACATTTAAAAGACATTTAGAACGTAACTTTAAAAAACAAATGCCCACTGGGAAGTTGCCATCCAAAGAAACTATAAGCTGCTGAAGACTATCCAAAGAAACTGATAAGCTGCTTGATTGATTACAACAAAAAGCATAATTGATTATTATAAAAATAAATCACATATACGCTACAAGATTTTCAAAATACAACTGCATTCAATCCAAAACTTATTATTCCGCTACTAAATTCTCTTTTGTAAACCGAGGACCAAAGTTGTGGAACATAATATTAAATAATGAAATGAAAACTAATTATTCTCTAAACCAATTCAAAACAAAACTTAAGCAATTACTTTTGTTAACTGAAAATTAATTAAATTTTTTCTAATAAAACTTCTTTATATTAGAAATCAATAATTAATAGTTAATTAATTAATTACTTTAGATTATTAATACATAATTAATCAACAATTGTGCATATATTTTTATCATTTTAAATGATAATCTTCTTTTTGAGAAATTTATTTTTTATTTTTGCGTTATTTATTAATCTTTTACTTTTATTTTATACTGTTTATTTGCTTTTACTTAATTGGCAATGAAAAGTATTATAAATATAATTAAATAAGTTAAACTGTAAAATGCTTTACCAATAAAATGTTTTTATATAAAATCATATCTTCTTATTTTTCAAACCAAGTTTTAAATGTTATTTTTGTCATTTTAATATTTTATTAAATTTTGTTTCTTTTATTTTACAAAACAATTGTTAAATCTTATTCTTTGAAAAACTATAAATTTTAAACGATATGCGATATATTTAAATTTTCTTTTATAATATAAATCAGAGATATATACATTGAAACTATACTTTATTGTTTAACTATATTTTGTCTAGAAATGACGAATTTTTTGGGGCTTAATGATAAGACTAAATTTGTCTTCTTCTATCCCCGGTCATGTAATTATTTTTTTTATAAGTTACGACTGTAAATTTTTTATTATCGGCAAAAGTGTAAATAAATAAAAAAATAAAAAAAGTTAAGAGTGGAGATAATATTGGTTATTCAATGGTCAAACAAACCCCTTTATAATCAATTCACACAAGAAAACAAATTTGACTATCAAAAGCTCAATTTCAAGTTTCTTCTCAATCTCAACACTCACAGACATATAAAGCTGTATCAGAATCTTCGGATTCTAAAATCTCTGTTTCTTCACCTGAGTCACCAACCTCCTTTTCTATGTTATCTTCTCCTAACTTAGTGCGGCCGTGGCGCAGTGGTTAGAGCGCTTGCTTTATAAGCAGGAGATCCAGGTTCGAAACGAGCTTTGGACATATTTCGCGTCACGGTAAGGAAGGAGGCGTGAACTTTCTGGTTAAATACACTTCCGCAGTGCTCTGTGACAAGATTGTTAGGACTTCTTGAGGCACCTAACATAACAAATATATATATATATATATATATATATATATATATATATATATATATATATATATATATATATATATATATATATATATATATATATATATATATATATATATATATATATATATATATATATATTTGTGACACGTCGACACGAATAAGTAATTTTGAACTAGCAGTTTGGTTAAAAGAAGGTATTTATTCACCAGTTACGTTTATACGTTATTACTATAATTAGTCTGGTAAAAAAATTAAAGGATAATTTTCTTAAATCGTGTTTTTGTTTAATTTTGTATTTAATTTTAATCCTTGATCACAAGTTATTGTGTAAAAGTAAAGTTATTGTGATCGAACTTTTCGAACATTTACACAATAAAAATTTAAAACATTTAGTTAATATAAACATTTATTTCAATTAAGGGAGAACTAACATGAACATAACGATTTTTAAAACTTATTGGATGTGCAAGATGTTTTTAATGGCAATAGAGAAGTTCCAAGCTGTGATCAATATAAATTACTGTTTTAAATTTAGTCTTTGATAAAATAGGTAATTTAATTTTATACTAATTCACTTTCAAAAAGTCTGTAAGCGTTTTAACTTAAGAGTTACTAGAAAATAAAGAATATTATTAGAGAACAAGAAAACGAAGAATATTATTAGAGAACAAGAAAACGGTTGACAGCAGACTTAAAAAATTGTAAATTGTATGAGTTGGGTAAACAAGAAGATAGAATGTTTCAAAGCAATGTTCTTTATGTTCAAGAAAGAAATTAATTTAAAAAAAGTATAATGAAAAGATGATTTCTCGTTG
This sequence comes from Hydra vulgaris, assembly GCF_022113875.1. NCBI lineage: Eukaryota > Metazoa > Cnidaria > Hydrozoa > Anthoathecata > Hydridae > Hydra > Hydra vulgaris. The sequence continues at coordinate 30,359,755 of NC_061163.1, forward strand.
AGCAGCGGTTAGTATTTGTAAAAAAGATAGATACAACTTTACGGCAATGGTACAGGAGCTTAAGCTTGTTGTACAAATTCACTTACAGTAGATTTTTGGATCTTGTCTAGAAAAAAAAAAACATCATTAGAAGAACCAGCTTAAATATAACAATACTATTAGATACAAGAACGAATAAGAGATTTGTTGAAGGAAATGACGTTTACAACAAAAAGCGGGTTCAAAAGATGTTAAGTTTAGAATATTGAGTGTATTTTATCCATGAGAAGTTAGTAGTGAATAATATTCCGAGAAGATTATGGAGAAGACCAACTGCTATACTTTATAGAAAGCCTTTGACATCCCAAAAGTGCTAGATTATATGTTTCACGATAAAAACCTTTTTGTTAAAACAGTTTTGAATTCAGCTGTAAAACTAGAGGAACGAAGTTTGAATTGATTGTCTTATATTTACAAAATAGTATCGCTGATCGCCAGTTAGTTGCAGATAAGTAATTGCCCAGTTGTTTTTTTTGCTTTATCATTGTACTTTCTTATTCATCCACGGCGTTTTACAAATGGTATGGACATTTTTTAACGGAATGAATTGCTTGCAAAGTAAATCATATATATTGCAGAAAAGTTCATATTACTCATTAGTGTTTTTATTTTCAAATAATTGCTTCCAGTTATTTTCCATAATCTTTTTACCAAAATTCAGTCACCTTTATTAAAGTCATATTTTTTGTTTGAGAAAGTAGTCTTATTTTCAGACGATTCAGGAAGATCATAATCCCAACTCAATATATGATGACCATGCGACGAATCACCTAACGGCAGAGAGCTAGATAAGTTGAATACTCTAGTTGAAGAGTCTGTAATAATTAAATCCAAAATATTTTTTGCTTTACCATTAGATGCTTCGAATGTTAAGAAACCAACTAATTTTTAAGGTTATGAATCGCCAATGTATAAAAAAAACACTTACCGCACTATTTTGACCACTTATTAATTCGATCTTATTATCATCGTGCCATTTGATATCCGGAAATTTGAAATCAACTGTTAATAACATACAACTATACGCTTTTCTATCAACAGCATGCTTAGCCAAAATAATTGTTTTATTTGTATTGTTTAAATGCGAAAGGTGGCCTATAGACATAACTAACAAGAACAATTTCGTTACCAATTTAATTTCACATCTTATTTGCTCGGAGTTGCTGTTGTTTAAGATCTCTTTTAGATGAAGATCAGATACCTCATTCACGACTAGATCACGCTTGATGTAGATAGCAATACCTCTTCCATGACTTATTCAATTTTTCTTTACAAGTGAATAGTTGTTTAATTGAGAAGCAGTTATTTGAGTAAACCATGTCTCAGAAATAAAGATTAAATCATTTATGTTTATGTCACAGAGTGCAGATAATTCGTTCATTTTATCCGGATTAAGAGAAGTTGCGTTAGTATAAAAACAATTTAAAAATGTATTTTTAGGGTTAGATTTAACAGATTTTATTTTTGTATTTAATGCATTTAAATAAATTTTGCAGGTAAACATTTTGATCGATTGTACTTTTGTAATTCTAGCTGTTTGTGCATCTCTCCATTTGATGAAAGGATGCTTTTTACGTCCATTGATTTCAACTTCCTGTGAGACATCAAAACAGCTACGTTTGCTAATGTGCTGAGTTTTCCGACTTGTTCAAATAATTAGATAACAAAGGTTTATTACTACTTTTGGTATCTTTCAGGGACTTTATTTCAATATCTTGCAAACCAATTCTATTAGTAAGTTCGTCAATTCTGGCAGTAATTGTTTTAATTACATGAAGAGCTTGCTTAAGCTTTTCTTTAGCAATTTTATAAGCGTTTTCCAGAGCGTCTTTGAGCTGTTTTTGTGTTATATTTTTAGCAATTACCAGTGGAAGTATTTTTAAGGTATATATATATATATATATATATATATATATATATATATATATATATATATATATATATATATATATATATATATATATATATATATATATATATATATATATATATATATATATATATATATATATATATATATATATATATATATATATATATTTATATATACACACATTGCAACAGACATTTTTAATAAAGGTATTCAAAAAGGTCATAAAGACTGATATATCCGATTATTTTCCTATATTCCTAATTTTAAACTCAAATTTAGAAATAAATATCAACACCCCAATAGTTGTAAAAAAACGTATTTTTAAACAAAAAAATCTTGAACAATTTAAAGATCAGCTATCTTTACTCCATTGGAATCATATTGACAATGCAAATAACATCTACGAAACATTTTATAAAACATTGTTTTATAAAATGTTTCGTAGATGAAAAAACATTTTTATTTACGACGCTAATTTTCCAATTGCTGAAAAAATAATAAAAACAAATAAAAGCTCAAAAACTTGAAAAACTAAAAATTAAAAGACTTAAATGGAGTATCGTTGTTTAAATAGCAAGCAAAGCTGCATATTCTTAGTTTGTAAAAATGATTGTAATAAATTAAAAAAAAAAATTATAAAAAGTAAAATATATATATATATATATATATATATATATATATATATATATATATATATATATATATATATATATATATATATATATATATATATATATATATATATATATATATATATATATATATATATATATAAAAGTAGAAATAGTAATTACAAAACTAATTACAAAAAGATTATTTCTAAGTTTACTTAATTAACTTTTTATATAGACAGATAAACGCCAAATGGCGCTATTAAGGAAATCTGCAAAAAGATTTTTTTTTTGAGTTTTATACCCAAAAATGCTGAATCTTCTTTGATTTCCTTTTTTTTAGGTATTAAAGTATAGAATATATATATATATATATATATATATATATATATATATATATATATATATATATATATATATATATATATATATATATATATATATATATTAAAGTTTATATTAAATATTTATATTAAAGTTTGCATCAATACTATATTAATGTATCAATATTATATCAATATGTTTTCATCAATCTGATACGTAATAATTTTGTATATATATTTTCTTTTTATCACGGTAATAAATGTATATTTTATATGACATACCAGGAGAAGAATAAAATAAAATAAAAAATAAAGTTTCTCGATTACAAAGGGGTTAAAAAAATCGTCAAAAATTAAACAAAAGTTATATATTAAATATTTAAAAACAAAAACACCTGTTTGCGAAAAAAAATAAAAAAACTAAAATATCTAATTAAAAAAATACCTAAAAAATACGCCTAAAAAGAAATTACTACTCAGAACTAATTAATAAATTTAAAAACGACTTGAAACGCACATGGCAAATTATGAAAGAAATTATTGGAAAACAAAAATCATGCTTAGGTTTTCTGCCGTAGATGATTAAAGTTGATAACATTACTTTATACGATCCAAGAGCCATATCTCATGAATTTAATAAATTTTTTATTGGGATAGGTCCTTCTCTATTAAATAAGATTCCAAATACGACGACTTCTTTTAATTATTTTCTCGTGCCTATGGATAATTGCATTTGTTCCGATGAGTTAACTTCAGAATTATCTTTTGAGGAATTTGGTAGCTTCGAATTCCTTGAAAAGAAAAAAAGCAACAGGAGCAGATGAAATTAATGGAAACGTAATTATAGACTGTTTCGATATATTAAAACATGTTCTTTTTAAAGTTTTTAAACCTTCTATTAACCAAGGAATATTTTCAGAACAATTAAAAGTTGCTAAAATTACTTCTATCTTTAAAGAAGGTGACAGATCGAATATTAGCAACTATCGTACCATCTCTGTTCTTTCAGTATTTTCAAAAGTTTTAGAAAGAATAATGTCTAATTAAATATACAAACATCTCAACAAAAAAAACTTACTATATAACAAAAATTCGGCTTTAAAAAAGGCAACTCGACGTAGCATGCAATAATCCAGTTTGTGCGTGAAATCTCGAAATCTTTTGAAAAATCACAGCACCTGTTAGGTATCTTCATTAACCTATCAAAAGCTTTCGACACTGTAAATCATTATATTTTATTGCAAAAACTTAAATACTATTGAATTAAAGGTACTGCTTTAAAATGGTTTAGAAGCTACTTAACAAAAAGAAAACAATTTGTAATTAGTAACGATGGTTATCAAAATAAATATCTTGATGTCGTATGGGGTGTTCCTCAAGGTTCAATCCTCGGACCCCTACTTTTCCTGATATATATAAATGATTTGAATAAAGCTTCCAACCTTATAAGTATCATGTACGCAGATGATACCAACCTATTCCTCTCAAACAGTAATATATATGAACTCTTTACCACTATGAACAAAGAACTAAAACATATATCAAACTGATTTAAATGTAATAAGCTAACTTTAAATGCGGTAGTGGTGTAGTGGTAAGAGCGCTCGCTTTGTAAGCTAGAAGTTCGGAGTTCGACTCCCACCATGTCCCTGGAAGTACCGGGCTCAATTAATTTCTCCGCGCAGCAGCTTTGCTTGTCAAGGTTCGTGTTTCGGAGTTAAAGAGTTGAGAGAGGGTTGTACCACGATTTACAACAAAAGCTAAAGAAAATAAAAAAAAACGAGCAGCCTCCTCGATTGCAGTGGCCTCCTCGGGCCTTGGGGAGGTGAATAATTAAAAAATAAAAAAAAGAAATAAAAAAAAAAAAAAATTAATAAAACCAAATGGACTCTATTCCATTCGTATGCAAATAAGCGATAATTACCAACAAATTAGCCGCAACTTTATATAGACGAAATAGAAATAAAAAATGATTCCGTTACAAAATTGTTAGGTGTTTATCTCAATGAAAACAACTCCTGGAATCAACACTTTAATTATGTTACTACTAAAATTTCAAAAAACATTGGGATTCTATATAAAGCTCGTAACGTAATAAAAGTTGCTTAAGCCAACTTTATTACTCTTTTATCCACAGTTACATAAGTTATGCTAACACTGCTTGGGGGAGTATTGTTAAAAGTAAATTAAAACTTCTTTATCGTCGTCAAAAACATGCGATCTGCATGTTTAACTATGCCGATCGTTTTAAACGTACAAAACCTGTTTTTACTGAAATGAGATTATTAAATTTGTTTAAACTCAATGTATTTAAAGTTTCATGTTTTGTATATTTATGGAGAAATAATTTATACTCTACCGCTTTTAATAATATTTTCAAACTCAAACCTAACAACAAATACGATGTGAGAAACATAAATTTTTTAAATGAGCCGTTTTGTCACACAAAGTTTAATCAATTTTGCATTGGTTATCGTGGGCCCCACCTATGTAATAATATTGTTCTGCGAAATCTCGATCAAAATTTGAAAATTGTTATTTTATTTTTATTTTTTAATTTTACTTTATTTTTTGTATGTAATACTTGTCTTTATTTTGCTTGCTTGTACTTTATAAGGTTCTGACGTCAAGATCTTGTGGTCTTCTTTCAGATCCTAGCTTATGTTTAATTGTTAGCAATTTATATATGTGCGCATCTATACATCTATAAGTGTATGTATGCTTTAATTTATATATGTGAGTGTTTTTCTTATTTTAAATATACTGATATATATATATATATATATATATATATATATATATATATATATATATATATATATATATATATATATATATATATATATATATATATATGTATATATATATATATATATATATATATATATATATTGATGAGATATTATAAATTTTCCGAAAATATAAGATGAGATATTATAAATTTATTAATTCGAGGCTCAAAGACTCGAATTAATAAATTTATAAAAGACATTCTTTTCTTTGATCTTATATAAGATCAAAGAAAAGAATGATTAGACAATTTTAGAAAATTAAAGGGGTTTATTAAAATTATGAAGAAATTTAATAAATTCTACAGAATTTTTAGTAGAATTTATCAAAATTGTAACTAATTATCATACCAGCAGGCAGTAAAATAAGATTCAGTTTTGAATTTTATAGAGAGTTCTGGAAAACACTTTTGTAAGACTATGACAGAAATGTTGTGTGGACCACAAGCGATAGAAGCGTTTTTAAGAGAAATAACTTCAGTAACAGAAGGAGTGATTTGGATATTTAAAATTGGATCAACCTGTTTTTCTAAAATGATAGAAATTTGTGATCTTTTGTAATATAAAAATATTACAAAAGCTCACAAATTTTAAAATATAAAAAGAAAACTTTAGAAAGAGTTTTTAGGCCATTCTTAATCAAAATATTGTATATTTTGAGACCTCTAGTGGGAATAGCATTTATCATTATAGGTTGCAGGGTATATGTGATTAATTTTATTAAAATGTGTACACTTTTTTTATGCACAAATTTGAGAAAAAAAAACCTAATAATATTTAACACGTGTTAAATATTATTAGGGTTCTTTTCTTTCAAGTTTGGGCATAAAAACATAAAAATTGATAAATTGAAAACATATTTATTTTTAAATAGATTAATAAAACGTGCGAATTGACATACATTCAAAATAACTCTTCAGAAAAATTTTAAGTAGAGTGCATTGATTTTGTCAATCAAGCAATCAGTTAATTGATATATTTCTGAAATAGTTATTACTATTGTAATATACTAATGTATTATATTACACTAATATACTAACACACACACACACACACACACACACACACACACACACACACACACACACACACACACACAAGCATACACAAACACGCAAACTTATATACATACACAAAGCTTTAGATATATTAACAATGTATAGGTTATAGAGCATTTAGGTCAAAGGGGAAATTTATTCCAAGCTTTTGAAATTTTATGCCTGTAAGTAGCAGAACAATGTTTTAAGACTAAACAAGACTAAACAAGACTAAACAAGACTAAACAAGACTAAACAAGACTAAAAAAACAATGTTTTAAGGTTTAAATTGTAATTCTGAAAATACATTATTTTTAATGCATTGTTTTGAAGAGATCGTCACAGCTTGATGATGGGTAGTCCCCATATTTGATAAGCATAATGTATAGGAATGCTAAAAATGGCATGGTATATTTTTGACATAATGATGAACTTCAGTTAGAATTTCATTTGATCTGCCTATTGGCAAAGTCTTTAAACAGGATACAAACAAAAGATTGGGGTAAATTTAAATTCCAAGTTTATTGATTTTACAGTTAATTGAGTTACAATTGATTGAGTTCACAGTATTGAATTTCTACTCACTTAATCTAAAATTAAAATTTTTATTTATTTTTAATTTATTGAATTTGAATATAGCCAGTTCAGCATCGCTACAGTTGAAAGTCTATTTAAATAAGTCACAAAACTAGATTGGCAAGATCTGAGCAGCCGTGGCGCAGTGGTTAGAGTTCTGGCTCAGAACCCAGAAGTCCGAGGTTCGATGCTAGCACTAGCCCAACAAGCGACATTGGTGCGGAAAAAGGCGTGAACTTCCTGTTAAATGCTCTGCCATGGAAGGTCATGAACAATGTTTTTGTTAATTTTTTTAAAGATTTTATTAAGTTTGTATTATCATCAAAACGGTAAGTGGTTGCAAACTTAATGGAGTTATTAAGGTCATTAACGTAAAAAAAAAGTATTGTCCTAATACTAAGCCTCGATGGATACCATTCAAAAACTTTATTTGAATAAATTTTCAGTCATTAATGGAACCAAACTACCTAAATCTAAGGATACCGGTAGATATAATTAACTTTGATTTTGCCAAAGCAATTGATAAAGTTTCCCATAAAAATATTTATAAATTAGGCAAAAATAGAATAGATTACCAATCAATAAAATGGATTTGTGCTTTTCTGACCAATAGAAAACAAAGAGTCACATTAGAAGATTTTACATCAAATTGGATACTGGTAACAAGTGAATTACCTCAATGCTCGTTGCTGGGACCCATACTGTTTATTCGATACATTAATGATATGTTGGACAATAACATGTCACTGCAAACTGTTTACAGATGATTTAAACCTAATAGCTGCTGTTTCTTATAAAACTCTGGTGGTAAATTGGCTAGCGAATAGCTAGCTATAATTATAACGATAAAGCCAACGATTTGGCCACGAGGATCGCTAGCTTTTTTAAGTTAGCGAAAAGCTATCGATATTTGTAAAGATAACCAATAACATTAAGACAGTGATTCGGCTACGAGGCAGGTAGCCTAATAAGCTAAAGACCCACTGGCTGTTTTAGATAGCTTCATATTGTAATAAAATTGCTGTCTAAAATATTTTGATATGTAGCTATCAACCAGCTATAGATTTTTAGATATTTTGTAGCTAGCTACATAGCTTATGTAGCTAGCGAAGCATTGCTACAAAATAGCAATGTTTAAAGTTCAATTATTCATAATTATAATAGACTTAACAATAAAAATCGAATTTTTAAAGATGTTAAAGACATTAGGAAAAATAAAATAAAAAAAAAAATCGCTCAACAACCCACTTAAGTGAGTGGGTTGTCGAGTAATTAACACAAAACTCTTACTGGGGTTTGTAAAGGCATTTAAGTTTATCTAAGAATGCGTAAAACCTCTTATACATGCTTTTTAAAAACATTTTCTTACATTAGAAAGAAGGGAGATTCGTCGGTAATTAAACATGTTTATTGTAGATCAATTTTTAAATATTGCTATGACTTTAGCAACTTTGAATGCATCTAAGGAATAAACTATTTTGAAATGAGTTATTATTATAACTGAATAGGTTAAAATTAATATATGAAATAAGTTTAAGAAGGAATGTAGAAAGGTTAAAAGGACTGAATCTTTTTCCAGTTCTAATAGTAGTAAAAATCTTTTAGTTTTTCTACATATATGATACACTCCCTCTTAAACTTATCATTTACTTAACATTTTTCTAATCTTACTTAAATTAAAGCTGCACCAAGCAATGTTAGCGTAGTTTAAGTAGTTTTAATTTAATAGCTGTTTGACTTTGTATTGTATACCAATATCTTTAGAAGTTTTATCTTCTATTATGCTTAAATGTTCTTTTCAGGTAATATTTTCGTCGAAATTCACACCCAGAAACTAGAGCTGCAAATGAAAAGATCAGGAACTTTTAGAAGAGTACTTTCTCTCTCGTGAACTTTTTTTTATTTGTATTTATTTGACTTAAACCATTCCATTAGATTTAAAAACTCTTTGTTGATTATTTTAAATAAAAGATTGACATCTCCATGAGAATAAAATAAATTCGTGTCATCTGCAAGAATCACTTAGTATAAAATGTTTGAATATTTATTGAAAATCAATATTATTGAAATCATTTATATAAATATAAGTGGATCTAGAATTGATTTTTTAGGAACACCACAAATTATAGTTTGGTAATCTAACTTTCCTTTGTCGTTAGATGTGTATTGTTTTCTATTGCTTAGTTTATTTTAGAATTAATCTAAAATATTAGTTAATCAAAATTATTAAATATTTCTAAACTATAAAAGAAAAAAAAGAGAAGTACTTTGTTTTTGGTTATTAAAATTAAATTTTTTAGATATCTTTGATGATAACCAATAACATTAAACAACTTCTATTTTAGAAACTGATTTTTCTGCCAAATACTATCACAGCTCACGGGCTACGGCGACAGGGGGCTAAGATTTTTTTTAAAAGGACGTTTTTTTATATTTTCACAAAGTAGATTTTTAATATTACTTTATTTATGTTTTAGGTTATTTTGATATCCCCTCCAATAAAATGTTACGCCGTGGTCCATACAACTTTCATTTTAATTCATTTACACTGATTTTATTTTTCAAAAGAAGATAAATTATTAAGACAAACTTGATTTTCAAAATGTCAAACAATGCTTTTTTTCATAATGAAAAAATTAGGCTAAAGATTCAGTGTTTTTGGTCTGCTTCCAAAAAGGTTCAAACATCCCTAAATCTAATACTGATTCCACACTTATAAGAGTTAGAAAATATTTTATTGAGAATAATGATCCTGAAGGCCATTATTTACCTTCAGGTATCTTTGACAGATGTAGAAACCTACTTTAAAAAATCAAAAGGTGAGGAGACCATATCTCAATGAACATTTTAATTTTGTTTTAAATTAAAGTTATATTTACAATACCACAAGATCAAACCCATTGTCCCAGTTTATTATTTATTAAACAGCACATTATGGTTCAATTAGCAAAGGTGATGGGCTCTCTAAGGCATCTTCATTCCGATTAGAGAGATTTCCACTGGCACAAAGTTTTTTACCCTCTCGGGGTCCTGTCAAAGTATGCCAGTGTTGTTGGCAACCAATAAGCAGAGAAGTCTCTCATTAAAAACCTTGCACTGTTCAAAATGCAAGAGAAAATCTTAGTACACCTAAGGTTTAGTTTCTTTGTGAAGCAAAAATTGTTGCTACTGACATTATAAAACAAAAAAGTTAAAACGGGTATTTTTTAACTTTTTGCTTTATAATGTCAAAAAGCGGATGTAGGTGATACATCCATTATCAAGTTAGCAACTAGAGGGAAAGATTTAAATGTTACAATAAATATCAAAAGTTGCTCAAAAACTCAGTTTCCTTTTCAACTCCCAGTGTCTTCTAATGAAATAAGTAGGTTTCAATCTACACTAGGCCTTTCTCTAAAGCAAACTTGTAAAGCAACAACTATTTTTTGGAACTGAAAGACAGAAAGTCAATAGAATCTTGTCTTACAGAGAAACTTAGTGAGCATGATAAATATTTGACATTCTTTTATAACTCAACAAATATGATTTTTGATGTGCCGAATGTTAAAAACTAAACAAGGAAAACTTAGCGTAGAATAGTGTGTTGCCATTATATTTCTGGATTAATTGATCATAAACTTGAGAAACGTGAACTTCCCCCAAATGAGTATATAATAAAAATAGGAATAGATAGGGGTTGGAGGCTTTTTCAAGATCTGCATGAACATAATTAATTGCCAAAATAACCAAGAAAAACAAAAAATTTACTGTTATAAAGAGACTTGTTCTCATAACATTTCAAGATTATGGTGTAAAGAAACTTATAATTTTGGCTATTGTTTATTTAGTGTAAAGAAACATAATTTTGGCTATTGTTTATTTAGTGTAAAGAAACATAATTTTGGCTATTGTTCAATCTGGTACAAAACTTCAAAGAATGGTTTTGGAAATCCATACTTGACTGGATAGTTACAAACACTTGGGATGATTAGATCAAATGCTTAAAACTATAAAATAGCCTTGGAGTTCATACAAAAGTTGGTTGAGCCTCCCTTTGATCAAAACTTGTTTTTGATTTCCTGCCTGTCAAGGAATTGCACATGGCTCTTGGAATTACCAACTGCTTTTTTGATCACTTGAACACTTTCTTGAATTAGATAGTTTCTTTTTTCTTTAAAGCTACTAACTGGTCAAGCAAATTGGGCATCCAAAGGCCTCCAATGCATGGAGGGAATTCAATGGTAATCAATGTCAAAAACTCTTGAACAAATTTAACTTAGTTTTAAAATTAGAACAAAAATAATTTCTGCTTTTAGAACTTTTGATAAAGTTTGTAAAATCTTTGGCAATGGTCCCAAGTACAAGTCATCTCTTAATTTGAAATTGCATACAAAGATATTAAAATTTCAATCACTTCAAATGTGCATACTTTTATCCTGCACATAACAAAATTTTTTAAAAATCAGTTTGAAAAGCATGACACTGAGTAGAAAAACAAAATCTCAAATACTCAGAAGAATTTTTCAAAAAGACTTGGGTTTTATAGTGACAAGCATCAGAATCCGTTCATTAAAATTTTATTAGGCTATGAGAATTTGGTGCCAACAAATGAGATCCCATAGGAATACAGCATGAAACTTAAAAACTGTGTAATTATTTATTTTGTTCAAGACATATATAAAGAATGAGAAGAATAAATAGCAACTGAATGAATATTTAATGATAAATACATTTAATGTATTCTTGATTCGAAGAATCTGTTAAACTTATAGACATTTTTTTTTTTTTTTTTTTTTCGTTTAAACTGCTAGAATACATCATTACACAAAATATTAAAATGAAAAATTTAATTTAAAACTGTATAAAAAAAATAGGCATAAGTAAAAATTAGCATAAGTGAAACAATAAAGTTTGCAAACATTGGCATAAGTGTGAATTGACATAAGTGCAAATCCTATGTGGAATACCAATGTTTTCAAATTTTTTCGGCGCATTAATACCTTTCGCACTTGTGCCAGTTTGCACATTCGCAGATTCGCTGTAATGAAATATGTATCAATTCAAAAACTTTATTGGTATTCGCATACCAATGAAGTGTATCATCAATTAAAGAAAAGTTGGTTATAAAATTATTATTAATCATTAGAATTATAGGATGACTATTTCTGCCCCTTGGTTTGGTGCCAATTACGTCTTTAATAACGTTTTAATAACCTCAAAAACAGAGAAAATAATGAATTATATTAACTCACGTTACTGTAAATATAGTAGTAATTTTGGAAATGTTGGACTTTTTAAGTATTTTTTTAAACGTGTTCTTTTACTTAAATATATATTATTTTAAATACTGCACTTCGCTTTTAAATCGTAAACTTTACTGAGTAAAAAATTTATTACGTATTAGTAGTGTTTACTACGTATTAGTAGTGTTTACTACGTATTAGTAGTGTTTATAGCGTATTAGTAGTGTTTACTACGTATTAGTAGTGTTTACTACGTATTAGTAGTGTTTACTACGTATTAGTAGTGTTTACTACGTATTAGTAGTGTTTATAGCGTATTAGTAGTGTTTACTACGTATTAGTAGTGTTTACTACGTATTAGTAGTGTTTACTACGTATTAGTAGTGTTTACTACGTATTAGTAGTGTTTACTACGTATTAGTAGTGTTTAACATCACTAAAAAGTATTATTTAATTCTTATATTTGATAAAATAGGAAATTTATCGATTTTGTGACGTTTTGTTACAAGAGGTAGGGGTATTTCATTTTGTAACGCAACATTCTTTTTAGTTTCTGTTCTAGAGAAACTTTCCTTTTGATTAATAGAGCGCTTAGTCAACATAAAACCTCAGTTGATATATGCAGAGTAAAGATACCGATTATGGAATAGTAAAGCAATGTGGAATACTGGTGTTTTTCAGAAACTATTAGAGGTATCTACATTCCTTAAAATTTACATTCTATTACAATCAGCATTCCTTAAAATATCGCATAATGTCTTATTTGGTGTTTATAGTTTTTTTTTTCTATGCACACAAACTTTATTGTGATTTTTTAGTTCAATTTTATTATTTGAGGTATATAAACAGAAATTTTACCTTATTATGCTATAAACTAATTAGTTATCTTACTTAGTTAACACTTCGTTTATCTATTAAAAATGTTTTTGCTAGAATAAATAGAAATACGAATAGAAAGGAAAGGAAGGTGAGTATTTCACATTGATGAACAATGGTCAATACTTATGATTCTGATTAAATTAAGTTTACACATTCCGTTTTATTGTTTCTATTGGAGAATATGTTAATATATTGGAGAATATGTTAATATCTTGGAGAAATATTCCACATTAAGTAGTTTAAGTATTGCATATTATGAGACCAAAAAAGGCATAAATGAAAAGGTTTTTTTAATAAAGGTATTAAAATCAACTTTTTTTTACGCTTAAAACTGCCTTAAACAATTAAACAATTAACAAATTTTTAAATAAATTTTTATAAAGACTACTTTTAATATAACGTAATACTTACGTAATACTTAATACCTAATAATAATGTTTATTTAGTTGCTTTGTTCTTACATTCCACTTTTGATAAAATTATATTGTTTTATTCTTACATTACATTTTTTATAAAATAAAAATTACACAATCGCCACCTTTACTATACGCTCGACTACGATTATTCCAACTTAACTTAAATTAGAATTGACTTTTTAAGTTGATTAGGGGTTAAAAATGTTAAAATTGAACAAGCGCATTGCTGAGTAAAGATGCAAAAAAAGCGGTCATGATAGAACTTTAAGATTACAAATATTAAAATTTTTTTTAAATTCTTATAAGTTAAAGGGAGAAAGTATCTACATTAACGAAGATTTTTGCTATGAACAAAAAAAGATTAGTGATAAAGAATGAAAAGAATGAAAGGCAGCTCGGAAAATGTGAATATATATCTTATGGTAAGTGTACGTGTTAATCGTACGCGATTGAGTATCAAAAAACCGTGCCAAGAAAGCTAGAATCAAGGTGGTGGGCTGCTAAAAAAAAAATTTTTTTATCAGTTATATCTATAATTTTGTTTTACTGGTTTTTCTTTTAATTATTCTTAACTTTTTTTTTTTTTTTCTTTTTTAGGTTTACACAAAATCCCCGTTGCAAGCTTTTTTTGTTGTTTGAGAGGTAACTTTCAAACATTTTTTATTTTATTTTAAAACATTTCTTTCATAACTTTCAAACATTTATGAGCGTATGTTTTTGTCAAGTAAAAAACCTTTTGTAAAAAATTGAGATAACCGGAACCTGGGAACAAATAAAGCTCTAAACTTTTTGCCCCCCCCTGCCCTTAACGAGAGAGCAACAAGTTTATAAAATATTTTTTTTACTATTCATTACTAATATTCATTGAAAAATTTTAAATTTTATACAATAATCTCTTAGTGTTCAAAAATTATGACAATATAAAGTTTGAACTCCCCTCAATTTGAGGAGCCTGTAAACTTTGCATGGTCATAAAATTGAAAACTTTAAAATTTTTGCTTGAAATTTGAAATTTGTCGATGAATATAAATTTAGTTATAATTGTAAAAATAATAGTTAACGAACTCGTTGCTCTCACGTTAAGGGCAGGGAAAGGGCAAAGAGTTTAGAGCTTTATTTGTTCCCAGGCTCCGGCCATCT
>NC_061163.1:30379659-30414659 GCF_022113875.1 Hydra vulgaris
AATTAAGTTCTTTTAGTTTCAACATGAATGGCAGAAGTTTTGTTCATGTAAGTAAACTTTTCCTAATTCTGAACGGTTTAAGATGAAGTTTGCGTGAACTATGTGAACTAATCACACTTTCTTTTTTTTTTATTAGTGATACAAATCTCTGTGACTTTAGACTTTTAATGGCGGCTAAAGTTAAAAAAAAATAATTGAAAAAAAGTATTAAGAAATGCCATATTAAAGAAATTTTTTATTTTTATATTTGAACGAAAACCAATGTTAAAAAATATTAAGTATTACCATGTTATTTTTCAATATATAAATTTTATAAAAAGATAGGCTATTAGGTTCACAGTTCTGTAATTGTACACTGTTGCAGCAATAATCTCGTTTTCCTTTTTTTTACTCATAATAATGACACGTAAACATCGTAAAAATCTTTTCTTTGTTGTGGTCTTCCTGCAAATGCCCGTGATGGTCGTGGATAAAGATGATACTGTCGTCAGGACTTCTCAGAGCAACCATACACACAAAAAAATAGTACAATTTATCAAATTAAATTTAAAACAAATTAAAAGTAAACAAATAAAAGAACCTGCGATATTGTCGAATTTCGTAATAAAATGAGGAGCCCATTTGCAAAACGCGTTAAGCCCGAGTAAACTGATTTTAAGAAAGCAACAAAAAAGTTAACTACTTTCAGTTGCGCATCAACAGAAATTGGTATTTTCTTTGTCCATTTTTCGGACAAAAAGTTTTAGTTAGCCTAATATATAAATAGAGGATAGATTTTTTTTATTTTATTATTTTTTGTATATTTTAGGTTTATTTTTTGTTCCTTAATAATTAAAAATTCGTAATTACTTAAAAAAGATTCGTTAACAGTGAATATATAAATAAGAACAAAATATTCCAAAGTGGTTTTACAAAAATAATAAAATTGATGAACTTTTTTACATTTTGCTATTATACATAAGACTTAGAACATTATATACATTTAGTTCAAACAATGTTAATAAAGACATTTGTTCAATTGAGGTTTTGAGTGTTCTGTTTTATTTTTAAAATTAATAATACGTATAGCATGCTTCTGTTTACGATATAGTGGTTCTAGTTTCGTTTTATTGGTACTAACCCATGGTATATTACAGTAGTTTAGGTAACTTTGAACAAACTATAGTAGATTTGTTTGATTAGAGGTGTTTTTAATAAATAACGTGACTGGTATATTACTCCTATGCTTTTGGATATTTTACTACCTAAATAAGCGATATGTTTATTCCAATTTTGATTTTCGTCAATAAAAACACCAAAAATTTTTGTAACAGTATCCCTACTTATTTTTCTATTTGCAATAAAAAATTTTGAAAAAGAAGATTGAACTTCTATTTTTAAAAAAGGAAGGATGAAATAAAGAAAACTTTGTTTTACTTGAGGTAATAGAGAGTTTGTTTGCCCTAAACCATTCTGAATATTTTTCTAATTTATGGTTCATTTCTATGCACAGTTCGCTATCTCAGTATATAGAATGTGGAAATAGAATTAACTCAAAATTTTAATTTTTGTGATTTAGCGCGTTTTGCAGATGGGCTCCTTAAATTAATATATCAGTGTTTAATCTTTTTTTTTTTTTACACAAAGTTTTATTTTCGTGCACGGAAAAAAAACGACACGTATATGTCTTTCCAACAAAAATTAAAAACCTACTTTAAAAAAGAATTTTAATGTCAAACCTTGACATTAGATCATGTAAATACAGATAAATTGCAAATATAATTGTTCCCATTTTTAAATTATTGTTTATTAATTACTATTGAGTCTTTAAATTTTTGGCAGGAAGTAATAAACGTTAATAAACATACTATAAGGCTAATAGCGTGAAACTATTTTGTTAAAAAAATTATGGCCACTGTGCTTCTTGTTTTAATATTTCATTAACTGCTTTCCTTCACTGTTACATTAGAGATAGTTTTAAATTTAAGAGAAAGCATTTCCTAAAAGGCTTTCAAAAATCTACAGAAATTTTTAAACTTTTAAAAGCCTTTTAGGAAATGCTTTTCAGAGTTTAGGGAAATTAAAATAAAGGAAAGCGTCTTCATAAGCTGTTTTATTTATATACTGATAAAATGGTTAAAACCTTATTATTTTTAGAAAATTGTATAAATTTCTCAATAAGTCTGGAAAAAGTTGTGACGTTAATTGATTTTCGCACGTTTTGCGTGGAACGTTAATATTTTCAACAATAAAATTTAAAGAGTAATTATTGCGCAAATTGACAAAATTTTAAAGTTAACGTTTTTCAACTCTTAAAAAACGTTTTCCAAGTCTAAAAAGCGATTCGGTAATATTTTGAATGTGAGTTCAAACGATCGTGATTTCTTTTACAAAAGAAAGAAATTTAATGAAAAACTAAAATCTTTTGACTTCTTTTTGAAAGTATATTAAGATTTCAAAATTTTTTTATATAACGCAATTTAATTACTATTTACAAAGCAGAAAAATAAACATAACTATCTTTTAAGCCCGATCACTTAAGCTTTTTAGCGCGCTTTTAAACCCGGTCATTTAAGCTTTTTACAAACGAGTTAACACGTGGATCTCCAGCCATATCGTAATTTCTGAAATGATGTAAATCGTTCTTCCAAATTATCTCTTTAGTTCCCATGCTTCTTTCCAAGACTTCCTGGTAGATATTCATTAGAGATAAACAGTGTTCTAATAAACAGCTAATTGACGTATATAAGTCATTAATGAGTAACACTGTTGCGTTGTTTCCATCATTTATTTGACTTGAAGGAACCACTAATTTGTTTCTTATTTCACGGAGCAAGTTGTAGATGCACATAAGATCTGCATTTTGAGGAAGATCAAGAGAAATTGTTTTTATATAATTATTTAAATCTTGGTCATATATATCTTGAAGTAACGATGGAATTAAAATCAATGATTCAAGCTTTTTAATAACGTCATTGTATTCGTCAATCATACACATAAAATCGTTATTCTTTACAACTCTTCGAATGCGATCAATTTGTTGGTTGTCATAATAAACGTGCCTTACAGAGTTTATCTCAATTTTACAATTATAAATATCATGGACAATCCATGCAACATGTGTTGCTTCTCTAATCATTTTTTTCAAAGCTAAACACTTTTCAGCTAATTTTATGCTAATAAAGTCTACATTCGAAGGATTATCTGTCTTGCTGTAATACCAATTTCCTTGTCCAAATAATAGCTCATGCTTTAGTGACACTAATGCGTAGAACAAATCTTTGTAATCAGTTATATAATATCTTGTGAAAAAATCTGAATTTGTGATTGTTTCGTGAACAGGCACGTCTGTGAGTAAGGAAGGAAATAAAATAGAACTCTCCATTTCATTTGAAACTTCTAAAAACATTTCAGAAATACCTTTTAATGAAAATCTTTTTTTTAACAATTTTAAACTTTCCGACATTTTCTGCAGGAGATTTACTCCAAGTTAACAACTATCTTTCTTAAAAGCGTTCTCACAGAATGAAATGCATAGTTAAACCAGTGGGATAAAGAGAGAATTGTATATACACGTGTTTTTGTGCGTGTGTAAATAGTCTACCAATGATATAAAAGTTCAATGAACTTAAGAACCAATGAAATTTGAATCTATTTAAACAATTACTATTTACGCGTGATCGTACACGTTTGTTAAAGTTTCTTTGCACGTTTATGTAATTCGTTGGTTTTTATTTTTTATTGCAGTAATCATGATTGCGAAATGGTGATAAAAAATATATTGTTGTGAAAGATTGTTTTAATGTTTAAATTAGATTTTTTAATATAGAAGCACGGAATTAAGCAAAATTAAAACTTGAAATAACAAGAAATAATAAAGCGCGTAATATTTTTAAAACTTTAGACTTGGTTTTCTAAAAACTTTAGACTTGGTTTACCAAAAATTATAGGCTAAGTTTACCAAAAATAAAAAAGTTTTTTATCTTTAAAACGTAAATAATCTATTTACGTTGATTTGATGTTATTTAATCATGAGAAAAATGCTTTGATGACCGAAAGCCTTTTTTTATTTAAATAACAAAATGCAAGCTGATCAAAGAGAGAAAAAAGCATTTAAACCGATAATAACGGTTTGCTTATAATATATTTCCGTTCAGTAATCTAGCAATTAATAACACTGAAAGTAATTCCGATTTTTCACAATTTTCTTCAAAAATTATCAGATATATTAGTAAAAAATATAGTTGAATAAAATCTCTTTTCTTCGTTGTAAATTATAATAGGGATTGTCACGCTTGTGCCGCCAAGCCTTAGATTACCACTCATTTATATACCTGCGTGTGTGCACGCGCGTATATGTAAAGTCTTTAACCTTTCTCCATATTAAGTTATTTTTAACGGTTTGTGCGTGTGTGCGTTAGTCTGTAATTGTTTCAAAAGCATTAAAAGTTAAGTGCTGTATTTGACTGTATTAGCACTTTACATATATTAACTACTTTTTAAATTCATTACTTCAATAAAAAATCTATACCTTCAGCAAAACATTTATATCACCAATCAAAAAAAAAATTATCAAATAAGCTCGACATCCGAATTACAACCGACACAAATAGCACAAACTTTTAGGTTCCTAATAAATTGGAGTGTCTTAGCTATTTGGGTAGGTCAAAATATTGAAAAAGAAAATATATATGTATATATATATATATATATATATATATATATATATATATATATATATATATATATATATATATATATATATATATATATATATATATAAAGTATATATATATATAAAGTATATATATATAAAATATATATATATATATATATAATATATATATATATATAAAGTATATATATATATATATATATATATATATATATATATATATATATATATATATATATATATATATATATATATATATATATATATATATATAATATATATATATATATATATATATATATATATATATATATATATATATATAAACGGGAGTGAGACGTTTCTAACTTATCAAAATCAGACAAAAAAAATAATTAATATTCATTTACAAGAATTTTCCAAAAAAAAAAGTCGTACGATTAAAAAAACGCATTAATAGTTTCCATTACAAATTAAAACTTTACAAATAAGGCATTTGAAAAAAAAAATTGTTAATAAATATTAATAAACTATAGTTTATAAACTGAAAAAAATAAAAC
Organism: Hydra vulgaris; assembly: GCF_022113875.1. Classification (NCBI taxonomy): domain Eukaryota; kingdom Metazoa; phylum Cnidaria; class Hydrozoa; order Anthoathecata; family Hydridae; genus Hydra; species Hydra vulgaris. Next base: position 30,384,853 of record NC_061163.1, read on the forward strand.
ATAGTGTTAATTAAACTATATATAAGTAAAATGGAAACAAATATTGTATTCGAAGAACACAAAAAAAAGTTGTTTAGTTTGTTTTTCAATACATTAACATTTTCTAATACAATGCGATGCTTAAAACTTTTGGAAGAAGCAAAATAGCTAAGAGAATAGTTTATATAGTTTAGATACAAAAGAGGGGAGGGCGACTTTTAAAACGTCGTTTCGTTTTTTTTTAGAAGAGATTTAAGATTTTTTAAAAAAAAGTTATTAACCACTGAGTATATATCAAAATATCCAGCAAGTAATTTTCTATTTAGTAAACTCGCGTGATCTTTCAGTACTAAAGCTTTCGGCACGCAAACCGTTCGTTATTTTCTAAATTGTTTAATTATAAAATAAACAAATTAAATTTGACAACTTTTTATAAATAAATTGACGCGATGCAAGTTTTTGTAATTTAAAACTTCATCGCCACCCATAAAGTGTCATCGCAAGGTCAAAAATTTCATGCAATAAATGAAAAACGTTTTAAATAGATTTAAAGTTTTAAAAATGTATATTTAATGCATAATTAAACTTTTTTGCATAATTAGCATAGAAATACTTTTATTAGCTTTGACAAACTATTTTAAAGTTTGATATTATTTTAAGTTTTATGATCTTTTTATAAGCCCGGTTTTGCTCTTCTTTATAAACGACAACTTTGTTATTTGTAAATCCGCGATCTTCAAAAATGTAATGAATGACGCAAATTGAATGCTCTATAATCTTTATATGAAGAAAAATCTTAAAATAATCTAAAATAAACATCCTCGTTTATAGTTTATTTCCTCTCATAAGTTTGTTTAATTCTATGTTGTGAATGTAATATCATGGAATGATATGACATTTAATATCAACTATTATAAATAATATCAAATAACAAAAAGTTAATTAGTTAGAGTTAATGAATATCGAATTAAAGTGAAAAAATTAAAGAAACAAAAAAAGAGTAAAAATAAATGAAATTATTTAAACACAAAATAAAGTATTTGAAAGATTAATTTTTAAAAATAGTTTAGGAAAATTATGAAGATATCTTTTTGACAAATATACATGTTTAGCTAATTTTCAGTTGGTTTTTCATCAAACGCGATTAGTAAAATAATATCTTTCAATGCATATTTTATGCATAAACTAGTATGCTTAAAACTTAGATGCTTATTAATTTTTCATGCTTTAGTTAAAATATGTTTTGATTTTCGTTTAACTGGGCATAACAAAAATACTATTTAAGTTAAGTATACAAAGCGTCATATCAATGACGGATCCAGGATTTTTTGGTGTTTGAGATAGCTAACTTCCAGACATGGAGCAAACCCCAAACATTTGTATGATTTATACTTCAAACCCCCTCATTTTGAGGGAGTTACAAATTTTACATTGTCATAATTATTGAACGCTGAAAGATAAAACTATGAAACTTAACATTTATCAATGAATATAAGTCTAGTTGAAAATAGTACAAAAAATGTTTTATCAACTTGTTGCCCCTCTTGTTGGGGTGGGGGAATGGGGATGAAGTTAATAGACTTGTTTTTTCCCAGCCTCCAATCATTGCAATTTTTTGAATAGCATCATTATTTGACATAAGTATAAACATACAAATGTTTGGAATTTGCTCCATGACTGGAAGTTAGCTATCTCAAACACACAAAAATTCCAGGATCCGTCTCATTGATCCAAAGTTAATAAAAAAACTTTTTATTCATATTAAAAAACAAAATATTAAAGCTATTTCTTAAATATCTTGTTTGATTGAAGATTACTAAAAATTTACCTGAGCGCAAGGAGAGTCCGTGGTTATTTAGAACAAGGAGTGTGTTAAAACATTATAACTTAACTACCTAGTAAATGAACAATTTTATCTCATTTTTTTAAAATTGTAAAAACTCTATATCTGTAAATGTTATTTATTTAGAAAATTAAATTTTTTTACTTTGGTTTGTTTAACTTAAGTTATTAAGCAAGATTTTAGTTGAAAAAAAATGTTTCTAAAAGTTTATTTTATATATTGCCCACTAGGCACAGGACGTCAAAAAGACGTCTTTTAAACGTCTTTTGAACGTTTTGAATGTATTTTGAACGTTCAAAGAAGTCTTTTTTAGGTCCCGTGCCCACTGGGTGGCAGTTTACCTTTTTTATTTTTTTTTAATAGAAACTTAACTATATTTAATTGATTTTAGTCTTTTATCACTACATTAAATTGCTTTCAAAATACATGTCTTAATTATAAATTATGACTTAAAATCATAAATTCTTTTTTTTTTTTGTTAATTTTTATTATGAAAAAACTTTACATTACGTTTATTTTCTAACGTGCAAATAGACTATAATGAGATATAGATTTATCCAAGGCATTCGACACCGTTGATCACTCTATTCTGTTAGAAAAACTAAAATGGTACGGGGTATGCAATAAATTATATCATTGGATAAAAAGTTATCTATCTAATAGAAAAAAATATGTTCAAAACAAGAAATCTGGAATACTGAATATTCTGTGTGGAGTGCCTCAAGGATCGATTCTAGGACCGCTCTTATTTTTAATTTATGTTAATGATTTTAATAACGCATCATTAAAACTAAATGCTATCATGTTTGCAGACGATACAAATCTATTTTTATCTAACTGCAATACTAATAAACTTTATACTGACATGAACATTGAATTAGAAAAAGTAAATGATTGGTTCAGGTCAAATAAATTTTCTCTTAACGTTGAAAAAACACAATATACCTTGTTTCATAAAAAAACACAAGAAGAAAACCTTCCTCTAAAACTGCCAAAACTTATTATAAATTATAAACAAATTAAAAAACAAGATACTATAAAGTTTTTAGGAGTTATTGTGGATGTTTGCAGACGATACAAATCTATTTTTATCTAACTGCAATACTAATAAACTTTATACTGACATGAACATTGAATTAGAAAAAGTAAATGATTGGTTCAGGTCAAATAAACTTTCTCTTAACGTTGAAAAAACACAATATACCTTGTTTCATAAAAAAACACAAGAAGAAAACCTTCCTCTAAAACTGCCAAAACTTATTATAAATTATAAACAAATTAAAAAACAAGATACTATAAAGTTTTTAGGAGTTATTGTGGATGATCATTTATTATGGCTCCCACACATAAAATATATACAATCAAAAATTAGAAGAACCATTAGTATTATGTATCAAACTCGCACATACTTAAATTCACATAGTCTAAAGCTTATATACTTCAGCTTAATTCAATGTTACATTACTTATGCAAATATTACGTGGGCAAGTTGTCCACCAACAAAACTTAAAAAAATTCTTTCCTTACAAAAACATGCTTGTAGAATTATATACAACAAAAAAAGGGGGGACCACACTAAACCTTTAATGATGGATATGAAAATGATGAACATATGTCAGATAAATATTTTCCAACACCTAAACTTTATGTATAAATATACCAATAATCTAACTCCTGAAATCTTCATAAGTAAATTTAATAAAAATTTAAATGAGAAATATTTCTTAAGAATAAATCAAAGTAACACATATAAATTACCTAAAAAAGTAAACAAATACACAGAATATAGTATAACTTATAGAGGTCCCAAGCTATGGAACTCTTTTCTGAAAGACAATTTAAATACGGCAAAATCTTTAAATTCATTTCAGTTTCAAACAAAAACTTACGTTCTAAATCTTACGGATTAATTTTTATTTTTGTTTACAAAAAAATTTTTTTTAGCATTATATCTGATTATTAAACAGTTTGTATTTTTAAATATCATATGTAATCTTTATATATTATATGTTGAATATAATATCATATATTTAATTGGAAATTTGTATTTAAATATACTATTTATAACTTTTTGTGACTATTAGTATTTATTAATATTATATCTTTTTAACTATATATATATATATATATATATATATATATATATATATATATATTTACTATATGTTCTTTATTCACTATATGTATTTTTAAATATTATATCTTCTTTTTTGACTAATTGAGGGTGTTTTCACTTTTAATTGATACACCTTCTTTTTTCTCTATTTTCATTCTTAAATATTATATTTTCTTTTTTACTATTTCTTTTTTTTTTCCTAAATTTTCTACTTGATTTATTAACCATATATTACCATATATTATTGTTATGATCTGTAGGGGCTCTATGAAAAGATTAGGTTGGTATTTTGCCATCCATATCTTCTTTGAGCCCCTGACTGTTTATTACTTGTACATTTGTAATTATATTTTATTTTTGGTGAAAGGAAATTGTAATTTATATAAACACCAAAATAAAATAAAATTAAAAAAAAAAAAAAAAAAGATATAATCTATTCGCACGTGCGTGCGAACAGACTCACCTTTATTATATGTGATATTTACAATTAAAAGATAAAATAACGTCTAATTACTATATTCCTTTTATAATGATAAAAAACTGTATTCAGATTTTTGTATTTTATTGAACTAAAATAAACATTAGTTGGACTGATGGATGGCATTGGGAGGGGTTGTTTGGAACATTTTGAAAAAGTTGTTTGGTAACATTTTTAGCATAAGCTAACTTTTATTGCTCCAAAATTCTCTAAATTCTTTTTATACTTTCTATACTAGCCGAACGCATGTCAAGTTACTTAAGGTAGTAGAGTCAGAAATTTCTTAAATTTTGATTTTTTATATATACCTTTTTTTGACGTTTTCAGGCGTGCAGAATTGATTAATTGCAGAATTCAGAGCCAACTATAGCATATTGTTCTGAGTTGTGCCAAACATTTCTTTTGTTTTCTATTAATGTTATGACAATCTCTGCTCATATTGATATATCCAATGAGTATATACTAGGAGTAGTAATTATTTAAATTAAGTTTATACTATAAAGAGTAATTATTTAAATTTTTGACATATATAAGTATTCTGATCACGCACGAGCAGTGAAATATCTTCATACGTATTGTGTAAAAACTTGTCTTGGAAATAGATCTTAATACATGGTAATTGGCTCCGAGTATTTATCTAAAGTTGACTCGCTTATTAATAAATTTGTGCTTGCTATAAACGTCCTGTAAATAAATTATTTTTTTTAGATTAATTAATTTTTTTAGCTAAACTTTTAGATCACGTGGTCAACAACTTGGTTTTCACATTTATTATTTGATACTATATTTATAATAATAATAGAGAAACAGTTTATTTTTATTTTAAAATAAGCCTCAATTTCTATTATAAATTTAAACCACAATTCAATTTTTTGTCTATTAAAATCCATATTTTAGCCTGTTGTAGGGCTATGTCTGTTGTAATTCTCTTTTGATTACAACATACTAAAACCTCTTTGGGGTATATTTATAGATTGAGCAAAATCAAAAAATATCCAATTTAACAATTTTCAACTCGTATTGAGTGGTTTTGTAAACTATGTTTATTGCTAATTCCATTAATTCTTGAGTTTTTGATGCTATATTGCTTCACTTGCCTGTTAGGTTTCTGCCTGTTTGGGTTTGTCGGTTATTTATGCTTGTCTGTTAGTAGTTTCTTGTAAGAAAAACTTTTTTTTTTGCTATTGTACATTCAACTATGCCATGCTAAAATTTAAATTATATTTTGTGGTTTGGTTTTTGTTTTAACTAATGTTATTTTTTATTTTTTTAACTAATGTGGTTTAACATCAAAATTAAAACACATATTTTTAAGAAGTTTAAAGCTGAAACTTTGAATACGTTTTTTGTTGAAATATAATTACCGAAAACAATATATTAACTATTATTATCTTTTAATTTAGTATTATCTAAAAGTGTTATTGGCTTTAAGTAATTTAGTTTTAGTTTTTTAGTAGTTTTTTTTAGTTGGCATAAAAAAAACATCCATTAAAAACAAATAAAAATAATTTTTTTGATATTTTATTTTTTTGATGCTTTTTCTAAAATTGCGAACCATGCAAAAACAGCTTTTCAAATTTTTGCGCTAAAAAAGCGTACGTACTTTAAAGACGACCCCATAGATATTTAAGGCGGACCATTAATTTGACCGGTTAACATACAGACTTTGGTCAATTGTTTTTTTATAGCGGTCAATTTTCGAAAACTTTTTTTTTTAGTGTGTTTATTTTTACTTTCATCACAATGAGTTTTTATAAATCACAAACACTTTATATTTATAAACTAACTCGTATTCATAATAATATATAAATGTATATAAATATACCATATACAAGTTACTACTATTCATAAACTATTCATAATAATATATACTTAAAAAATAATTGCACAAGAATAAAGCAAAAATTTGCAATAAAATAAAAGCTTCCGAAGTCATTAAATAATTTAACCAAGAATAAGAAAAAAACTCATAAAATATAAATTTAAATTTATTTTTACAATCCGCCAATCTTAAAACAACCCTACACAATAGTAAATCCGAACCTTTTTCTTTTCAAACAGCAATCATTATTTAAATAAAGTTATGTAATCACGTGGTAGCATATCAAGAAGATTGAACGTCAAGCAAGTAGCATGAAAAAAACAGTTGGCATGCTTCTCAAGCAACAGAACACTGCAAGGATTATCATCGTATTTGGGCATTAAACTCTTTTGCAACAAACTTGCAAAAGGTATAGCTAAAATAAATCACATGTTTTGTTCTAATCTAATGTAATGTATTAACAGGGCCGACGACACGGTTTTTGAGGTGAGAGGGTGGGGTGGGAGTAGGGGCTTTATATCTTAAAATTTCTATAACGGAACATTTTACAATCCGTGACAAGACCAGACGGTGATCTGCGAGTATCTGCATTTTTTTTACAAAATTAAAACTTGCATAAATATTTTATTTTTTAATCTTTTTTTTTAGTATAACAAGTTTTTTTCTTTTTTCTTTGATCTGAGCTTTCTGATTGTATAAAGACGTCATAGCAAATGCTTAATTAAAAAAAACACGCAAATAAAAAAATATAAAAGTAAATAACTAACACTAAAATTTATTGCTGACGCTTGTTGTTTGAATTAACTCTTGCGCGCGAACTATTCTTATCAAATTAAAAACGGAGGTTTGAGTATTGTAATAAATATAGATAATTTTTTTTTTTTTAACTTGAACTTTTTTTATGGTTAACCTGTTTTTTTATTTAAATAACATAATTCAAATTTTAAAACATTATTTAATAATTTTAAAAATTCAATAAAAAAAAATTTAGAGATTTATCTTCTTAAGAAAGTGGTAAAAAATTACTAAATAAAAAGATCTTTTAACTAAATCATTAGAAACATTCTGAATTTAATTTAGCGACAAACTTTAACCTAATAAAATATTAGGATAAGCAAAAATATAAAGTTTATTTTAATGTTGTAATTTTTTGAAGTTGAAAGTCTAAATTTTCTACTTGATGCTTTTGTTTTGTAAGTCTAAATTTTTATTATTAAAGTAAAAAGTCTTTTTTTGTGACGCCGTAGTTAAAGTTAAAGGTTTTGTGACGCCATAGTTGAAGGTAACGCCGCAAAGGCTTTTGCTTTTTGTTTAGTACAAAATTATTCGTTTATAAAAAATTGCGCAAATGCGCAAAATGTAAAGATCATACATTCTTGTAATGACGTCATAAATGGCGGCAAAAATTGAAGAGGTTATTAAAAGAAAAAATTAAAAATTAAAATTAGAAGAGAAACTGTTTTAAGTTGAATACAATAATAGAAAATAATAATGAAATAAAAACTGATTATATATGAAATAAAAACTGATTAAATTAAGTAATAAAAAAAGGACCCTTGGATTGTGGAAGGTGACCCACTAATGAAAGCGGAAAGAAGAAAAATTAATGCTAAATAAGTAAAGCAAAAAAAGTTATAGGGAGAGTTTGCGTATTGCGAGTTCCGAAATGGTTGACCCCATTTCGCAGTCCAATAAAACGTTTCAAGTTTATTTGTGTAATATTTGACTTATTTATCTTTTCAGGTTAAGAAATGCCACTCACTTCAAAAAAAAAGGCATTTTGCGTGTTAGAGTATGTTCATACTCAGTCACCGAAGACTTCGAAGATACCGAAGTTGGTGCCTTCTTCACAAAATTTGCAAAGGAGGCACTAACTACAAAACAAGTTAGGACTTGGCACCAAATATTTCAAGAAAAGGGCTGCCTATGCATACCAAAATTGCCAGGACGACCATCGACATCAGCAGAGACAGTGGAGCAGGTTCGTTAAGCCTTTCTGCGTAGTCCTCGGAAGAGTGTTAGAAGAGCAAGTGTGGAAACCCACATTCCACAAACAATAGTTTGACGAATTCTGAGGAAAGGATTGCGATTTAAACTTTACAAGCTGCAACTCGTTCAGGCCTTGAGGGGAGGTGATAAGCGACAACGCCAAGAACTTTGTGTTGAAATGCACGATAAACTCGAAGAAGACGATTTCGATGATCGGCTAGTTTTTAGTGATGAATCCACGTTTCACACAAGCGGCAAAGTTAATAAACATGTTCGCATTTGAGGCGAAGAAAATCCTCATCGCACTGTTGAACACGGGAGGGACTCACCAAAAGTTAATGTGTTTTGTGCAATATCCAAGAAAAACGTTTATGGGCCATTTTTCTACAAAGGAAATGTGAACGGAGGTGTTTATCTTCATATGCTTAAAATTTGGCTAATTGATCAACTCATAGAAAATGAAGACGAAAATTTCATTTTTCAGCAGGATGGGGCTCCACCTTACTGGAAGCTCACTGTATGAGCCTACCTCAATGAGATTTTTACAGAGAGATGGATTATTCGAGGTACTGAAGAAGACGATTTGCTTCTGAAATGGCCACCACGATCACCCGACCTCTCTCCGTGTTTTTCTCTGGGGTTATGTGAAAAGATTAGTCAAACCCCACCTCTGGGCAAGTTGCAAGTTTTTAGGAAGGAGGTGTGAACTTTTTATTAAATGCTCATCCGCGGTGTTCTGTCATAAGACTGTAAGGACTTCTTGGGGCACCAAAGTAAAATTTTTAATTTTTTTATTTTATCACATCCTTAACAAATCCTCATATTACCCTGTACTAGGCCAATATTACTTTGATCTTAGGGCAAGATAACAAGACTGAAAATAGTTAAACATATTTTATAATTTGAACAGATAACATGGTTTTACAAACAATAAATGTATTTTTACAAATTAAGTATACTAAACATAATGCAATGTAACGTAATGTTGAAGTTTTTAGTTGTACCGCTAAAAATAGTCACAAATAAAAATACTGTTTTTGTAATTGGAACATTCCTAATGCAACCACGCTTCGCATTTACAGCTCTAAATCTATTCTTCTGTTGGAGGGTAAAAATATTTCTCTTCACAAGCAGGACATCTTATAACATCATCCTTTGAATTTGATACAACTAGATTGTTTGTCTTGGATTTTATAGACCAAGGCCTACAGAAACTTAGCTTGAGTTTATTTACACTTTTGTTAGCGTCATGACCTTTTTTTCTTTTTTTTAAAACTTACTTGCTCTTCTTTTTACCTTTTTATTTGTTTTAAAAGTTCTTTGAAGGGTGTACTTGTCATTTTTTTTACTTTTTCGTTTTTTCTCATGTTCTTTTGATTGATTTGAAATCAGAAACACTAACCAACTTCTTTGGTACATAAGAATTAACATTTGCAAATTCCGATGCCCCAAAGATGTTTTTCTACTATTTGGTTCTGAGGATCAGCATTAATGTTCTCATTTTTATTGCCAACAACACCATGTTTAGTAAGTTTTGCAGCAGCAAAGTCATATTTGCTAAACGCATGTGGATTTTTAAATCTCATTCCCACATTCTTTAAACCCATTAACAGCATTTCGAACTGTATCTACTTTAAACCCATTAACAGCATTTCGAACTGCATCTACTTTAAACCCATTAACAGCATTTCGAACTCTACTTTAAAGTAAGCGGTGCTCAATAGATCATCATTATTTTTGTCTGTTAAAGGTTGTTCTGGATGCGTGACTATAAAGTTGACACATTCTTGGCTTTTGTAGGTCTTTGATGGGACAAAAAAACTAAATATGCAGAAACTAGATGCCCGCCAGAAAACTAACATCATACCATGCAATAAGCGCCAGGTATTTATATATAAAAAAAACTACACGCTAGTGAGTTTTTTCACTTACAAATATAAAAAATTACACATCAGGCAGTAAACTTATTATATATATAAATATATATATATATGTATATATATATATATATATATATATATATATATATATATATATATATATATATATATATATATATATATATATATATATATATATATATATATATATATATATATATATATATATACATATTAGCCAATCATAAAGCGGCAAAGTTATCGTTTGGAACTTTACCGAGTTCGTTTACGAACTTCACCGAGTTTGGGAAGCGCCGTGTACAGGTCCGCCAATTATTTTTATTAGATATCATATTTGTTAAATATTATCATTTTGTTTGTGCATTTCGTTTTGTAGTTTTTGTGTTTCCCTTTTTGTTTGCGTAAAGTTTGTTATTATTTGTGCTAATTATTTTTGTTGTTGTTTTCTGTTTTTCTATTTTACCAAATTTTCTACACCTTTTTTATTTATTTTGCAATTAATGACTAAAATTTATCGTTATTTTTTAATTTAATTTTATTTTGTAGAAGTATTTGTGTTTGCCTTTTCGTTTTGTAGTTTTTGTATTTCATCTTGTAGTTTTTGTGTTTTGCTTTTTCGTTTTTGTAAGGTTTGTTTTTTATTTGTTCTGTTTTGCTAATTATTTTTATTTTTGTTTGCTGTTGTTATTGAGTGTTTTCATATTTTTTGTCTTATTATTTAACTTATTTTAGCTTTATCGTTGTTATTATTATTTTATTTAATAATAACAACGATAACAACAATTTTCTTAGCGATTTTCGGTTCATATTTGATCTTATAATTTTTTTTTTTAGATTGTTTTAGGGGGCGCCGTTAGACCGTTCTAGGAGGGCGTGGGGGGATGGAGCAGCTCGCCTTCCCCCCCCCTCCCCCCCCCACGCCTTATATTAAATCCGCCACTGATTGTTTGTATTATTATAGATAATAATAATATTATTATTATTATTATTATTATTATTATTATTATTATTGTTATTATATCTGTATTATTAATAACAATAAATATTATAAAGTTAATTATCTGGCAAAGTATTTTTTTATATCAATAATTTTGTAATTGTAGATAAAGATGATGAACAATTTTTTATTTATATTTGTATCTTTTACAATAAAAAATCCGAATGTTAAAAAAAACCTAACTTTAGAAATAATGGCTCCTTTTAGAAATACGCTCTTCAATTGGCAACTGCATATTTTCAAAATTTAACAATTTCTCAAGTTTTATTTTTTATATACGTTTCTTTAACAAGCCTTATTTATGGAATCCTTTGTTGCATTCTATTTTGCTTGAAACTCTTTTAACATTACATTTTTTGGATCCTAAGTTTTATTAGTGTGAACCTGTTTCAAAAAACGTTTTCAGCGAAGTTTATAAATATGTCTTTGACATTCAAACTGTAATTCAATTCAACCCTGTGTTAGACAGAACCTAATGTTTGTGCCAGAATGTTTTCCAGTATTAATTGCAGTTATGTCAAAGCACAGACTACAATTCTACCTAAATTCTTAACTCAATTTTTTTAACAACATTGTTTACTAAAGTATTGTAATGAGATTTTCTAGCAATCTATTCCAAAGGTAAAATCCCAAAAAGTTTTAAATTGGTACCAATGTTTAAAACAACAAATCTCTCTTTTTTTGTTTTTTTTTTGTTTGTTTGTTTGTTTTTAAAACAAAAAAAAAAACAAGTTTATATTATTTTTTAATAACCTACGAAATTTTTCCATCATTATATTTGCAATTGTTATATTTGAACCAATTAGAAATGTGATTAAGTTCTTTATTTGTAGTTGAAAAAAGTTCATAAATATCAGTGTGCGATTAGAAAAGATCAGTATTATCTACAAACGTTATACTCGTCAATCTAGAGAGTTTGTTTAAGTCATTTACAAATAAAAGTTATTGTGTTCCAAAAATAGAACCTTGTAGAACACTACAGGTCATATCAAAAATTCACTTTGATGACCAGTGTTACTACTATACACAAGTTACACTAGGTTAGCTTCGAAACCATTTTAAAACGGTATTGTTTAAAAGATAGTATATAACTTTTAAAAAATGATGATCCACCGTATCAATAACTTTTAATAGGTCAATAAAAACACCTAATGTATATTGAGACTTTTTTAAATATTAAAAAGATGTTATGTACAAATTCAGTAATTGCATATTTAGTTGAACTATCTTTTCTGAAACCATAAACAACTAACATCTTTAAATACTCTATTGAAAATAACTATTTCTAAAATTTTTAAAATCAAAAGGTAGAATTGATTTAAAGCGGTAATTACTGATAGTAAATATGTCGCCTACTTTATAAATGGGGTAACTCTAGTCATTTTTGAACGTTCAGGAAATATTCCACGATGAATGGAATTCCATAATGAACGGATGCTTTAACAATTTTGAAAAAAAATATTTCTTAATTGTTTGCAACAATCTATTACAATATTTATATATATTAATATGTATGTATTAATATTTAGCAACCGTAGCACAGTGGTTAACGTGCTTGCCTCAGAAGCTGGAGATCAATGGTTCAAAGTCACCTCTGGGAAAGTTTTATAACATCGGTAAGGAAGGAGGCGGAACTTCCTTTCAAATGCTCCTCCGCGGTACTCTGTGATAAAACCGTAAGGACTACTTGGGGCACCTAAATATATATATATATATATATATATATATATATATATATATATATATATATATATATATATATATATATATATATATATATATATATATATGTATGTATATATATATATATATATATATATATATATATATATATATATATATATATATATATATATATATATATATATATATATATATATATATATATATATATATATATATATGTGTAAGTTGATTTTAATAAAAAAGGCAGCGTATAACTATTTTTAAATATATTTTGATGTAAAAATATATCAACGATATTTCGCTGACCTATTGTGGTCAACGTCATCAGGTAATAATAAAAAACGCTACAAAATAACATAAAAACAAACCGTTTAAAAAGAAGACATTAAAAAGCGTCAAATATAAAAACCAATTAAATATAATAATGACGTCAGTTAAATTTTTGTTAAAATGGGTCCCCAAGTTCTTGTTTTAACCTTATCCCCGTCATCTCGATTTAGAACACCTTCCCCAATACCTATCTCACATCGAACTTTCGCTTTGTTAATCTCCAGAGATTCTCTAATTTTTCGTATCTTGTATTCTTGAACGACTGCCAAGGTCTTAGGATTTAGCCAATCAAAGTTACCACGGCATGTTTTGGAATGTTCCGTGGCTCCTGAACTCGACCATTTTTGATTTTTGCAAGCTCTTTGGTGTTCTGCACTTCTTGAAATGATTTTCTTTTTGGTCTCACCAATATATATATTTCCGCATGAGCATTTAAGTTGGTAAACCCCCGGATTTGAGTTCGGAGGTAGTTTAGTTTTGTTGTTGCATAATATATTACTTAAACTAGGAGCTGAAGTAAATATAACTCTGATGTTTTGTTTTTTAAATTCTTTTCGGAGTTTTGGGCCAATAATAGGTATCCAAGGTAGTTTAACAAACTTTTGATCTAACTGATTAGATGTAGTATTTTTTGAAATGCCATCTAAATAGTTTTTGGTTATTTTAATAAGATTATTTTTATTATAGCCGTTTTCAAAAAATGTATTTATGATGAAATCAATTTCTTGTGAGAGATATTTTTGAGAGCAGATTTGTTTTGCTCGACATAAAAAACCTTTAAAGACGCCAATGGTTATGCTCGGGTTGATGTTGGAGTTTGGTTTTATTTGAACATTTGTTATAAAACCAAACTCCAACATCATAGTATTGGGGAAGGTGTTCTAAATCGAGATGACGGGGATAAGGTTAAAACAAGAACTTGGGGACCCATTTTAACAAAAATTTAACTGACGTCATTATTATATTTAATTGGTTTTTATATTTGACGCTTTTTAATGTCTTCTTTTTAAACGGTTTGTTTTTATGTTATTTTGTAGCGTTTTTTATTATTACCTGATGACGCTGACCACAATAGGTCAGCGAAATATCGTTGATATATTTTTACATCAAAATATATTTAAAAATAGTTATACGCTGCCTTTTTTATTAAAATCAACTTACATATTAAATATATATATATATATATATATATATATATATATATATATATCGTATAACACGAAATGACTTTTAAAGATTATATATATATATATATATATATATATATATATATATATATATATATATATATATATATATATATATATATATATATATATAACTTCTATTAATCTGATCCGCACTAATTGTTTTATTCCTTTTCAAAACTTTATTGCATCCGCACCAATTATTTTATTCAATTTCAAAGTTCTATTGCATCCGCACCAATTTTTTTATTCTTTTTCAAAGCTCTATTGCATTCTTCAAATGATAGTTGGAAGATAATTCATGTTGTTTAAATTATGATAATTCATAATTACTTGATGCTTTTATCATCAAGTAATCTAAATCGTTAATACTTCTCTGTCGCCGTCAGAAATACACATTTCTACAACAATGCCTTATATTTTCATGAACCTTATGTAAACCCGTTCGACAACGCCCTTTTTTATTTGTTTTGTAAGTAAGCTTATTTTGAAATAAGGCAACTAGTTGAAACAGATAAAATATTTTCTCTTGTTATAAATTTTTAGTAGCTTTTGAATACTTCCAATCACTCCTTGATATTCTTATTTTTTGCGAATTCAAATTTGGTTATTAATATCAATCACTTAGGGAAACCTTTGTATTATTTTTAAATATATATATTTTTTCGTTTAACGATTATTGTGTGGATTTAACGATTGTCGTGTGCATTTAACGATTGTAGTGTGCATTTTGATTTTTCTACTACTTTTGGTAGTAGCAAAAACAAAGTAAAAGATATTTTAATTTTTTTTCTCAAGTTTTTTTTTTAAACTTTGCTTTATAAACTGTTTTATTATTAAACGTTCTAGTATTTGAATAATTTATTTGTAACTTTTTCTTAATTTTCAGAATATATTCTAGGATATTGGGTAACCATGGTAACGCCTTACTTTTTAGTCTAATATTTGAAATTTTACTTTACACATTTTATTCTAAAACTTTATACTTTAGAAATATAAAATTTTAGAAAATACTTTAAAACTGTATTATAGATTTATTATATAGAATTATCTTAAAATTTTTATAAGTTTTCAAAGATCATTAAAAAATTGCTTATTAAAACATAAATTTTAGCTATTTATTTTAAATTTAAATACAAGTATAAATGCAATATTGTAAATTATTAAATTGTTACATGTTAGACTTTGTTTTTTGATATTAAAGTTTTATATTACTGACAAACTACATAATAAAAATCCCAAAAATTTCTGTAATAAATCTTCGAAAAACTTCTGTAATAAAAATTTCTGTAATAAATCTTCGAAAAACAAACTTCTGTACTATTCTTGCTTTTTCCCACGTTAATTTAACCTCTGTCATTCCGTGGAAGAGTATTACTATACAACATTGTTACTAATAAAACTTTGACCATTTTACGTTCATCGTCTTTTATATTTACTGTTTGGAGAGTTTCTGTGCAATACATGGTATAAGAAGCAAATATACATATATAGCATATATACATAGGCATGGTAATAAGAAGAAAAAGAATTTCACAACATACTCACTGTTGTTATTAAAATATTTATAACAGCAAATGTATGTTATTATAAATACGTTTATAATTACGATTATATACATAATATTTACTTCATATAAGATAATTATGCCCATTTAAACTCTCCAAACACGCCATTCTCCAAAGTAAATGTTAATCAAAAAAAAAAAATACTTTAGACTTTGATTGATAAAAAGTCACATACCTGATGGTAGCAAATTAAAAAAAAAATTTTCTCCAATTTTTAAAAAAATTTGTTTTTACCAGATTAAAAACTGATGATAAAGTTGTATTCAAGTAAAATATGATAATATAGTTAACTTATCGTCAAACACATCTTTAAACGACAATAAAGTTTTTTTTTATAACAGGGCCTGATAGCAACAGGTACTAATAACAACAAGAACTAATAATACTCCAAAATATTTATTTCCTAATTTTTTATTTTGATATCAAAAACTAATAATAAAAAATTTCAAAACATTTCCTAGCTTCTAATTGTAGAGTTTTGAAATTAAAAAATTGTAAACTAAAGAAGTTAAACTATTAATTTATTTGCAATCATTCGTCGTGATACCAGCATATAACTGTGATCGGGTACATTCTTTTGTTTTCTCAATATTTAATTTCAAATTAATAATTTGTGTTTCTATATCTTTAACACATTGGGTGATGGTTTGAATTACATTTAAATAAAATATTTAATGTAGAACATATTTTGAAATTTCAATATACTTAGATTTTATTTTAACTATTACGTTGTATTATAAATAAGAATAATAAACATTTTTATTTAACAAAAGATAAAATTATTACTTAATATAATTTAAAACATGAATTAGTTTTATAATTTTACAAATATTTATCGAGAATAAATCGAAATATATCAATCTTGTTTGCCATTTAACTTTTTCAGTTCTAATTTAAATAGCATGTGCTGTCCTTTGCGTACCATATTTTGATTTTGGTCTCTGAGTTTCATGAGAGTTTGATTTTGTTACGCCTATTTCATCGTTATCTTTCTTTGAGTTTCTGTATTCTATAGAAATGCTAGAATTATTTAAATAGTTGTCGGGTTTACCTGAAGAGAAACCTAAGTTTAAAGAAAGTCCTTCTGAATCTTCATATCTTTGAATGCCATGATCTTTTAAAGGAGTGGAACTCTTTAATAAGTTATTAAATTCTGGCCCTAATCTAATTCCTTTAATGTCACCGTCTTTTTTACATTCCCTTTCACAGTCTTTTTCCAAATCTCTTTTTTCTACCAAATTTCTGCATAGTTGATCAAAACTCCACGATTGTTTATTTAACTGAGCATTCTTACGAACGAGTACGTCAATGCTTCTTTTAGCATCTTCTAAAGATAAATGTTCAACTTTGCTATTTTCTAAGGATAAATGTTCAACTTTGCTATTTTCTAATGTTACTTTTGTTGCGCAGCAGTTCGAAGAAAGATTTTCGATAGATTTAACTTTGTGCAAAATCGGCGGTAGTGCGTGATTCCGACTACCAAATTTAATTGAGTTATGAACGTTTTCTTCAGAATAGATTTTAGCTTCCATTACAAACAGTTTAAAATTTATCTTTTAACTAAATTAATCTGGAAGAAAATTTTTTATTCTTGATGTTTATACTGCAAAATATTAAACATTAACCAACATTCTAGTATTTTAGGCGTCACTCTATTTTTTACTTTGTTATAAAAGTGCAGAACAATTCTGTATTCCATTGATATACTTTGCGGTAAGTTTTTTAAAGTTTTATTAAATATTTAAAACTTATGACGTAATATAATTTGCAGCAACCTAAGTAAATTTTTTTGGACGAAAATAATATATAACAATGTAAATATAAACAATGAGCGTAGATATATAAACAAAATTTATGTTAAATATCAACAATTTCACTATTTCGAACAAAACTCATGAACAACCGTGTCAAAAATTAAAAAATCTCGCGGGGTCTAGAACAATTATGCATCGTTTAAACACTGTATTAATACCAATGGTCAAATTTTAGGTTACAGTTTTCCAAACTTGTGTTGATAAATTTAATAAATTTATCGGCAAATTAAGGTAAAAAAAAAAAAAAGTTCAGGATAAAATGGCTGCGCTAAAATTTAAGAATCGAGGTTTATGTGCCTTTTTTTATTTGATAGTAAATAACTTTTAATTTCATATTTTAAATTGTGATGAATAGCCGACTGTTACTTATTAATTTATTCAAAAACGTGAATCGTAAAAGAAAATGTAATTGTATAGTTTAAAATTTTAATAATGGGATACAAATAATTTATGATTTAAAGTAAGATGCATGCATTATGTGCAATATGTATTACACATAACCTGAAACAACAGTATACAGTTATTATTTTTACATATAATATATAACAATTTCTGGTCATCGCAACACTAAATGTTCATTTTCTAATATCAAATGTGTTAAATGATGATGCGATCTCTTCTCTAAATAGACACTTTTCAATTTTTGATTTTGGGCTTCCTTCGTTCGTTAGCCACTGTTTCCTTAAAACAAAAATAAAAAAATATTTTAATACAACAAACTTGATAATTTACATTACATTTAGTACTTTCTTTCAATCAGTTTTTATCAGCAGCGTAAACGCAAATTACACTCTCTTTCTTGCAAATAATGATAAGACCTACCTAGAAGAAAAAACGGTTATTTTAAAACATAAAATATGTTTACAAACTTTTTGTTTTCAAACTTTAAAAATCAAAAAACTATAAAAAAAAAAAAAGCCAATAAAATAATCGATAATATTAATTATAACTCCTTTTTTAATTTAATTTAGATGCTTAACTAAAAAAAATAAAAATAAGATTGTCGAACTGTTCAGTGTTTAAGCAAAATCGCATCAGTCATGTTAACCAAGACTTGCTAACGTAATTAGAAAATAATAAAAATGAATTTACTACTAAAAAAATTTACAATACTAGTTTAGTCTTGTAAAATTTATGTCACGGTTGATGGATTGTCTATTGTACAAACATTCTTATATTGGGTAAATTTGCATTTAAAGCAATGGCTCAACAGTCAAATGTGATAGTGGCCACACGGCCACGGCCCTAGGTGTGACTTTAAAAATATTCAAGCAAGAAGACTAACCCAAGTACTTCAATAAACATTCATAAAAATAGCAATGACCAAGACTAAAAAAAATTAAATTATACTCATCTACATTTTGTTAACACTTTCTTCATTTCCTTGTATTACACCAACAACTGTGTTTTCTTTAGTATTCATAACCCAACCTGTTAAACCCAAAATTCTTGCGTTTTTCTGAGTGTACTGAAAAGAAATATAATAGTTAAAAAGTTAAAGAAATATAATAGTTATTCTTTATTATTATCAAAATGCAAAAACATTTCTTAACACTTTTCCACTTATTTTTTTATTTATTCAATTGAATATGCAAAAAATGTATGGAAAAAAAAAATCTTATTAATTCTAAAAAAACATGCCAGTAAGAAACTTAAATTTAAATTTTTTAATTGGAAATGTTTTTCCACTATTCAGAGTTTCGGCATAGTTTAACACATATGATATTGTGATTAAAAAAAATATTTTTCATTGCCTCATTTCAGAGTGCCAGTGCCAGTGTCAGCATAACCACATGTGATTTTTTTTTGCACACGTAAAATCTTCTTTCAGTGTTATTTTTCAACATAACAAAATTTTTCAACAATGCACAAAATTATAAAAAAAGCTTTTTTTTATTATTATTTTTTTACAAAAGCTAAATAATATTTAATAAATATTTAACGAATATTTAACATTTTTATTAGCATTGATAGTATTTGTAAAAAAATAACCAAACAATAGAGTGTCAACTATTACCAAAAAAAGGATAACTTGTTATCTTAAACTTGTTAACTTGATCTTGTTATATCTGAACTATTAAATTCCTAATCTCCTACGCGTGATTTCTTAGGCTTTAAGTTTAAAGCACCCATGATACATAATGTCCCCCTTAAGTAAAAGATAAAAATATAAATCCATAGTTAAACTTCAGTCACACAATAAAGTGATATTAAAACTTGTAATTATATAATATAATAGTTCAGTGATGAGCACACCTGTTCACCCCTGTTATGTTACCAATCTTTATCTTAATTATTGCACTTATGCTACAACAATTAAAATAAAAAAAAAATAACTATTAAATTCCTAACTAATCTCCTACACATGATTTCTTAGGCTTTAAACTTAAAGCACCCATGATACATAATATACACTAAGAGCCATACAACATTGGCCCCAATTTTTGAAGTTCTAGAAAACTATCAATAATACTTTGTGTGTACAAAGAAAATATTAAAATTTTACTAACCTTGCGAAAAAACACATCTAAAAAAAAAAGAAAAAAAGAAATACATTATTTATTTTATTTCAACATTTACAATTTAGTATGTATAACTACCAACTAATATAAATGATATCATGATATCATTATACCAATTAATATAAATGATACCAATTAATATAAATGATACCAATTAATATAATTGATCGAATGTAAGATAACTACTACTTTAAATATCTAATGTATGATGATTACTACTACACTAAATATCTACCTATGCATTCTCATAAAAACCACAACTACAGTAATGTACTTACTACTTCTATTACAATCAACTATCTGTAGTAACTATGGTAATTTAAAGATTTAGGAAATTAATTTTACATATTATTATTATTATTATTATTATTATTATTATTATTATTATTATTATTGTTACTATTGTTATTATTATTATTATTAATATTATTATGAAATTATTTTTTTTATAAATGAATAAATAAATATACATGACCTAAAAGTAATTCAAATAAGTATCTGTATTCTCAAAGTCAGTTTCATTATATTTAAAATGATAGATGATCTTGTGATCTAAAAAACTAAATTAGTTAAAGAAACAACAACCTTTTTAAAGTAATAACATTGACTTGTAATGAAGGAAATATTTAGCATTTTGGATCTCTACCCTTATTGTAATTTTTTTTTTTTTTAACTTTCAAAACTCTTTTTTTAACTGCTTTCTTGCTTTTTAATCATTTTCCTTATTTTTTCAAACAGTTTCAACATAGTGGCTGTCAAGTTTTGTTGTGAGTGAACTTTAAAGGTATTTGATAAAATCAACCTAATTTCCAACTAAGTGAAATATAAACTTTAAGTTTAATTAAATGAGCAATGAGCAAAGAAATTTCAATCTTTATTTCCTTTAAAAAAAGATTTATTCAAAATGTACTTGCGCTGACAATTGTCATCTTTAAATTTTACATTTTTCAAGTTTTTTTAAAGTTGTCAAACTCATCATTGTTAATCATTTTTCATAAGGAGTTTTTCAATATAGAGCAATCAAACCATTTTTTATTTTTAAAGGACTTTTTTTTTTTTTCCTTAAAGAAAATTCTAGATATAGAGGACTTTTTTTAAAAATTGAAGATTGTGTCCCTCCACTTTGAAACCTGTGTCGTCGACCCTTCATACTCCATTTTCATATAAAAAAAAAAAAAATTAGGTGAAAAAAAACTTCTAGCATTTATTCAATTTCAAAAACATGCTGAGTCAACATAAATACTTAAGTTTCTTTTTGTGTGCTTTTTGATATGAAAAAGAGATTAATTTTGTCATTTCAGCATAGTTTAATTAAACAAAGCTAAAAAAAATCCTTAAGAAATGAAATAGTTTAAATCTGAAAAAGTTCTCTTTATTTCTATCTATTTATTATATTAGCAATAAAGCTAAAGAGTAATTAGTCAAATTAATTAAATGGAGGCAATGTTGTTTCAATACAAAAAATATTAAAATCATACTTAAAATATCATTATTCTAAATATGCGATTATTGATAACTCTTGCTCAGCGACAGATCCTGGAAATTTTGGTGGGGGATTATGTTGAAATATTTTTCTATTTTGTATCACATTTCCTAAATAAAAATTCCTCCATTTCTAAAAGATTTTAGGACATTCAGATTCTTGTGTGTGTGTGGGGGTGGGGGTGGGGATGCATACCCCCTATATCCCACCCCTGGATCTATGTGAAGAATAAATAACAAATTATTGAAATGGACCCAAAAAATAATTCAAAAAATCAATTTAGTTAGAATAAATAACATATTACTTTTGTATATATAGAATGCATTATATATATACAATACTTAAAAATGCAATACATATATGTGAAAATACACAAGGAATTATGAAAAGAGATAAAGATTTTTCTATTTCCTGGTAAATTTTTACTGTTTATACACTGTATTTTTACATTGTCTTGTTTTGCGCTTACTTGATAAAATGTTAACTTTTTTCATAATTTTTATTTATAAAGTATACAAACATAACTGACTATTTTTTTATGGATAAGTAAAACGTTTATCTAAATAGTATACCTCAAAAAATGTTGTAGTTATTGAGAAGTGACATTTTTATAAACTTTAAAGGAACTTTACATTTTCATTGTTTTAAAATTTTATAATAAACGTTTACAGCTTTTGTACTTTTGTCATACAAAAAAGAAAAAAAATAATTTTTTTGATCGGGAAATAAGGTTAAACAGGGAGTAAAAGTCGTACAAAATTTTAAAATGTACTGGGAGTAATGTAAAACATACTTTTGTGTAAAAATATAAACAATTTTTGTTTTATATTTAAATAAAAAATATAATAAAAAAATACTTTGAACTTTGCCAAATACTTCAAAGAAAACAGTAACATTATTTCCGGGTGATGCCATTTTATATTTCCGTGTTTACATTGGTATCATATCCACTGGTAACAAGCTTCTTATTTTAATAAAATCTGGCAAAAAATCATTTTGTAATAACATAAAAAAGAATAAAAATTTTAAAACTTAAATACCAATACTATTGCTTTATCAAAAATTAATCTCAATATATTATTTTCTACTTTCAATAGAGTATTTCTTTTCTACTTTCAATAGAGTAATTCTTGCGTGCCCAAGGAAAAAGCAAGAGGCCTAAACCACTTTTTTTTATTACAAGTCAAGAAAATATGAAGACGGGAGAGAATTCCAAAGGACTGAAGTGCGGGGAAAAAGCTAGACGAAACAAAGTTTTTGGAGTATGCCGGGACAGATATAGCAGTAGTATAGTAGTAATAGTAGTAATAGTAATAGCCGTGGCGCAGTGGTTAGAGTTCTGGCTCAGAACCCAGAGGTCCGAGGTTCGACGCCAGCGCTAGACCAACAAGCGACATTGGTACGGAAGGAGGCGTGAACTTCCTGTTAAATGCTCTCCCGCGGTGCTCTATGATAAGACCGTAAGGACTTCTGGGAGCACCTAAATACATACAAAAAAAAAAAAAAAAAAAAAAAAAAAAAAAAATAGTAATAGTAATATTTATTGCTGTAACAATTACATATTTGTTTAAATATAAATATTTAAAAATATAATAAATTGTGGAACGCGATGCAAGCATCGGCCCACACAAATTAAAAAAACACAAGTTATGAAAAATGTTTATCTATTCGCGCTTTGAAAACATTCAACGATGTTGCTTCAATGATTTCATTTGGTAACAAATTCCAATTTTTACAAACTCGATTGGTAAAAAAATTATATCTCGGTAAACATGATGGTATGTATTCTCTTTCTAGCCTACAGTAAGTAGATACAGTAAAAAAAATCAGACTTTAATGAATGGCGAGTCAAGTGAGAATAAGTTTTGGTTGACGGAGCGAGAGACGAAAGCTCCTTTGAGCATTACGAGATGAAAGATTTAAAGAGATCATTGCATGGTCAGAACCACCTAAAGGAGAAAAAGGAGAAACTAAACACAAGATAGGATCAGAGACCAGACATAAATCAAGTCACAAAGTTAGCTATCTGAGTAAGTGATTGAGAAATGCAGTAGTTATAGGCTTTAGTGCCGGCAGGGTTAGTGGCATTAGAGCCAAACCATTCAGTATGATGAACAATAAAGTCACCAATAACAACAATATTGCAGAAGGGTAAAGTGAGAGAGCATGGTCAATTGATCAGAAATCATATCTAAAAGAGCTCAGTCTTGTGAAGAAGGAGAGCGATAAAAAATAAAAAGAAAGGTGATACGCACTATCACCTTTCTCTTTGTTTTTTATCGCTAAGCGGAAGAGGTGCTAAGCGGTGCACATAAAGGAATGGTCAAAGGATTCGAACCTGATTTCACGAGTATGTGACTATTGGAGTCTTTGCGAATTAAAAAATAGTGCCCATCAAAATTGAGATCAGAAGAATGAATTGCAGAACTTAAATTAATCTGACTGAGAGCAAGCAAATCTTGTGAGTTTTGCGAGAAGTAAGATTTAACTGTTGGAAAGTTGCTTCATAGACCACAAATGTTAGTAAAAGATATATTAAAACAGTTAGGTGATGAGGATGGTTTTTTATGTTTAAAATTTGTATGTATGTATGTATGTATGTATGTATGTATGTATATATATATATATATATATATATATATATATATATAAGTATATATATATATATATATATATATATATATATATATATATATATATATATATATATATATATATATATATATATATATATATATATATATATATATTATAATGAGCATGACCGATTTTAAATAGTACTGATAGCAAGAAGCAATCTCCTTTCAGCCTTTGCTTAGAAAGCGAATCCCACAAGGCAGAAGGAAACAGGTTGCATGAGGTTACATGTTACCCGTAGCAGGGTGATCATGAAGACCATACACCTGACCTGATTGCAGTATGTATGCAAGAGAGTATTTTCTTTATAAACAAAAATGCTTATATAATAAGGTTTACCAAAAACACTTTTTTTTTCTCCAGGATACAGATGAATTTTTTCCACATACTCTGAAGTCCACTAAGGCTAAAAATCAACAGAAATAAAAAATTTTCGTAGCCAGGAAGGGATAGCTGTAAAATTTGAAAAAATTGTTTTTTTTAAAAATAAATGTCTGTTACATCAATGTTGGATTAATATGTAATTTATTTTTATCTTTTATTTTATTTTTAATAAAGTTAATGACGCCTAAGTTGAATAGTATTATTATGACTTTTTAAAAGCATATTGAATTTTGAAATGGGCTCGGGTATGTTTAGGCAAAATGTATCGTCAGGCTCGAAAATATGCTTAAGCTTACAAAAATGTGTGCTTTCTCGTAAGTTTAAAAAAGACAAATAATCTTTCTTCAATTCTGATACATAAATATTTGTATTTTGCACTAATAAAAAACAACTTTATCATGTGGTTTTTATGAATCAAGTAAACACCTTTAAGAATTCCGGTATTAATAGAATTGTGCTCAAAAACATAATTTAGAGTAGAGCTCAGCAAAAGGATGTAACAGAATTAGGTTTTTTTTTCCTTTTTGAGGACATTTCTCAAGTTTTTGCCATTCTCTGAAGTCCACTAAGGCTATTAATAACCAAAAAAACAAAATCAGTTGTCAAAAACTGATTTTTGTAAACTTTAAAAAAATGAAATCTTTTGAAAGCGAATGTTGTTTCGTACTCAATGTTATTAATTTCTTAGGACATTTTTCTCATTTTTTTATTTTTTTAAACATTTATTAATAATTAGTAAATTGAATTATTAAGTTAATTATTATTTAGTAAGTTATTAGTGTAATGCATGCTTTTATTTTATATGAATATTGAGTTTTTGTAACAGGCTCGGTTACCTTTATTCAAAATATTTTAAGAGGCTCATAGTTATACTTATGCTTACAAAACCGTGTACATTCTCGTAAGTCTTGTGGTCATGAAAAAAATCTTTTATACTTATATACAAATATTTTTGTTTTGCAACGCAGTAACTTCATTAAATGGTTTTCATGCATCAAATAAACATCAACGAAAATTTCTGTATTCTGCTCATAAACATGCCGGTATTGCGTAACAAGTTTTCCCCCCATATTTTTTTCCCCCCGGAAAGTATGTACCGGGACAAACATTTCCCTCGGAAAATATATTCTAGAATAATTATTTGGGGGGAAAGGAGGGGGGCTAAAAAATTTTTTCCCCGCCCGTAATAAATATTCCCCCTATAAAAATTTTGTTAAACCATTTTGAAAATAGATTAACAGCGATATCAACATAGAAAGATCACACAGAACGGGGAAAAAAGAAGAAAATAAGTCAAGAAACATAATTGTCAAATTACTTCACTATAAGGACAAAGTCAAGGTGTTACAGGCGGCTAATAAACTCAAGGGAACGGGAATCTATATAAACGAAAATTTTTCCAACGAAACGCGTGAAATAAGAAAAGGTTTACTGAACAAAATGAAAGAACACAGAAAGAACGGTAAGTATTCCGTTATTATTTATGATAAACTTATTGTAAAAGATTTTAGTAAAAAGCAAACCAGCGCTTAATGACATCCTTATTTATAACTATAGTTTAAAACTTCGATTAAACACATTTAATATATTTTAACTATTTTATTTCATATTATTTTATTTTATATTATTTTATATTATACTATCAACCTTACTAATGAGTCTAAATACAGCTTTCCAAAACATAGAATTCAATACATTTCAAAATAAAAAAAACAATAGTATTAGATAAAGATTCTGATCCTGATATTAACAAAAACGTTATAAAATAAACATCATTTAACTAATAAAACAATTTAAAAATACAAATTAAATAAGTCCACATTGCACATTTTCCAGGCCAACATCGTCAGTGTTATAATGCCTAAATGGGGTTCATGACCCTCTTAAGCAGAGTAGGGAGGCTCTAGTAATCTCCATGGAAAGACGTGTTCTAAGCCAATTTATAACAGCTCCGTACCGCTCACCCATTTTTAAGGACAGTTTTTGTGCGAGTAGTGCCGTGAAGCGTTTGCATTCGTCTCCAAACCCACCATTCGTACCAAAAATCAATGGGGTAAATGTCCCGTGCTCAACCTCTAGAACTCGTTCTAAATACTCACGTTTTTTTTTGCATCTTCATGCCTACAGAATATGTGTTTTGTTGGTTGTTTTTTGAAGGATTTGGAGTTTACGTTTTACTCTAACATCAAAAAATGCAGTTTCTCCTTTTCTTAAAAACCCTTTTGCTTTTATATCCAATCTAGCTTCGTCGTTGGTATTGGCAGTTTTGAGATTAAATTTTTCATTTGTCAATGGAGTTAAATGCGGCTCCGCTTGAACATCAGTACAAATTTTATTTAGGCAAACAGTTAATAAATCTCTGATGTCATCATGTCTGTTACAAACAAAGCCACCTTTCCTGATATCAACTATTATAATGATAATGAATTAATTCGAAATATAAATCCAATATATCATGACCTTGAGTCTGAGGACCTTACGAAGGAATTGGACATTAATTTGTTTTCAATATTGCATTTGAACATAAGGAGCTTACAAAAAAACTTTGATCCATTTAAGCAGTTTTTATCTAAAATAAAAGTTAATTTCCAGGTCATTTGCCTTAACGAAACTTGGTGTCACGATGGATATATTGAAAATGACTCAAACTATCAATTACAAAATTATAAAGTGGTTCATCAGTTTAGAAACACTGAAAAGACAGGTGGAGGATTATGTATTTTTATAAACAACTCAAGATGGGGGATTATGTATTTTTATAAACTACAAACATAAAAAGGATTCAACTGCTCAACTAACAGCAATTACGAGTCGTTGTGCATTGAAATTATAAACAAAAACTCATTAACAAAAAAATATTATCTTGTACGTTGTATACAGGCCACCTTCTGGAACAATCAAAACATTTAAAGATTATGTAAAAAAAATATTTAAAACTGAATCAAGATCAAATAAAAGCGTATACCTCGCGGGCGATTTTAATCTCAACATTCTTGAGTATGATAAAAATAAAAAAAATAAAAAACTTTTTCAACTGCATTTTTTAGAATGGCTACATTCCGATTATTAATAAACCCACTCGAATTACCAGAGAAAGTGCTACTTCAATCGATAAAATAATCACAAATGAATTCGCAAACACCAAAATTCAATCAGGCATTGTTATATCCGACATTTCTGATCACTTTCCGGTATTTATAATGTCACGTAAGTCCGATAACAATATTGTAAAAAAATTGAAAAGAACATCCAGAAGAATAAATGAAATCACTATTAATGGTTTTCATAACCATTTATCTCTTAAAAATTGGAATCACATTATAAAAATTACAAACGTCAATACAGCATACATGATACGTTTCTTAACGAGTTCCAACAACTTTTTTTACAAAGCTTTTTCAGAGACAAAAGTTTGTCAAAACAAAAACACTGCTAAATCCTTAGATAACACAGGGTATTCTCAAATCATCAAAAAGAAAACAGCGCCTGTACAATAAATTTATCAAAAAAAAAACACTTAAAAATGAAATCAATTATAAAAACTACAAGCGTCTTTATGAATCATTTTGAAGACGTTCAAAAAATCTTATTATTCTGAACAATTATATAAACACAATAATAAAATACACAGAAGATGTGGAGCATAAAATACACAGTAAAAAAAAAAAATACACAGAAGATGTGTATTTTTTTTACTGTGTATTTTATGTAAAAATACACAGAAGATGTGTATTTATTTTGTGTATTTTATGAGCATAAAATACACAAAATAAAATACACAGAAGATGTGGAGCATAATTAAGGAAGTAATTGGCAAAAAAAATAGATAACCATAGCCTCCCAAATAATCTATACACAAATAACGAATTTATTACAGATAAGTATTTAATTGCAGAAAAATTTAATCAGTATTTTGTTAATGTAGGTTATAACTTAGCATCAAAAATAGAACCCACAGAAATAAAATTTGAATCTTTTTTAAACTACCGTAACACCAACGTAATGAGCAATGATTAACTTACGGAAAGAGATCTGTTAGATGCAATGTTCCAGTTAAAACCCAAAAAAAGTTTAGGATTCGATAATATCAGGACTCTTGTTATCATAAAATCAATAAAATATATAACCATTTCACTCTTACACATCTTTAATCTATCGTTAAATCATGGCGTTTATCCTGAAAAACTTAAAATCGCTGAAATTATACCAGTTTTCAAATCTGGATATCTCTCAAGTGTTGTAAATTACAGACCAATTTCAATTTTTCCTTGTTTCTCAAAAATATTTGAGAGAATTATGTACAATAGACTTTATTATTTTCTCAATACGAAAAATATTCTTTACAACAAACAGTTTGGATTTAAGTCAGGGCATTTCACTGACCATGCTATTATTCACCTTATTAACGACAGCTTTCGATGAAAAAAAGTATACTGTAGGTGTCTTCATAGATCTCAGCAAAGCGTTTGACACGGTAGATCATAGTATTTTTCTAGCCAAACTATATCATTATGGAATCAAAAACGCAAACATTGCTTGTTTCAAAAGTTAAGTAATAGGAAACAATATATATCGTATGACGAAGGAAAATCAAAGTATATGAGAATCACTTGCGGTGTTCCCCAAGGATCGATACTCGGACCATTCCTCTTTATTGTTTATACAAACGACTTGTATAAGTTTTCTAACATTATAAGTTCAATTTTATACGCGGATGACACTAACTTATTTTACTCAAATAGTAACATCGACCTCTTTATTTAAAACAGTCAATAAGGTCTTGAATGGTTCGGGTCGAATAAATTATCCCTAAATATAAGTAAAACCAAGTATACTTTCTTTCATAGACTACACGAAAAAAATATTATTCCTTTAAAACTTCCCAATTTATGTATTAATAACTCTAACATAAAAAGAGAACACTCGTGCTCCTTCTTAGGTGTTATTCTCGACGAAAACTTTTCATGGCGTGAACATATAAATACAATAGAGAACAAAATATCAATAAATATTGGCGTATTATATAAAACTAAACAAGTACTAAATCAAGACTTTTTAAAAAATATATACT